>CM046385.1:6078045-6630796 GCA_025413485.1 Ficus microcarpa | reverse complement strand
GAAAGTTAGAGAAGAGCGTAATCCTACATCGAATGAGCCATTACGAGATCAGCAGGATTGCATAACCTGCAATAATACACCCACTAAAAAACTTCAAAAACAGAGCACAGAAAAACAAAAACAAAAAATGAAATGAAATTCCTTAAACAGTCTGATTTTACATTAAGAAGGCATTAGACATCAGACAAGAACTTCACTCGTTCAAAATCCAAAAATACCCCAAAAAAAATTAAATAAATAAACAGAGTGTAAATTATAACTCTTAGAACCCTTGAGAAAGGGCTAACTTAGCAAGAAACAGTCCACCTTGTGCTCGCAAGAATTTAGCAAATTTCCAAGCGGATAAGATTCATACACAGATTCAACTGCAAAGTCGAAGTGTGAAATCCTTAAAAATCAATTATTCACAACCCGATTCACGGGGTTTCACGTTGGATTTATCCAATCTACTAAACGGAAAACATTTACACAATATGATGAAAACATTTCTTGCCCGTAGGTTTATTTGGCCGCTCAGCTGAATCTAGCTCAACTGTTTGGCACATTACGCGGAAAATGGAAAACGAAATGGGAAATGAAAATCACAGAAAAGCAACAAAACGAAACCAATGAAACGAGATAAGAAATCTCAATCCGTAGAAATGCATTCCGCAATCAAAAACGGCATTGAAGAACAAATCTCAGCCATTAATGAGCTACGAAAAGGCCACGAACAGAGAAAGACTCGGAGGAGCCGGCGGCGACTCACCGGAACATACAAGATCTGGAAGAACCAACACCACCACACGGCCGTCAGAAGGAGAAGTCCCCCACGGCCGAGCCAGAGACTCGGAGGTCCAAGCCGACTCGGATTAATATTCTCGGTCCAAGCCAAGGCACCACAAAAACCCTCTTTCTCTCTCTAGAAACAACTTTCTCTCTCTATAGCTGGGTTTTTCCACTTTTTTTTTTTTTCCACTCTTCCGCTTTGCCTTTTCTCTCTCCTCCTTCTGGAACTCCTCCATTTAACTCGACGCGGAAAGCCCACCTGAGAGAGATGGGAAATTAACCCTGGTTAAGAGGAGGTGACCAGATCACGCCCTTTATGTCTCCTCTCTCTTTCTCTCTCCTCTCTCCTCTGCTCCGCCATTCGAAGACTCTAGAACACGTAACGAGAGCCGCATGATCGTGATTAAAAAAAAAAAAAAAGGAGCGCTGCAGGATCTGCGGGACCGGGGGGGCTTGTGGGCCGTCGATGAGGTCCTGCCTCGGGTTTTGGGAGTCGTGGGGGGGTTATGGTGACGTGGAGATAAAGACTGATGACGTGGCAAGAGTTGCCAATAGGGAAGGAGAGAGAAGATGAGTGTCAGAGATCTAGTGTTAATGGTGTTGGTTTTGGTATTATATTCTGTGCCCGATCAGATCGTCTATTTTTTAGGGCAACCACTCAAAAGTCCTCCTCAATTTAGGCTTAATTGATTTTATCACCCACTTCCTTAAAATACCGAATCTACCACTCCTAAATTGCCCTTTTTTTTTTTTTTTTTTTAACCTCCCATGATCAGGTCCATTTAGATTACGTGGACATTTTTTAAAATCAAAAATTATTTTAAATAAGAAAGCATTTTTATTTTTTGGAATAAGATGGTTTTTTAACGTGTAAAAAAAAATTTTAACAAAAAGTTATTTAGGATGAAAAGAAATGCTATTGTGTACAATATATTGTGAGAAAATTTAAAAAAGACTTCTTTTTCTTTTTTCAAAAGATACTATATAAAAGCAAATTAAAAAATGAGATAGTTGCAAAAAAAAAAAAATGAGATAGTTTTTTTTTTAATGAGAGAATGATTTTGGGAAAAACACTCTTATGTAAAAAAAAAAATTCAAATCATCGAAATTGAAGATGCCATTCAAACAAGAGGCAAATTTTTATCATTTGATTTTGATATGATTTAATGATTTATAATTGTGTCTTATTGCTTACTAATAGAATAAAACTAGTATTAGGGATAACAATATGGGTCAGGACACGATGATACGAATCGAAAACGACACGAATTTTGCACGTTCGAATTGAGAAAAATAGTGGTCGTGTCGATTGCGGGTTACCCGAAATTGACACGGAAAAATTCGTGTCGAGTTCAGGTTAGACCCGTAGAACCCGAACACGACACGAATTTTTCCGTGTCAATTTCGGATCAAATGTCGTGTCAAATTTGTGTCAATTTTAGGTCAATTTCGGGTCCAACCCGAATTTCGTGTCAAATCGTGTCAATTTCGTATCAAATTCGGGTCCAATCCGAATTTCGTGTCAATTTCGAATCAAATTCGTGTCGCGAGTCAATTTCGTGTCGCTGTTTCGAGTCATTTTCATGTCACGGGTCGTGTTCGGGTTAGGGAAAAAAAAATTCGACACGGCTCTAACACGATACGAATCTGACACGTGATACGAATTGTCATCCCTAACTGGTGTCCCTCACTACATTATATAGATTAAAAAAATAAAATTGTTTTATTTTTTTATTAATAAAATGGACCCCACTTCTTATCAAATAACAAATAATATAGGAAGTCACCTCATATGATGTAGGACACTACATGCCCCTGGCTTTACTCTTACTAAAATTATGATGTAAGGATTTTGAATTGGTATTAATTTTTGATAGATACTTTTTATTTTTGGACCATTGACTGTCTGTTTAATTTATTATAATGTATATTTGTAAATCTCTTCCTATTTTTATTCAAGTCTTTTGCGTTAATTACGGGGAAAAGTGATTTGTTGTTTTTATTTCTTGTCAAATGCAATTTTAAGAGTAAACCTTTTTCTAAAAATTTGGAGAAGTCGTTTTTGAAATTGATTACACTGCTGACTTGTGTGTAATAGCTGGGGAGATGATCGGTGTGGTTGGAACTTTCCAGATGTCCGCTGTACATTAGAGTAATTTTTCTTACCCCATTTATAAGGACTCCATAACTTTTGATAGAATTATATAGCAATATAAAATATTTACATATATATTGGGCAATTTTAAACACTAATCATGTCCATGGAATCGCCCATGGACCGTTAATAATCTTTTTTTTTTTTTTATGTTTTCAAGAAGTCTTAGGATTAATTTGGAGTTAAAGTTTAAATTTGAAGTTTAAACTCAAATTTTTATCTTTCTCTAAAAAAATTTTTTATTTTTTTTTTAAATCAACAAAAATTACTATTTAAATTTAAAAATTTCAATTCAAACTCATTCACTAACCATGATTAAGGGAAGTGAAACGGCAGACCATATCGGTCGTAGATTACAGTGGGACCTACCGTACTGAATACTCTCGGCTGCAGGTGAATAAAATCGTACGGCCTGATCTGAGTTAGAGGAGTGGGAATTCAATTGGTGGTGGGGTTTTGCGGGAAGGTTCGGAGCCAGGTGATTGTATATCATGATTATAGGGTGTTCCCTGGCCTCTTGTTTGCGTCTGTTTTTAAACCTTTTTCAAGATTTATTTAGCAAAAATATAAAGAAGAGGAAATCCAACGGTTCAGGATTTAGCAATGATAAAGGAAAGTTATCGGTAAAGATCACATGTAATGGGTCCCATTGAATAAGTTTCCTTTGTTAGTTAAAGATTCCCATCTTTATTCTCTAATGAAAAAATTGACTGTTCTCCTTAATATGGTACCAGCTGACATGCTTATCCTCTAGCATTTTTGGACCCTCTCTCTTGTGTTAATATGTCTTTATTTGACAATTTTATGAAGAGTAATGTTAAGTCTAAACTTTTTAAGTATATATTCACGTGTTAAATTTTTATTAATAAATATAATTAATTAAAATATTAATATTTTAAACACTTATCAATAAAAAAAATATAACGATTCAAATGTCACATAAATTGATTCTTATAATTAGTGTCATTAACATTTTTCTTTTATGAAATGATATAAATAAATATCTTATCACTAAAAATTTGTTTTAAGTCGCAAATCCTTAATGATTTAATCATATTTTTTTTTAATTTTGAGTAGATCAAACAGTTATGAGTCTGTATTGTCAAAATGAAATATTATATGCTCGATATAACTGACTAAGCGAGTGGAATGTGAGAGATTGTGATAAAAATTCTGAGATTAAAAACTTCTTTTATGAATAAGAGATTAAGAGTCATATGCTCCATAAGGGGAAAAAGAAATATTATATCATAAAAAAGCTCCTTCTTTATTTTAATCAACACTTAAAAAAAAAAAAAAACTTTAATCATAGAGTATAACGATGGGCTGTAAAGCAAGAAAGAAATGCATTGCGTAGATTTTTGTACAAAAAAGTACATGTTTGATTTTCCTGAGGGGTCCAAAAATGAAAATGAAAAAGAAAATGGTGTAAACAAATTCCATAATAGAGTAATAAGGTCCCATTTCATAATGAACATTTGTCAATTGCTTTAATACTTTTATTTATTTTATTGGGATGTGAGAAAAGGGTCGTTCAACAATTTACGCAAAGGACTTTATGGATGTTTTGCTGAACTTGAATAATGTACGTTTGCATTTAGTTTATCGGTTGGAGATAAAATTTTTAAAATGAAATTTATTGATTTTTTAAAAATTAATTATAAATTTTATTAATTTCACAAAAAAAAAAAGATAAAAATTAAGATGAAAAAATAATATTTAATTTGAATTAAACTGAAATACCAAACAAAACTTAATATCACATGAAATTATTTCAGCTATATGTTGGATAAGAGCATTAGAATGTCATCCAACTTTCAATTTTTGCTATTTGGATCTTACCTATTTATATCAACTAATTTCAGAAAAATAAGAAAATTGCTTTCATTTTTTGTGCAATTTTTAGATTATGACATGACCAATATTTTCCCATCTTTTAGCTCATTTTTCCCAATCAAGGTAATTATGGTTAGATTTTGTCACTTAAACGCAAGAGGAGAAAAGGGAATATTTAAAATTGGAGAATGGTAAATATTGGAGATTTTTTTTTTTTCTAAGATGAAATAAATCCAAATCAAGAAAGTACAACATTTGAAATTACATGATCTCGATACATGATCAGTTTTGTACGTAAACTCAAATAAAAACATTTGAAAAAAAATAAATAAATAAAAATAAACGTGTTCCGAATAAACAATTACCAACAGTTTTGGAAACCTTTTTTTTTTTTTAATGTTTCTTTGCCCTTTAATTTTCAAATTTTATTTAATCTTATTTTATTTTTTTTATTTTTTGCATTAAGGTAGGCATAAAACATGCTATGAAAAAGACAACACGCTTTATATTTATCAACGGTTGGTTTATAACTTTTTTGAATTGCTCGCATTTATTAGAATTCAATGAAATTATTATCTTCGATTATTGAGGTCCTTTTTAGGCCTTTTACTTTCCTGCTTGTCTTTTTATATACAAAAACAAAATTGGTTGTCGTTATAACGGATTTTCTTATATTACAGTATTTGCACCAGTAGACAATTTTTTTTTGTTTTGTTTTCATGTATGTTATAAATATGCTTTCCAGGCCCGGACATTTAAATATCCTAATTTAAATATATTTATAAAAAAAAAAAAAAACATATTCTCGGCCAATTTTCAAAGATTGGCATTTGTTATTTATTTATTTATTTTAAAAATTAAAAAAAATTTAAGGGTATGTTTGGTGAAACGGTTTGAGTTGAAATTTTTAAGTTTGAGTTGGTTGATTTTTTAAAAACTAATTATAATTTTTGTTGACTTTTCAGAAAAAAGGTAAAAACTGATATGAAAATTTTGAGTTTAAACTCATTCACCAAACGAGACATAAAAATTAGTAGGTGTCTCTACTGATCACGGAGGAAAGTAGAATTCATATGCAGTGAAAGATAATATTATTTATTATATTATCAAGAATTTAACTTTGAACTGCTTCATTAACAATTAATAGAAAAAGGGGGAAAAAATGCCATTCACCAATTATTTTCACTTTTTTTTTTTGTTTTTTGCTTATTTTCATGATAAATATCAAGTTTATTATAGAATGTATTTATTAAGAGATCGAAACTAAATACTTATCTTAACCAACCATACAAATAACTCGTTTAATTAGACCGCATAATTAGTTTATATGAGCGAGGTAAATAATTTTTTTCAACAAATATATTAGGTTGCCAAAGAAATATTTGTGTCCCCTTAAAAATAACAAATAAATAATAATAAAATAAAATAAATGTTACTTGAGGAGATAAGAAAAGCCAGTGTTAAGTTGTTTTATCAAACAAAAGATGAAAGAGAATAATGCCAAGAATAAATCGGTGTTATTAGTGCATTTATTCTATGATGAAAATGTCGATGTTGACGGAGTTGTCGAGATTTTGATTTACAGATAGTGTCGATAAAAATGTCGATGTCAACGGATATTCAAGGAAAAAATGAAACTCAAATAAAAACTTATAATTTTTACTGAAAATTTACAAAATATCAAAACAATCAATATTACATGATTTAAACTACTTTTATAATAAAAATAATATATTTTTTAATCAAATATGAGAGATATATTGCATGATGTAATAGTAAAACATAATAATCAAGTATTGATTATAATTTCAATATAATATTACGTACTTATTAATCATTACAAATAAAAAAAAAACTACAACATAATAGGGTACATTAAATTAAATGTCAAACATAAAAGAGTACCTATAAGTTTCAAGTGTATTTAATCCAAAAAAAGTTTATAACAGGTTAGAAAACATTATGTAGTTGTCGATCATGATCTAATACAAACAATACATTTGCCAATATATTACTCTTGAATGGTTTCGAAGGTAATTATTAATGTCTCATGTATATGTTTATTGGTTTCTACCAATTATTAACTTACAAATTAGATATTGTTGATTTGTTCAATATGATGAGTAGTCTTGATAAGGATGCAATGATTTCTCGATATTAATTTGTAGTGGAGGATGTACCAATATATCGAAAAACACTATTGATTTTGTACTTCTAAACTAGATATCATTTGAGAACCATAAGGTGGATTATAACTGAATGAACTTTACTTGATTCTCAAGTTCATAAAATAAAAACTCAAGGCGAATCCTCATCAGTTTGACTCATTTGAGTCACACCACGTCTTCTTATATGCTATTTTCCAATTGCCCAATACTCTCATTGCTATCTTAGAATCATGATCTCATTTTGTATAGCATGTTGTCATATTTTATTCATACTAAAAAAAATGTGTGAAAATTGAAAATTAAAAAAAAAATCCCCGAGTTTTTGGATATTGTGAAAATATCCAAAAATATATTCGATATTCATGGATCTTATCAATATTTTTAGACATTGTGGACATTTGATGGATACTCTACGAAGAAATATCTTATTATCTATGTCAATACTTCAAAATAAGGATAATGTTGTGAAAATGTTGAGATGTCGTGGACTTTTTTCATCTTTGCATTTATTAGATAAGATTCCAGAGATTTATGAAATAAAATAGATTAATGTTATTTTTTTGGATATCCTATATGCTGCACAGAGAAAATGAGGAATCAATCCTCTAACCATAAATATTTAAACAGGAGAGATTTTCTTAAAATATCACACTAGAAAAAAGAAAAAGAAAAAAGAATGGCTAAAATCATTAAGATATAAACTACTATAGCCTTACTTAAAATACAACAATATAAAAACAATTATTATCAGATTTATCTATGTATACTTTACACATTCAAATATCCCGCCTGTCTGTTTTTTATTTATCTCTGTCAGGAGGATATATTTTAATGTCTAGAATAATAATATTTCCAAAAATAATCAAAATATTAAAATATTTTAGGACGCGATACTCACATTACACTACGTCGAAGATTTAAAAAATATATGTCTTTAGGGGGTGTTTGGTGTTTAGTCCAACTCCATCTCATTTCAAATTTTTTTTTGTCTTTTTCTTAAAAAGTTTTTGTCTTTTTCCTAAAAAGTTTTTGTCTTTTTTCCAAAAAGTTTTTTGTCTTTTCTGAAAATTTAAAAAAATTTACTATTACAACTAAAATATTTCAACTCAAACTAACACACCAAATACCCCCTAAAGTATTAATATTTTTGAACTTGTATTTTTAAATGTTTTTATATACGTGTGCATATATATATATATATATATATTGGGTACGTGCAACGGGTGCACATGGGGACGTGCAGGCCGGTCGGCGACTAATAGTTAAAAAGATATTTGGGTCGGTCGTGGGTGGTGGGTCGTGGCAAAGCCCAGTTTGGTCAAGCTCCCCTTTGAATGTCAAAAGTTTTTTTTTTTAATTAAATTAAAAAAAGGGCATTGTTCCTGTGATCGCCATCACACAGTCAACTATGTGTACCCGTCCCACCCCCATGCCTGCACGTGGTGGTGACCGTGCTATAGCTCCTTTCGCTTTATCCAGTCTGTCGGTCATATCCTGTCACGTGTTTCCACGACATCAATATGGATATTGCATTAAATTTTTTTTCCTAGAACATTGCCGCCGGACACCAATCGTCCCTGTGGATAAGCATTCCAACGAGAACATTAAAGGTGGATAAATTTGAGTTGAAAATTTTAAATTTTAATAATAATTTTATTGACTTTTTAGAAAAAATAAAAAAAAATTTTCAGAAAAATTAGAAAATTTTTTCAAAAAAAAAGGATAAAACCTGAAATGAAAAAACACCTTTTAGTTTAAAACGAGATAGTGAATCAAATATCATCTTAAGCTTCCGTTTGATGAATAAGTTCGAGTTGAAAAAGTACAGTTTGAGTTGAAAATTTTTATTGATTTTTAGAAAAAATAAAACTTTTTCAAAAAAATAAAAATTTTTTCAGAAAAAAATAAAAACTGGGATGAAAAAATACAGTTTGAGTTAAATTGTCAAACCAGACATAAAAGTAAAAATATTTGAACAAAAAATTTTGAAAAAAAAAACAATTAAACTATTATTTGAAATGATATTTAAATGTTAACATTGATCAAATAATTGAATAAAAATATTAAAATATATATTTGAAAGTAATTATTTGAAAAGATACGAAGATATGAGAAAATGATAGCCGAAATGTTTTCAAAATTTTTTTAATCACTATAAAATATATACTTGAATAGAGGTAAATTATGGGGGAGGACTTTATGTCATCTAAGAAAAAAAAAAATCCAAATTACATTTAAATGCTTTATTTCCAAATGTTTCTAACAAATGCAATATATTTTTTAAATGAGTAAATTAGTAGGTTGGTCTCTGAACTTTTAATTTTATGTTATTTTGATCTTTGAATTTTTTTTTGTAGCTATAATACCTTTAAACTTTTAAAATATTGCTACAATAGTCTTTTATGTTAATTTTAGGATAGAATCCTTTAGTTAATATTACTTTTTGACCAAATTACTAATTTATTCCATTTAAAAATTAACAAAAATGACTATTGTAGTAACATTTTAATAATTTAGAGGCATTCATTTTGTAACTGAAATGATTATAAACTATTAAAAATATTGCTGCAATAGTTTTTTCGTTAATTTTTTTAACGAAATCTGAAGTTAGAATCACTTTTTGAGAAAATCACTAACAGATTTCGTTCAAAAATTAACGGAAATAATAATTGTAGCAATATTTTAAAAGTTTAGGGACATTCTAACTATAAAAAAAGTTTATGACTAAATGAATAATTTACCTTTTTTTTAATTTAAGGAGGGAATTTCAAACTCTATATCTTTTAACAGAATTAGTTGTGACATTATTGCTAAGTTATACCTGTAACAACGACAATTTCATAGTTTGAATGACCATTCAAATAGAATTTTCAAAACGTTTTCAAATGGTTGCTCCAATCAGATGATATAACGTTTAGCGTGTGCTTGTTTCTTAGATTTAATTTGGTCCTTTTAAGATGAGAAAGTCATTTTCATTATAAAATAAGAAATCATTTTTGTACGAATGTGTGTGACTGCGGGCAATTAAACTATTGTTATATACTATTTTTACACAGTGTTTTGATAGATATTGAAAGCACTCGTTTGAAAAAATTGTTATTTTTTAACAAATTTGATAAAATTTCACCATATATGGATTTGCTCCTCTTTATTATATTATTCTCTTGATAAATAAATGTGAGTACTTTTTATGTTATACGAAGCATATTTTTAATATAAACACTCATAAATTAGATTACTAAAAAAATTATTTTAACAACTAGTAAAACAAATTCCTAATAGCAATTCTCAAAAATAAAAACAAAAATAAAAAACTAGTGCATTGACGTAGTAATCAGTGAGTTTAATTAAGGGGAAAAATAAAAACTCAAAAAACATTATATAATTCAAATTAAAAATATTTTTTTGATCGATGTTTCTTAGAGAGGGAAAATTGAGTGTGATGAAGATTTTTAAATAGTCTAAAATATAAATTATATTGGGGATATGCTTAAAAAATAACTTTTCGAAGTGCCAACTATATACTAGTTGAAAATATTTATTTCCTATTGCGTTGCACGGAAATATGTAATGAATTTGATATATAAAACAGCAATTATATATTATTATTATCGATACCTATTGCAACTTCAAAGTTTCAACTATATGGTTTTTATTTATACAAAACTACGCATTATTGACTGTGTGCATAGCACATTGATTGGCTCATATCTTCTATGGATCTGCGCTCCATAATTGCCAAACTATATATGAACATATGGGGTCCGTTTGGTTCGTTAGTTTGAATTGAAATATTTTAATTGTAATAGTAAAATTTTTTTGAATTTTCAGAAAAGACAAAAAAATTTTTGAGAAAAAGACAAAAATTTTAAAAAAAAAAATAAAAAAAAGTACATTTTGAGTTAAAATAAAATGACGAAGCAAACACGTCCATATATTTTTTTTCCTGACAAAAAATAAATAAGAAAATACGTATTAGATGTTGTATTTTACCCAAGTCTGTGACGACATTCATTGCATAGTGAACAGTGCACAATGTTTATCAGCATATCCTTCCCCATAAAAAAAAAAGAACGCCAGAACAGACAAATTCCAGTCAACAGTATCTTTACACGTCAGCAAAAAAGATTCCTCGGGGACCCACAGCAAATTGCCACCGTTCGGACAAAGAAGAGTTGTCGTTTTGCGATTGGAAACGGGAAACGTCAGAGATACTCCCAAACTCTTTTTCTTTTTCTCTTTTTTTGTTTCTCTACAGTGAGGAAAGGGTACGATTCCGGTGGGCGCACCGGGGTTTCCGTTTGCCGATTGGGTGGGCCAGGGTGAGAGTCAGGATCAGGGCCGGTCAGAGCAGGCGACCAAAGCTCGTCATCAGACGGCTACGGTGGGCTCTGTGCCGTCTGCGCGCCTCTGGTTTTGGGTCTGGAGCCCGCCTTTCGTGGGCGGTGTTTCTGGGAAGGAGGTGACGATTATTGGGTGCGGCTCACGTGCATGGAGCTTCATGCTCGCAAAGGATATGTATCAGCCGTCTTCTAAAATAACATAAATATATATATATAGACTTTATTTGTCAATAAAATTTAACTCTAATTAAATTATATTTTTTCATCTGAATTTTTTTTTAAAAGTCAATAAAATTTATAACTACTTTTTAAAAAGTCAATCCAACTCAAATTTAAAAATTTCGCTTTAACTCAAACTTAACTCGTTCACCAAACGGGTCCATAATGATTTTTCTTTTTTGAAATTAAGATTAGAATATTCGAACTTCTTATTTTTTATAAAGTAAACTTCTATTAAGTATTCAAGTTTAATTTTAATTAAATTATATTTTTTATCTTACTTTTTATTTTTTTTAAATCAATAAAATTTATAACTAATTTTTAAAAAATTAATTAATTTTAATTTAAAAACATCTTATCTAATTAACTTATCAATCAAAGACTTGTTGAAAACCAGTTAATTATGCCTGCAAGCATCATATACTGTGATTGTTAACATAATCTTATTGTAGATTTATACCTGATTTTTTTTGGTAAAAAGATTATACTTGATTATATTTCAATAAAATTTATAACTAGTTATGTTATAAATTTTAACTAGTTATGTTTATAAAATTTATAACTAGTTATGTTATAAAATTTATAACTAGTTTTTAAAAAATTAATTAATTTTAATTTAAAAATATCATATCTAATTAACTTATCAATCAAAGACTTGTTGAAAAACAGTTAATTATGCCTGCAAGCATCATATATTGTGATTGTTAACATAATCTTATTGTAGATTTATACCTGATTTTTTTTGGTAAAAAGATTATACTTGATTATATTTTAAGGTTCACGTTTTTTAAATTGTAAACGAATGTAATAAAAAAATCAATAATGAATTCCTCAAAAAAAGAAGAAAAAAGAAAAAAGAAAAAAGAAAAAAGAAAAAAGCGATAATGAAAATGAAAAGTAAATGGACAAAAATGAAAATTGCTTGCTCGCTCAACAATGTTTAATTATTGTAAAACAGTTTAATTCTTTTTATAAACATTTTATTGAATTTAGGAATAAGAATTTTTTCGATAAAGTTATTAAAATTTTCTTTTACATAATCAGTAATCCTTTAGATGGTAACACGTGAACTTATTACAATATATTAGTAAATTTGAAATTTATTTATTTTTAAATAGTAATCTATTTTAGAAGGATGTATACAAGGCTTGATAGAACTTTTTCTTATGCTTTATACTATGTGAATCCCGTTAAGTTTGACCCCGTTTGGGACATAAGTTTAAACTTAAGGTTTAAATTTAAATTTTTATTTTTTTCTAAAAATTTTTTTATCTTTTTTAAAAAGTCAACAAAAATTACTATTTAAATCTAAAAATTTCAACTCAAACTCATTTACCAAACGAGCCCAAACGTGTTAACGAATAAGTAGATGGGGAAATGAAATCACCGTTTTCTTTCATCTTTTCTCTCTCTGTCTCTTTCTTTTATGGTACAAAATATAAGCTATATAAATAATAAATTCTCCACACCAAATTCGAAACAAACAACTAATTTATGTAATGTCCCAACATTTTATTGCTTCATATTTGAGCAGCAGGGCCCTGTTTTGTCCTTTGCTGTGATTCTAAGGAAGGTTGTGTACTATGATAGTTTGATTCCTTAGATATTATAATTTAAAAAGAAAAAAAAAAGATTCCTCAATATTATTGATAGTGTATATTTTGAAGGTTAGGTACTAGAATCAAATACTATGTTTATTTACTGGCCAAAAAAAAAAAGGTATGTTTATTTGAAAAAAAAAAATCAAATGATATTTAAATTTACTGTATTTAAAAAACACCTTAGGATTAAAAAGTTCTCCTATTAATAATCCTATAATGTAAACCACAATTATTTTCATCCCATTCGTCTTTCCCCATTTTAGTTTGGTTCTAATTCCCCCCCTTTTATTTTTTTTTTTCCAAAGGCTGCTAAATGTTGAGCTTTTATGGTCAAAAAATTGTCCAAGTTCCACTTATTTTACTACAAAGTTAAAGTTATAATCCCGTACATCAATGTTTGAATGAGTCCATCCATCCATAAATATATATATATATCGATACATAGAAATGATCTTAAATCCGATACCTAATAGCATCCAACAATGTGAATTTCAGTTACTGTAAATGTGAATTTCAGTTGCTGTAAATGTGAACTTATGCTGAAGAAAATGTAAAATAAGGGGAATTCATATTCATTTTAGTTATATTTTCTTCTGCATCAATTCACATTTTTAGTAACTGAAGTTCACATTCACAAGAACTAAAATTTACATGTCAGATATCATCACGTACCGGATTTAAGATTTTATATATATATATATGTATGTCTTTTCAACTGATACCACTTTGCTGGTGTCTATAATTAAAAAAAGGAAAGAGAAAACCACATTGCCGGGGAAAAGCAAGGAAGGTAAAACATATCGCTGTCTAATAATGCGTCTTTGACGAAAAAGTAGTCACATAAAAAATATGCCATTACTCAAAAGAGCTCAAGTTGCTTTATTTTATTTTTATTATTATTTTTATATTTCCTTAGCACCATAAATAGTTAAAGGAAAAGGTTTACAAAATGGGGAATAAGACAACTATAATATGTCTGAAGTTTGTCTCTTCCACAAAGTAAACAACGAATCATACAAAAGAGGCACGTAAAAGAAGATGGGGCCAGAGGCGGTGCAGCTGCACAGACCAAGGCCATTTTTATATATAATTTTGAGAGGCCAATTTTACGTGGGCCTATCAGGGTTCAGTTTAGATATCTTAGAGTCCGTTTGATTAATAAGTTAAATTTGAATTAAAATAAAATTTTTAAATTTGAGTTGAGTTAACTTTTTAAAAATTAATTATAAATTTTATTGACTTTTCAAAAAAAATAAAAATTGAGATAAAAAAATTCAGTTTAGTTAAAATTAAACCTGGATACCAAATGAAGTCTTAAAAAAAATAAAAAGAAAAAAAAAACAGTAAGAGAAAATAACAGAAACAGCCTCTTAAAAAACCATGTTTTTTTTATATATTATTTGATGCATGTTTAGAATTTTGACCATCCATGTTTATTTGGAGGTCAAAAAAACTAAAGTTTTGTTTGGTATTCAAGTTTAACTCCAACTAAATTGTACTTTTTTATCTCAATTTTTATCTCTTTTTGAAAAATCAATAAAATTTATAATTAGTTTTTAAAAAATCAACTGACTCTAATTTAAAATTTTAATCTTCAACTGACGAACCAAACACAAACTAAGACTATTATAACTAAAAAAATAATTTAAAATTGTATTTTTTTAAGGGGTAGTCCTAAAAATCACCAAAGTAGTTAAGTTTCCAAAAAAAAAGAGCAAAAGAAAGAAAAAAAAAAAATATATATATATATATATATAGGTATATAAAAGAAAGAAGAGAAAGAGGGTCAGAGTTCTGCCTGGCCCTTTGGTGTAAGTTGGCAACCAATCCAGTAATGAACACAAATATATCGAGGCCCAACTGATAAAGTCTTATTGGGTAGCTTGACAACCTCGGCGCCAACTGAAACAGTTGAAATCTAGACAGTTCACCAAACGGCCCAGTTGTGGTGTGGTTCGGTTCGGTTCGGTTGCCTATTTTCTATAATTTAATGGCCGATTAAGTTGTACAACTTGAAAAATAAACCGCAAACCACCAAGCGTGGTGGCCTAGCAAAGAGAAAAAGAGTAAACTATTGGTTTACTTCTAAACGATGCATTTATGAGAAGTAGACTACTGGTTTACTCTTTTAAATAAACCGGTGACTTATTTTCTGAGCATTAAAATAATAATAATAATAATAATAATAATAATAAATAAATAAATAAATATCATACGAGCAATGAGACAGAAATTTTTTTTTCACGAGAAAAATGGTATTTTCAAACCAAAGTCTACTTAAAAGTAAGCATGACCTGAGTATAGAAATTTAAAAAAAAAAAAAAAATTCAAAATCCATATCATAGACATATCAGAGCAATCTATTTCACAAATTCCCGAGCTTTTTTGACTGCACAAAGCATATTTGATTTTACATTCATTTGGTCTAATGACATGTCTCTATTAAGAGCTTTGGCTTGAAGCCGAAGCAACATGATCACCTTTGTATTATACATACAAGTCTACCCCAGAAAAGTAATAAAACGCGTGATGAAAGCTACTGATTTTGTACTAACTTTCATTGACAATGTTGTTGACACGGTTTAACAAGTTGGACTAAAGAAAATTGACTTAGACCTTCTTTTCGAGTTATGAAATCACGTGTAAAGATAATTGTTTAAAATTAGACACCTCAATTCTTTATCATCGAGAACAAAATTATAACAATAAACAAAAACCAAAAGATATAAGATTTATAACGATCCACCCTTAAAGTCAATCTATGTGACATGTTCTGTTAGAGCCCAGAGTCAAAGGAGGTTAGGCCACCCCCTCCGGACTTTCGAAAATTTCCTTCTTTTTACCCTTCCTAAGTTTTAAAAATTCCTAAACTCGACTATTACTCTTTCCCTCTTGACAAAATGTTTTATGACTTTGTTTCTTGTTTATCTCTTCAAATTCTCTTACTCACTACATATACCAAAAAATATATATATATATATATTGTTAGTATATAATTTCAAGTTTTTTCAACTCTAAACTTTAAAATTGAATTTAATTCGATTATAAGCTTAGTTCATTTAAGAAATAAGAAATAAAGATACAAATAGATAACAATGATAAAAGATTTTAATAACGTTGTAGTTTTAATTCGAACTTTTGGTTTTATTTACGCCCCAAAAAAATTTTCTTGCTACGCCACTAGACTCCGGACTATAAAGTTTCCCCGTTTGTTTCCTAAAACTGGTGCTGAGCTGGTAGTTTCCAAGAATCTCACACAATGACATAAGCTAATTGTCGTATTTGTTGCTGAGCTTGTGGAAAAACGTCACTTTAAATTACGTGCTGGGATCTTTCTGTTTGAATTTAAAACAATTTTAACTCGGAATTCATGTGAGACTTAACTTTCTCATCAAGTAATCTTCAACTCTATATAAACCTAAACAGATAGAGCTCAAAAACAGCAATAAGCAATTTCCAAACAAATTTTTAGTACATCCATATCGTTTGTAATTAGTCCCTTGCTTAGACTAGTGTGATAAAACATATTTGTCCCGTAATCTGCTCGAAATCATAATCGGTTTGGTTTGATTTCTGAAATAGTGAGATCGTATCTGATAAAACAAAAATGGCTTATAAGAACAAGAAAGAGACCAATACTCCTTCAATATTAGCGTTGTTTTTGTCTTGCTTCTTTGGATTTGATGCAGCTGAGAATGCGAAGATTGCAACAGCCCCGTCACGAACCGGGCCAGAGGCCGCCATGGTCGCCGCGGCAAAGCATTTCTCTTCGAAAGTGCGTTGGATATAGCTGAGTTACGGCTTCATTCGTCTTCTCTGTACTTGAAATATTATGTGTGGATGATACATGCGGCATAGCAACTTTGTTGCAACAAAGGAAAAAAAAAATTTTTTTTTTTTCAAATGGAATTAAATTTAGTTTGAATACTATCATTTATGTGAAATTTATATGTCATTTCAGTCTCTAAACTAAGGGGGTGTTTGGTTCGTTAGTTTGAGTTGAAATATTTTAGTTATAATAGTAAATTTTTTTGAATTTTCAGAAAAGACAAAAAACTTTTTGGGAAAAAGACAAAAAAAAAATACAGTTTGAGTTGAAATGAACCGATAGCCAAACACCCCCTAAATTATAGTAAACACGATCATTTTAATTCATACTGATACATTTTTCTTGAATAAATCTCCATTGTACTGGTATTTTCTTTTTATACAATGAGTTAGGTTTTTCGAATAGTGTTATTAGACGCGCGTACAAAACCAAATGCCGTATCTGACAAAATCAGATACATAATTACTGTTAGACAGAATCTAAAACTGCATCAATTGCAATATTGAACACTATACTTTTATTATCATTATTATATTACTACTTTGATTTTAAGGATTTTTTTTTTCTTCAATTCCCTGTTACCACGTGAATCATGTGAATTGAAGGCCTACTTTGAATGGATTTTTGCAGCAGCTTTAAAAATACAATAATTAGTCTGGTCAATGCGCACACCCTTGTGTTTGATCATGGTGCCATTTCCTTTGGTGTTTAAAGTCATTAGTGATTTGCATTAAAAAATAATAATTAAAAGAAAAAGAAAAAGTCAAAAATGATTGCCAAGGAAAGTAATGCTCCAAATGACTTGAATCTAAGCAATAAAGAACATCACTATAAAGCACTTTTATTTGGCAGTATTGAAACTAGCATATTATATTAGTTATTTAAAAAATAAAAAATAAAAAAAATAGAAAAAAAAACTGCCATAATTGGTTGAGTAAATGATTTTTTTTTATCCAAACCCTTTCTTCCATGAAATAATATAATATAAGATTAGAACAAATGCTTTGTACAGAGTCCCTTTGTTGTATAGTATGCATATCTTTTTCAGATGAACTGAATTAAACTTTTTTTTTTTTTTTTTTTGGCTTAACGCTTAACGACAAATTAGACACACCTAAATTTTATATTGAAAGATTGAAACAGAAAATCATGTGCCACAGAACCAACAGAAAATTACTCTTATATAATATGATAAGACATGAAAGGGTGGTGTTTCTGTTCTCCAATAAAAACAATCCCGAGTGCCTTTCACTTGATCAATGTGAGTCGGAGTCTATAACGAAAAAGTTTGAAAATTCGGATCATGATATGATGACATGCCACGACAACAAATTAAAGAACTTGGTTTTGTATCAAATAGGTTGACACGATTAATAAAACAGACTGGATTGACGCTGGATTGACGCGTTTAATATGAATTCATACAAATAATTATATTAGCTATTTACAGTCTATAATAATAAGAAATTAAAAAAATTATAAGTAAACTAAACTAATTATATTCTTAAAAGATAAATCGATCCATAAACATGTTAAAAGCATACAAATATGTTAAACAAACTATTAATGTATCAATAATTAATTTTAATGATTTTGCAGATCGATTAATAAATATAATGCGTTTAGAATGAACATTTAATAAACAAATCATATTTAAATCTATATATATATATATATATATTATACATAATTTATAAATACATTGATATAAACACCATCCGTAAACACCTGCTGCCACCTGTTGCCACACGGCTCATGGCGGACTAAAGAAAACTAGAAAATGACTTTACTTGGGAACCAAACTTCCTCGATGTCACACTTGAACAACTACTACTCGTTTGTAATAAGGTTATAAGAACCTAACTATTTAATATGTGTGTATATATATATATATATATATATATATATATAAATAATTGCACCTTCTTTCTGGGATGTTTCCCAGTTTGACCCAACAAAAAAAAAATTTATTCTCTTTCAATTTTCCCCAAATTTTGCTTGAACATCAAGTAAACTTCAGCTATATATATATATACAAGGACAAAGAGAATGTTTTCATTTATAGAGCTCCAAAGTAAAGCAAAACATAGATCTTACATCGAAAATTGTCTGATCCTTGCAAGAAAGTCAATATCATATTACAGAACCAAGATGGACAAGAGTACTAAAAAGGAGACATGGTACACTTCCATATTAAGGCCGTTTTCTGTGTGCTTTTCTTGTTCTAGTGCCGGTGAAAATGTAAAGACTACGAAACCGGCCTCGTCGGCGGCAACTGGTCCAGAAGCGACCATAGTCGCCGCCGGAAAGCATTTCTCTTCAAAAGTGAGGTTAATTTAGTCTTTTTGACCATGGTCTCTTTGACCTCATGTATTTAGTTAATTTTTGTACATATGACACTATACATTGCTTGCTTGAATAAATTACTTTGTTGTGGACTTGTGTGTCCATATCTTGTTGTAACCAACTTAAAAAAAAAAAAAAATAAATCCTGGAATGAAATTGCATTAAGATTGTAAAATAACTATATGTATATTAGTTTGTGTGTATGTAATTCTAGTTTCTAGGCTGTAATTATTAAGTTTACATTAAATTGTTTGGTGTTAGAAGTTGAAGCAAATAAAAGATAAAATCTTCTCGGTAAATATCTCTCTCTCTCTCTTTCTCAACTCTACAAATTTTGGTAGGGTGAGATACGGACAGATCTGTATAAGGCCCCCCCTCAATTTATTGAATTCTAAATTTTACCCTTATATTTTCATAAAATCTTGTAATTTGTCCCAATTGAAAAGTTTTTTTTTCCTCAAATATGCACTCACTCAAAAGTTTTTTTCCCCTCAAATATGTTTTATGACACTCAATTTATTCCTATATTTTAATATCATCACTAACATTTGATTCTTCTTTTTTCCTTCCAATTTCTTTATTTACTTTTACTTTTCTTTCTAATTTTTTTAAAACTTTTATTTGGTTTTAAAAAATTTATTGATTTTAAAATTATCAACAATTTGAATATTTATGTGTGTAAGTTGTTTTTTTAGAGGAGTGTAAAAGGAAAAATGAAGGTGTAGAATAAATTAAAGTGGAATTCAAGTTTAAATCAGAAAATTACAAACACCATGCAACAAAGCATAAGCTAGAAACTTCTATTTATGACAACATTTGAGTTAAAATTCAAGAATAAATTTCACAATATTCTCAAAATATAAAAACAATATATAATGGTTATTATATGGTAATTAACATGAAAAAAAAATGGTTAGAATAAAAATTATTAAACTTTCTATCATATAAAGTTATTAATTTTAAAAATTTTCTCAACATGTGTGTCTCTAATGTCTGGATCTGTTACTGGGTGAAATGTGAAATTATTGTTAAATATGTTTGCAAACACTGTAAATTTCGTAATGTATAGAAATCATAAAATAAAAAAGATTAAAAAGAAAAATTAAAGGATTAAATTGTACAATTTCTTTTCATAATCAGGCACATTAATTTAGAAAGATAAAAAAAGTTGGACCCATGGATTCCTCCTATTTTCCCTTGTAAAATTTTTTTCCCTACCATCCAAACACTTCCCTTTCCTCTATATCCTTTTCTTTCTTTCTAATAATCCATCATGCCTAACAGAATTCATGCAAGTTTTTAAGACACCCAATGATTCCTTCAAATTTTTTTCTTTTAAAAAGAAAACCCAACATTTAAGGTTCTCACTCGTTTAAGCTTTGATTCTAAAGAAAAATGAATCAAAATTGTAGCCGCAATTTATTTGCATCACTATATAGTACAGTAGTCAACTTCAGGTATCCTTGAACATCTAGTTACCCGGACAAAAAAAAAAAAAAAAGAAAAAAGAAAAACATCTATAAATAGAGTTTCAAACTTTTACCGTAACTCTTTCATGTCTATTGCCTCTGCCAGTTCTCCTTTCTCCATCCTTTTCCAGTATGTCAAAACATCATTGAACTGTAGATTAAGAATACAAGTTTAAGAGTTTCGTCACAGTTTTAAACCGTCACATCTTTATTAAATTTTATTATATTAGAATATATATATATATATATTTTATATATACATCTACAGATACAGCAGAGTTGACACATACATGCATGCATGCAAAATATACAGACGTACATTCATACCCATGGTCCACAATCTTCTCTTTTGATTCGCTGAGGTTGTTCTCCGACCGTTGATCTCTCCTTCGTCGTCTCATCATCATCGTCCGTGGTACTTTCGTACAAACACGGAAGTTCCATGGAATCCAAGTCCAAACTCACTTGCTTCTCCCTCAAATGACGTTCCTGTCCTTCCCCTTGTCCTCCTTTGATATCACTCCTCTCTTCACCATCATCATTATCAATACTCCTACGATAAAGTTTGGTGCCTAATATTGCGTCAACAAATCGAAAGGGTTCGAGAAAAAAGAACTCCAGAGCCAAGATTAAGGCGAGAATTGGGAGCAGAAAGAAGAGAGAGAAACTGAGGCAGAGCAGAGTGAGGAGAGAGAAAATCGGACAGAAGCAGAACAGGGCTAGAGAGAGACTCAGCCATGGCTTCTCTGAAACGGGGTTGATCTCTGCAATTTTATGCATTGATAGAAATGTTTTTTTATTTATTTAATTTTTAAAGGATTAGGAATGGGGAAGATGATGATGATGATCGGATGAAGAGCAGCTTGATAATATACTCTGGAAGCATGATCAGGTGGGGCCCACAAATCGGAAATGTGGGGGCAGGACGGAGATCACGAAGAGCAGAGCTCGTGATGGTCGAGTGGGATCCGGTTGATTGTTGACACGTGGTGTCGGTCGATAAGATGCTTGTTGCCACGTGGAGAGAGAATGGAGTGGACTTGGACACTTGGCGTTTGAATTGGGGGGAGGCATTGCTCGGAGAGTTTGAGGTAAGCATTTGCATGTGTGGATATGCATGGCTTGCTTTGGTTACAAGCTTCAATAATTTAGATCCTGTTTCGCAACCATTTTAACTCCAATTCATTTTAAATTTTTTTTTTATCTTTTTTCTAAAAAATTTTTATCTTTTTCCTAAAAAGTTTTTTATCTTTTCTGAAAATTCAAAAAAATTTACTATTACAACTAAAATATTTTAACTCAAACTAACACACCAAACACCCCATTAGTCTTTATAACAACCTAGAAAGAAATAAAGGAAAAAAAAAATCAATAATTAAAGGCCACGCTTGGTGGGGAATAAAATAGGAAAGAGCAAGATATTTAAAAATGTTTATCAAATCAAAAGAATGTGATAGATAAAATTAAAAGATTGAAATAAACTATCATTAATTTTTTTCATGCTTCGTTTGGCATCCGAATTTAACTTAAACTAAATTATATTTTTTTATCTTAATTTTTATTTTTTTCTAAAAAGTCAACAAAGTTTATAACTACTTTTTAAAAAATAAACTTAACTCAAATTTAAAAATTTCACATCAACTCAAACTCAACTCATTTACCAAACGAATCCTTAATATTCAATTTATAAATTTATTAAAAGTCATCATCTATTAATAATGAATAAATAGATAGCCTTTAGAAAAAATCTCGACACAAAAAAGGTGGTGGGGACGTGGAAACGAGACAGGAGAAGGACACTTGTTTTCGCCCGTCCTGATGCAATCCCTACAAGCTATGGTATGAAATTGTTATGACTTACGAGTTCAAGAGTACTGTGGCGCATGATTGAAGTTTAGCAAGTTCAGCATACGTTTGGTTTGTCGATTGGGGATAAAATTTTTTAAGTTAAAGTTATTTGACTTTTTAAGGGTGAGTTTGGTTGGTTAGTCTGAGTTGAAATATTTTAGTTGTAATAGTAAATTTTTTTGAATTTTCAGAAAAGACAAAAAACTTTTTGAGAAAAAGACAAAAACTTTTTAGAAAAAAGACAAAAAAAAATTTGAAATAAGTTTGGAATGAAATGGTTGCCAAACTTAGCGTAAAAGTTAATTATAAATTTTATTAACTTTTTATAAAAGAAAAATAAAAATAAAAATAAAAAATATAGTTTAATTAGAGTTAAACTGGAATCCCAAACAAAATCACTGTTAACTGGAAAAAAGTTAAAAAGTTCGGTGGCACGTGATTGAAGTCTAGAAGCTTGTAGAATATTAAAAGGTTGCCTCCAATTGTTTCAATCATTCTCTGACATTTCTAAAATTTCCATTTTTCAAAATTTTGAACGGGCGCATGGAAAACAATATTTGAAATGATATAATGTATTACAAAATATTGTTCATTTGTAATTTTCAGACAAAATTCTAAAATATTTAGAGATAACACTTTAATCATTTGGATATTTTTCTACAATAATAAATGTTTATGTCCAAAATATTTTCATTCAAATGTTTCTCTCAAGCGAAATTACTCTTCACGGTGGCAAAGAAAATGTAGCGCCATCAACTTTGCTGACCCTTGGTAACAGAGGGCAAAGTGCATTGATAGAGGCAAACATGTGCCAAAGGGGAACAACTTCTCCTCATTTTTTTTTTATTTTGTTTTATTTATTTTATTTTTAAAGTTTTAATATAAACGATCTGCATTGATTTATAGATCAATGGTCGGAGGGATGTGAGGGATCTTGTCGCCGGAGAGGGAGGGTGCTGGTGGGTTGAGGAATGGGGGGTCGTCGTGATGGGAGGAGATCAGGGATGCTATGGTGGGAGGTTATTAATTTGTTGGTGTTCAACTTGGAGGCTAAATTAGTAGGAAGTTAGCATTTACAAAAATTTATTACATATTATAATGATTAAGCATGTATTTGGTTATCCGGTTTGAACATTTGTCTTTCATTTTAATTTTTGTCTTTTTCTTAAATGTTAACAAAAATTATAACTAGTTTTTGAAAAGTCAATTAACTTAAATCTAAAAATTCATATCAAACATTTGTTCCAAACATATCATAAGGTTATTCATGAATTCATGGTGTGCGTGGATGGGTTTGGCAGGAGATAAGCTGATGGTAGGTGGATCTGAGGATAAGAAATTTTCAAAAGAAAAATGTTAGGAACACCAACTCTACTAAAAAAAAATGCTAGGAACACCAACTCTATTCAAAATCTTTTAAGTACTAACATATGAGTTGTCATTTTTTTTATTGATAAGTGTTTGAAGTATTACCACATCAATTAATAACATTTACTAATAAAAATATGACATGTGAGTAGGTGTCCCTGACACTACTCTTTTTAAAATCCTAACTCAAGACCTAACTCAAGATCGCCTAATAGTGCAAGTGGGTTAGACGTACTGGAGGCTGGTGAGGCAGATGGTTTGGTTGGGGGAGGGGATAAATTTTTGGGCCATATTTTATGAAATTTTTTATAGATTTTTTTTAGTAAGAAAATAAGAATTTTGGTATGTTTGACTTATTCACACATTCAAATAACCATATATCAAATGAGCATTAACAAAAAATTGTCGACCTACTTTTTTTTTTTTTTTTTTTCTTTCTTTGTAGGGAATAATCTCAAACTACTAAACCACTTGGTCTAATAGTCCATATAGAATTATGCTTCACCCATAATTCAAAGTCCCTATGCATATATGATAGTGCCAGTTAGGTTATTGACATATCGACGATTCTACAATAGGCGGTCCGGAAAAACCCGATTTAACAAATCATATATGAGCTGACATTAAATATATCTCATGCCAATGGTTCTTGTGTGCCTCATTTATGATGGTGGCATATCATATTGTTTGGTGTTGAACACTTATAAAAGTCGCGGCCTTCCGCTATGTTACACTCGCCCTTGGAAGTACAACGGTTGAATTGGTAATCTCCGCAGCATGTAGAAAACAACCTATGCAAATGCTGGATTCTCTTAATAGCCTTTTGGAGACACTTGCGTCTGGCGAACCCTAACAGGGAAGGAAGCAAGAGCGCGAAGAAAGGGAATTGGAGCACATAAATTTCTTGGAGTGTAGACCAACAAAAAGAGGGAATGCAAGGATAGGAAGAGAAATTATAGTACGATTACAATAAGGGTACTTGTGAGAACGTCTCTACTTATGAACCATGTCAATAATATGGGTGCTGATAGACCGTAATTACAGAGAATTTCACTTAAAATTTCAAACTCTCAAAAATCTAATTAGTATAAACAAAATAAAATAATTCATAGCATGAAGCTATTAAAAAAGGAGTTTGGTAGATGGATGTGTTCACTCGTCAACAAATTTTTTAAAACTACCTCCACAACTAAATATGGATGGGTTGAAAACTTGTCCATAATAATCCAGGTGATGACATAGACTTAGGGTTTGTTTGGTTGGTTAGTTTGAGTTGAAATATTTTATTATAATAGTAAATTTTTTTGAATTTTCAGAAAAGACAAAAAACTTTTTGGGAAAAAGATAAAAATTTTTTGAAAAAAAGATAAAAAAAATATAATTTGAATTGAAATGAAATGATCAACCAAATGCACCCTTATTTTAACGGTGGAACAGGGTAGATGATTTGGATGAGGTGACAGGTTTTACCCGTACCCTTAATCATTTAATCCTTCTTTAAAATATTTTATCATTTTTTTTTACTACATGTGAGCTTTACCGTTTGAAATTTGACAGAAGTCAAAAGATTAGATTACTTTAAAAAAATAATAATAATAACTTACAGATATTTACCTATAAAAATGAACTCGTAGCCAAGTACCTTTTTTTTTTTTTCCCTTTAGACATGGAAGTAAAGATGCTTCAAACTAAACCTCCAATGATCAAATAGGATTTGAAATTATTGTTATATAATACATGCAAACACACAAAATATTAATCACTCCAAAAATTGAAATTGAAATTTGACATCCTCACGGGAAGCACAGGAGCTGACGCGCATGGTAATCCTATCTACCCACAGCGTGTATCACTTGCAAACCGAGTCATGATGACTCACGACTCACAGGTTCACAAGTCCATTTATCAGAGGAGACAGAGAACAAGAGGCAAAAAAAGAGCTGCCCATCTATTAACCAACGACACTGCTCCTCCGCCAGCCCCAGAGTGAAATACCAACAAAAAAAAAAAAAAAAGAATTGAAAACTTTTATTTATTTATTTATTTTTGTTTTTCTCTCTCCCCTCAAATCTGCTGTTCCATTTTCTTGGGTTTTGCTCATCTGGGTATTTGAGATTTCCCTCCGGGACTTTGAAATCTGGGCTCAGATGAGAAATCCGGCGAAAGGTAACCACGAGGAGGAAGAATACGAGGACGATGATTTTGGGTCCAGGAAAGAGGGAGCTTCTTCCAACACCAACAACTCCAACACTAAAGGTATTTCCTTTGTTTTTTGCCTTGTGGGTTTATGCAGATCCGACCGAAACAGATCCTCTTTTTTGTGGATTTCAAAAGTTTTTCCAATTGGGTTTTCTTTGTTTTCTTTTTTGTGTGTGTGAAGTTTTGTCCTTTTACCAGATGCTATGCAATTTCTTTTGAGACGATTCATAGTTGCATTTGTTTTACCAGAATTCTAATGATTTTAGAGCTTGAGTTTACTTGAATTTTGTCTAACGGCCAGTTCTCCAGGGTTGTATCATTATTGAGAAGTGGAATTTTGTTTTGACTGATTGTCTGTGCAGTTTCCCTGATTGTATGATTTACTTTTGTTGTTAACAGTCTAAAATTTGACTTTTTAAGTTTTTTAAGTTTTTTGAGTATTTGTTTTTCTATTGTTATTTTTTTAGCTACTGTTATTCTTATGGACTTTGGTAGATTTGGCGTTTTAATTTTTTAAATTTTAATTTTTTTTTTGGGTGTATTGATTGTGGTTTTGACTATGAAAACCAGATGCTAAGAATAATGATAAGGCTAATGCCATAAGATCAAAACACTCAGTAACGGAACAGAGGAGGAGGAGCAAGATCAATGAGCGGTATGCACCAAAATGCCTTGTTTTGTCTGCGTAAATTGAAGTTGTGCCGGTTCTAATGCCACTGAACATTTCATTTACTTGGTTGTTGCATGGCCAAGAAAAAAAAGAAAAAAAAAAAAGAAAAAGGTCTAAACTCCAAAAGTTTGATTTGGTAGGAGTTACCGGTTAGTTTACGGAACAGAACTGGACTAAGGAAAAATTGTGTAAAAAAAAAAATGCACTCGATCTTTGGTTTATTTCGTATCGATAGAGTTGGTTATAGACCTTGAAATCTATATTGTTTTGTTTCCTCCAGATTCCAGGTACTGAGAGATCTTGTCCCCCATAGTGATCAGAAGAGAGATACAGCATCGTTCCTACTGGAGGTATGTTCTTGGCATCTGAAACAAGCCATTACAATATGTTCTCGGCATCTTGACATTGTTCCTAATGTCAGTTAAATAAGCTGCATTTTGATTTCAGTTGAAAATGCTGCTTTTTACTGCATAATTGATTGATTTTCTGGTTTCATATGCAGGTAATCGATTATGTTCAGAATTTACAGGAAACGGTACAAAAGTATGAAGATTCATACCAAGGATGGAATTCACAGCCGACAAAGTTGATACCTTGGGTAAAATTCTGATTTGTGGCTTCATTCGTTGTTCAGATGTAGGGATCACTAGCATGCTTTTGTGGGTGAATGCCAATTGGAAAATTTTGAATTTCTGCCCTTCTGTCTGCTGCTTTCAGACCATCTGTCGGTGCAACTATGAACTTTACGAGCCGTTTGATGACACCTGACATGTCTGATTAAATTGGATCTTGTGCAACAAATGAATTTTCTTTTTTGGCCTTTAGCTAATATGATTTATACTCAAACTTTCTATGTTATGAGTTTGTGACATAAAATCTTTCCTTATTTGACTGGTCGTACGAAATGGTAAAATTGATACCTCATATATATATTTTTGATTAAAAAAGGATTTTGAGTTTTATGCCTAGTTAATATTCGGGGTTTTCTATGGATCATTTTGGGTACGTTTCATTTGAGAATAATGTTGATTTTAGCAAAAATGTGTTGGGCGCAACTTTGTTTAAGATGGATTAGTTTTCCACTCTTTCAATTCGAACTTTGCTGGAGGGTAATTCTCTATCAGGGTTGCTTTGGAATGTCAGTTTATTTGGATGCTTCAATTACTTCTGTGTGTAACGCCTTCACATGTTTGCATAAAACAGAGAAATAGTCACTGGCGTGTTCAGAGTTTCGCTGGTCATTCTCAAGCCATAAAGAATGGACCGGGGTCTGTATTTCCTGGAAAATTTGATGAGAATAACATCTCAATTGCCCCAACCATGATAACGAGTGCTCAAAATCCAGTTGAATCTGACCCTAGCAGGGACGTTCCTAGCAAGGCCCTCGAGCATCAGCCTGAGGTGGCCAGCAAGGGGATTTCTCTACCAATAGCCCAGTCAGCGAATTTGTCTGGCCCCACTAGAAGTGAGCATCCCCTTCAGGTATCGGTTTCTGATTCACAATCAACACAGTGCGCCACAACAAGCAATGCACAAAACCAACAGGAGGAGCTCATGATTGAAGGGGGAACAATTAGCATCACGAGTTCTTACTCTCAAGGGTGGGTGTTTCTCCAAATCAAAGTTTGCTTCATTGGTGTACTTTTTCGTAAAGTTGAGTCATTCGTTTGTCTTCATATCAAGAAAATTGTCGAGTTTTCATACCCTTGTCATTGTTTGTGAACAGGTTACTGAACACTGTTGCTCAAGCATTGCAGAACGCAGGCTTGGATCTGTCGCAGGCCAGCATCTCCGTGCAGATTGATCTTGGCAAGCGTGCAAATAGAGCTCCTTCTTCTGGAACGTCCATCTCTAAGGTACAACTTACTCTTTAGTTTTTCATCTTGGATAACTCAACCCTTTAGATTTCATCTTTGTTTGGGTTGGTTGGTCAATCTGGGGTGAGATTCTTCTTCCTGTTTCACCTGTCTGAATTCTGTGTGTGCTTGGCTAGGTAATCATGTATTTCGAATCTGTTTTCTAGGATTATCAAAACCCCAATTCAAGCAACCAAACGATGACACATCATAGAGACACAGGTGGGCGGGAGGATTCGGATCAAGTTCAAAAGCGGCTCAAGACTTGATAAGTAGTTTTAGCATCTCAACTCATTTTTTTTTTCTTCGGCCTTCTTTCGGGTGTTTTCATTTTGCAATCTCCTGTTGGCGGGTGCTCTAGCACGGTATTTCGGTTGTAGAGTACACATTTTCTGAATGTATCGAAAAGAGCCTTTTAGAGGCCAGTATCCTGGTAAATAAGTTGGTTCTTCATGTCCCGTGTATCTGTTAGGCTCTAATGTTCGATGTTAAAGAGTTGAAATGATTTGTATTCCCATGAAACTCCAACTACTTTCTTCTCCAACATTTAATTTATGTCAACCAAGTTTTCTTTCTCAAAGAGTTAAAGAGAAACTATTTAAAATATTTAAATCAAATCCAAAGACACAAAATTGGCCCTGTTTGAAACCATTTTTGGAATGATTTTCACAGTTATTGAGAGAATTTTTTTTAGACCATTTTTGAAACCGCCTTTGTTTACACCATGAGTGAAAACAAAAATTGTAGAGGAAAAAAAATGTCATCATCTTTTGCACGGGAAATGAAAAAATGCTTTGGTGTTGTTTTCCTTTTTCCCTTTTCATTTTTTTGGGCGTTTAAACTAAATGTATACTGTAAGAAACGTGTCCAAATAAAATTCTTTTATTTTATTTTATTTTATTACATACAAACAAATCTAGTTGAGACACAATCAACCACAATTTCACCTTTGATCATTCGCAAAGAATTTTCATTTTCATTTTCATACCCAAAACAAAATCACTTTAAAAACGCTCCCAGACGGTCATTATAATAATATAATCTTTTGAATGCTGTATACAGAAGTTTTACATTGCATGTTTGAGAGACAGTAGTCTATGATGGTCATTGAGAAAATGGTGGCAAACACAAGTACGGATTGCTATAGAAGTACTGTTCTTCCTTTGGTTTACCCTTCACCTCCAATCTAGGAGTGGGGCTACCAAATTGACCATCGTGACCTGTTTTCATTCCAGCTTAGACTTCCATTCCTGTACTGATCTACTAGATACACCACTACCCTTTTGTCCGGAATTATCGTTGGCTTGAACCCCAAGTATCTGCAGCCACATACCAACTGTTCAAATAAATCCTGTTTTCCTTTGTTTTCTAAAACATTTTCAAGCCACTAAGGGTATTCATCACCAGTGACAGTGCCAGCAGAGCCACAACATTGTGAGTCGGGCCACATGCCCTCACTTAAATTTCGAAACGTTGATTTTACGTCCAAAATTCTTATAGAATTTCAGTTGTGCCCTCCATAAATTTAGGCTCTAATTTTTATTCATGGTGTCCCTGCTGAAATTTTTTTTTGGTTTCACCACTTATTGCTGGTTTTGAAACCAAATTTGTGGCTCTAGAATTGCGGTTGATTGAAAAAATGGTATTGATTGATAGAAGAGAGAAAAATGGCAGTAGTTTTTATTTACAATGTAGAGTGACATTACCTCCTGTGGCCTTCAACGACTAATGCCATGTTTCCTTTATGAGTAGGAATGAAAATGTTACTTTCCAACGACACTGTGTAATCCAGCGCAGCCATTTCGTTCGAATGGTTCCGGAATGGCTCTAGTTCTTTGGCTGTTAGCAATGTCTCCCTTTTACCTGCTCCGAACACACACACACACACACACTCACACATATATATCTATATATACATGATATACAAAGACAAACAATATATATATATATATATATATCTATATACGGCTACTAACCAAACGTGGAAAAGCTAATCTTAAGTAGGCCAATCTCCCCTCTCCTCCATAGATGTCACCAGCAGCAATGTAGATTTGCATAGAAGGATCTATTCCCAAAGCTCTCAACACAAGGGCGGTTTCCTCTGGTGTCCAAGGGCATCCCCCCATTTTCTGCTTCTTCTCGGAGTCTATTTCTTTTTGTTCCCACCACGGATCTGCATATCTGACAGATAATTTACGCGTTAACAATAACTATTGGTGAAAAAAAGTATCACAATTTGTTTTTGTTATAGAGCAGTCATGCAATTTTACATGATAATTTCTATATGGTTAAAAGATTGATACGTAACGTATTGATTACCAATTGTATGGTTGCAATTAGTACCTCAGTCTTGTTAATTCTTTGATTTCCTGGTCGTTGCAGCCTTCTGTGCAACCAGAAAAAAGCCAACATGTCCATTTCGTATCGGAGGTGTAGAACTATAAATGGATCATTTTGCCTTAGAAGCTTCACAACCTTCTTGCCGGTTTCCTCAATCCGGGGAGTGAACTTCAGAGCTTGGTAGTTAACTTGGCATCGCAGCTTTTGAACTTCTAAAGGAATCCCATTGTTGGCCAGCCTGGTATCAGTTTTTGTCAAGTGAAGGACTCCAAACATTTTCAATCTAGGAAGTACCTGTTTACAATGACGAAGCTAGAAATTTTTTTCAATCAAAGACATTTTGTATAAATGAATTATTAATTAAACAAAGACATACCTATAGATTTGAACTATTTTTATTGAGGGCACGGTAATAAGTATTCTTATAAAATGAGAAAACAAATGAAATTAGTGGAGTAACTGTTAAATGTCCTCAAAAAATTGTGAGATCTCGTAACCACATGTATTGACAATTACACATCTTAAAATAAAATCTCGTAAGGAATTATTACTAGTGCATTTGGTTGGAGGGTTCGAATGCGTGTGTTCTGAACGACTCGTATCATATCCTGTGACAATCTATGCCGATAAAAAGGAAAAGAAAAAAGGACGAACCACATTTTCATGGTATGTCAAGTTAGACCAGCTAATAGGAGGCATGGAAAAATGGAGTAGGGAGGTTTTCGGGAAATGATCTGCATCAAATACATCTTCGAATTCACTGCCACATTAAAATTTAAACAAATCAAACTTATTTGATTCAAATTATACATACATACATATATATATATATATATATATATGTCTGAAATATTGATCCGGTACTAGGGTCATTCCAAAAGGAGGTTTGATCCAATTCAGGAACTAATAGCGTTGCATTCAAAAATCTAGCAACCGCTACCATATCTCAAATCTGTAGCATATAGATACAATAGCAGTTCAAGGTTAAGGTGCATTTCAAATAACTGTAGACATTGTGAAAATTTTATAAACTTGGTAATTCTACTATAAGAGGTAGAGTTCGAATTCCTCCACCCGACCTCAAGTTAAAAAGGAGTTTAATGTGCATTTTTACTTACATCAGCTCGCGTTCGATTCAGTCCTCCGTTACTTGAAACCACCAGATACCCATTGCTTTCATACTCTTCTGGCCAATGTTGCAATGCAAAACAATAATTCAAGGAAAAATGGCTATTCAATTCAACAATTTTAAACTATTGTTACTGACAATAATTGTAACTACTACTCACTTTGATCGGGTGGCGGCGGATTAACCTCGCGTTGAGTAGACCAAAACACCAAACTGGGCTGTCTCGTGATCTCGCTAAGCGTGCTCAACTACAGCAGACAAGCGAAGATCAGCAGCCCCGTGGTGGCTCCGACCGCGCATAGCTTCAAGCAGTTCGGTCTCGGGTGCTGCGGGAACATCATGATCAAGCTTTTAAGCTTCTCAGCTCCAACATATTCTTTAAACAAATTAGTACTATAGTAGTCCATCTTATGTACCATTAGTCCATTAGTACTTTCTCTCATTAGCCTTCCCTTATTCTAAATTACCAACCCTGGTTTTTTCCATTTTTCCACACATCCATACACCTCAAAAATAGGATATATATATATATATATAGAAACATATATATATATATATGCATGCATGAGACTAAAATGTTCAGGAACCGGTGGGTTTTGGGATTGATAAGAGAGATATTTAGATGGTTGCCAAAGGTGGATTTGTCAATAAAACAAGCTTTTGAATAAAAAGCTGGCTTGAGGAAATATCCACCGGCAAGCCGTCGCAATGTTGCATGAGCATGACGTTGTTGTTTTTTCAAAAAAGAAGAACAGGCTATTTATTAGTTGAAGTCTGGAGAGTCATTGATTTTTATCAGTTCTGCTCTATAATTAAATAGTAATAAATGCAATTCTATGTCATCTTATAGGAATGTCCCTGCCTGCCTGCGTGGGCTTAGAGCTTGTTTGCCTCATCATCTCATTTCAACTCAAACTGTACTTTTTTTTGTCTTTTTCTCAAAAAATTTTTGTATTTTTCCCAAAAAGTTTTTTGTCTTTTCTGAAAATTCATAAACATTTACTATTACAACTAAAATATTTCAACTCAAACTAACTAACCAAACGGACCCTTAGTAAATGGGAAATGACGGGGTGCAAAAAAAGAAAAAAAAAAGGTAATAAATGCAATAAATGCAATTAAAGGTTTCTCCCATAAGGTACATATAGGTCGCTTGTGGCCGCTAATGAATGTAGTTGTCCTCTCTTAATATCCTTGGGTAGGGGCCGTTAATTTCATTGTAAGAGCATTAAGGTTCCAAAAGTAATGTATATTTAAATCAAATTTTGTTTATGATTAGTGTATGGAAATTCAATGTTAGCATCAAGATTCGGCTCAGATATGCTCTTATATTATCGTTCCATGTCTAATAATGTCCTCTAAAATATCATGTTATATAAATTAAAATATTTTATCTGATATGATATTTTAATTGCCTTGACATGTCCAATATTTTAGTTGAATTTTTAACATAGCTACAAATATTGAAAAAAAAAAAAAAAGGAGAGAACAGAGATTAAAAAAAAAAAAAAAACTATAACATAAATTTAAGTTTCGATTACTAAATGGGGCACGACTAAATTGAGCATAATAATTATAAGTTTTGAGCACTATCTTGGGGTATAATTACTTTGAGCTATTTTTATAAATAGCCGAACCATACATCCAATCATATATTTGTCTTTGAGTGCTATTAGTTTTAAATAGCATTCTATATTGAACTATTCTGAACTTTATGTTGCTATACACAATGATCTTTCTGTCAATAATTTATAAAGAATTGGTCAGAAATTTATTAAACGAGAATGAGTTTGATATGATTCTATAATTTAGGGTTTTAAGAAAAAACGCTTACAAAAATCTTTTTCTTAATTGCCTTCTGGTTCATCATCGTCGTCAAGTATTGCTGTTGGTGGTAAGGGTTCTGCCACCAAATTGTGGGTATTGTTTTAGAAAGTTTATTTATTTATTTTTTAAATGACGCTAAACAAAGATTATTTTTAAATGTGACGCTTTTCCCTTCAGTTCTTTTCGACATAATATTGACACAAGGGCCATTTGGATAACAACATAAAAGTTTTAGGTAATGTGATGTTTAAAAACCAAAAACTAAGGGACACTATTAGATTGGATGTATTGTTTAAGGGCCATGTGTGGAAAATAATCCATTTTTTTCTTGTTAAATAAGGACATAATTGAAATTTTCAAAAAATTCCATGTAATGTAAATATTAAAACTCTAGAATTCTAAGTTAGGGGTGCCATCTAACTATATGATATTAGTAATGAAATTTAAAAAGCTACCACATTTATACATATAAATATATTTTTCCAACCTTTTCATTATGCAGTTTCCTTTCAAATAAGAGAGGCTATAGTATGAAATATCCATTATTTAGCAAATTTTGGAAAACTATCAGACGACTGTACGTGTGCCATCTGGTAACTAGGCTGACCAGGATCCAAGAATCTGATCCTCTACAGTCTGATACACTTGCATGTTGTTGTCGTTGTACTCCTCTTCATATATATATATATATATATATATATATATATATTTATTTATTTATAAATTCCTATTCTCCTAATATCACAGTTCTGTTATTCATATAAAAGGTGATGCTTTGAGATCATATTAACAAGCTGATCTATCTTTACTTATATCTCTTTGTTTGTTTGGTTTTTTTTTTTTTTTTCCCTTTGTACTTTTTTGCTGAATTTTAGCCGCATGAAATTCATGCATGTATAATTATCACAATGGAATTGAAGAGAAATTAACCATCGTGTACCGTGATATTATCATGAAGTAAAATGCCGTGTGGGAGTAGTGTAAATCTTCTAATTTTATATTTCCCTTTGCTAACATATTATATATGTATTACACCACCCAAAAAAAAAAAAAAACCTTTAGAAATCATATTTATTCATTTTAAAGTGATTATAAGTTTGACTTATTCACTTTAAATTTGACTTACCCATGATTTAACAGTCATTCCATCCCAATTAGTTCACATTCAATTCGCTTGGTATAATCCACGAATCACGGGCGTGTGTGTGTGTCTGTGTGTGTGTATGTGTGTGTATGTATATACACACACACCAATTGTTGTTTGCTATTGTTACATATGTCGTGTTGCAAATTACAAAATAAACATAAATAGAATGAAGAAGAAACTAGAAAGAAAAAAGCTTTTTACAATTTTTTAAGCAAATAATAAATCAGAAATTGACAAATGGTGGCCATACATTTGTCTCTGTCCTCGATAATTTGTATGTCAATATTAATGTGAAATTTGAGTACGTTAATGTCAGATCATTAGAGAAATTAAACAGAGAGATCAAAAGTTGAATTAAAAAGAGAGAGCGAGAGAGAGAGAGATGCGCGGTAATATGTGTGATAACAACAGAATAAATGCATGATTTGAGCTTTATACAACACTACACATCCCCAATACTAGTGAATAGTGATAGGTTAATTCATAAATCATAATAAATATTAGTTGGGACAAGACCTAGCCTTAAATTGAAAATAATATACCATCACTCAAAATCGAAAGGAAATTTTAAATTAATGAGAATTAATAATTATGCAGAATAATAATAATTGTGTATATTAAGAGAATATGGACGAGTGATCCTTCACGTGTTATATGATCATCTATTTAAATCCATAAACCAAACACAACTTAAGGTTATAAACGATCGAGTAGTTGAGCTGGCCGTCTATTCCAAAATTCATTTATGAAATCAGGGAAAAAAAAAAAAAAACTATTATTGAAGTTTTAGTTTGTGATAGTAATTTTTTTTTTTAAACAATTGGCTCGAACATGCATGAACATTGCACGTACTTACACATGTGGGTGTATATATATATATATATATATATTTATTTGTTTACATTTTTTGCGTGTCTCTCTACGTGTAATGGAGGATTGATTTACAAATTGAAAATTTTTGTGATATGATCTCTTATTTTATATTATCTGTAGAACTATTATTTTAATTGTTCGACTAAATTCTCAATCATCTGATTTTAACTGTACCAATTAGATTACGTATGTTGTAAACTTTTATGATGGACACTTATTCGTTAAAAATTAACCTAACATTAATTAAAAGATAGTTTCTACCATCAATAATCAACAATACATAATAGGAAGTCCTATCGGAAATTAATCTAACTTTAGAATAATAGTTACAATACTTGTCTTCTATTTTTGTTTATTTGTGTGTCATGGAAGGAATTAAAAGATCACATTAAAAAAAAAAAAAAAGAAATTAGAAATTAGATAAGGAGTCAACTAAATGGTAACATGTACATCTCTACCTAGGCAATTTAATAGTAGGTGACAAACAATGTTATCTTAAGCAAATGACAGAGATTATGAGATTCCAATTTGAACACAAACAAAATTCCTATACATAATATATGACTGGATATCTATAGATAGATGCTTTATTATATATAATTTCCGTACTTGATGAACATTTAGGAAACCATATTAATTGGCATTTTTCATAAGCTAGAACTATAAACTCATGATTTACTAACTTGGTACGAAGTCTCATTCTTTGTTGACATTAGAAGCAGCAACAAGAAATCAATTCTGCAAAAACCAACTGCGTAAGGAGAAGAAATATATATATATATATATATATATAAAATATAGTATATAGATATACTCACGAAAAAACAATGGAGAAACATAATATGTGTACGTCCATTATTTTCAAAGGACAAGTACTCAACATGAACCCTTTACTAGCTGGATAATCCCATATGTATAACATCTCAACAAACTAGTTGTTGTGATCGGATCTCATCATTTTTGCTAAAGAAAAGAATTTATTTACTCTTTTTTTTTAACCCTTATTAAGAGTTCAAGTTTCAACGTACAAATATTTATAAATGAAGTAAAGAGTAGCTTGAAAATCATTTTGAGCTTTAACTGGATCCGCAAACATTGACTATTTTCCCCTTTTTTTTTTTTTAATTTATTAATATTTGTATTATTTAGCAAATCTTTGGCTGGCTTTGTAATTGAACTCCGTTGATATTACTCTTCAATATGTAAATAGGAGAATGGAGTTTTTCTAGCGCCCACAAGAACTTATCCGTCTAGTTTTGATTAGGTAGCTGAAAATTGCTATAGGTTGAGTCGGTACCCTCGTAAAGGTGGGTCCCATCCTCATAGATTTGACTCATTTTCGTGAGAAGAACCTTTTAATCCCGTCGAGCTGAGTAAGATTACTCAAACATAACTATTATTTATTTTATGAGGTCTATAACATATATTTAACGATATGCTGTTACGTATAATATTTTTGTTTTGAGATTTATTTTTTATTAGTTGTGGCCATCAGCGATTAATGTTATTTTCTTAAGATCAAACAAGGAAAAATAGCTCCACTTAGCTTATCAAAGTTCAACCTAAAAAAACGTAGAAACCATTAAAAAAACAAATTATTCCAAGAGCATGAGTAAGAATAAATGAAAAACAAATATCCTCACAAAGTGAATTTACCACTTAAGACAGCCCAAGCTTTTTCAGGGTACTGTGTATATATAACATGGAAAAAAAAAAAAAAAAGATATGCAATAATTCCTCCACTAAAATTGATTTCCAAGATGATCTGCTCCCTACCCCCAACCCCCCAATGAAAATCTCAAGAAAATTTATTCCCCATTTTGTTGAAAAAAAATTCCAAAATTACACAGGAAAAATAACTATATAAATTTATGAGGATCAATATCATGTCTATATATACATGTGTGTGTGTGTATATATATATATATGTATTAAGGTTCTTGTTCAGCAGGCGACAGACATTCCTGAGGATTTGTATAGAAGTAATCCTCTTCCTTGGGTTTACCAGGAACCACAGATCTCTTTGTTGGGTTTCCCATGCGATCCACATGAGCCGCTTTTACAGCCAAAGAGAATTCATCCCAACTGACTGTCCCAAGATTGTTGTATTTCTCTATCAGTTCAACCAACACTTTTCTGTCTGGAATTATAGTTTTCTTGAACCCCAAGTACCTAAAATTCGCCAAAAAAATAAACCATTAGAACGTCATAAATCGCTTCATTTCCTCTTTTCGTTGCTCCAAACATGTCGAAGATTGTCAAACATGAGCCTAATCAGAGGTTGTTATGGTTTTTTTAGTACATGTCATACCTTCTGTGGCCTTCAACAACCTTTGCCATGTTCCCTCCGTAAGTAGGAACAAAGATGTCGCTTTCTATAGAGACGTAATAGTCCAACGCCGCCATCCGGTTCGAGTGGTTGCGGAACGGATCTAATTCAGTTGGTGGCAACAGTGTCTCCTTCCTGACCTGATTGTTTAACACATTATTAGGAAAATCCCGTAAAAAGTTTTATTTATGTGAAAATTTGTGTACATATTTAGTATATGCAAAGATAATTTCTGGTCCTTCATTAGGTGGTTTTTATACCAAGTTTGGAAAAGCTTCTTTAAGAGCCTTCATTCTCTTTTCCACCTTGTAAATTTCTCCGGCGGCGATGTAGACCTGGATGTTCCGATTGATGTCCAAAGCTCGTAGTGTCAGCGCAGTTTCCTCGGGAGTTAGAGGGCAGAGTCCGGCTTTTCTTTTCTTTACGGAATCTATCTCCTTCTCTTTCCACCATGGATACGCATATCTTCACAACAACAACAACAACAAATTAGTATGCTTTGATAAATTGTATCGTTACTTGTACTTCAAGGCAACTCGCGAACCTCATTTTTGTCAACTCCTCGATCTCTTCTTCGTTGCAACCTTCATTGCAACCGGAGAATGCCACCATGTCCATTTCATATCGGAGATGAAGGACTAAGAAAGGGCCCTTTTCCCTCAAAATACGAACGATTTTCTTCGCCAATGCCTCAATTGGCGGCGCGAATCTCAGAGCGTGGTAATTTGCACGGCAGCGCAGTTTTTGGACCTCGTCGGGGATCCCATTGTTAGCTAACCTAGCATCAGTTTTAGTGAAATGCACGATTTCGTATGCGTGTAAGCGAGGCACGATCTGCGGATCAAAGGTCAAATTAGCAAAGCACTTTAGCAAAATCATCACATCTTAGATTTCTCTTTAGTACTAATTATAAGAAGAAACATTTCATTTGAAAAAAAAAAAAAATGTTACTTACAACATTATAGTAGTATGTCATGTTGGACCAACTTCTGGGAGGCATGGAATAAAGTGAGTCCCTTTCTATTTTTGCCTTCTGCTCCGGAGGTAGTTCTTTCAGTATCCGAACCTCGTCTCGTAGAGATCCAATGAAATAATCCACATCGAAGATATCCGCGAATTGACTGATCAGATTATCGAAAAAAATAAAAAAAGAAATTTAGTTTTACTTCCAATCTGAAGGAGTGAAAAATAAAACTAAGGCCAAGTTACTGAATGAACTTAGAGTAAAATACACTAGACATTGACTTAATTACCTGTAGTCATTCCAAAAAGAGGTGTTGTCCAACTCAGGTATTATAAAAGTCACATTTATATATCTTGCAATAGCTACCATGTCACATATCTGGAGGTGAAAAAAAAATTTAAAATCATAAAAATGGATTTTAAAAACCAAAAAAATAAAAAGTAAAAAAAAAAATAGAGAGGCGAATTTACTACGTACACCCGATCGCATTTGATTCAATCCTCCGTTGGATGAAACCATAAGATATCCATTGTTTTGGTAAATTCCTGAACAAATCAAGATAGATATAATAATTCATATACTGATATAGTAGGTTTGGCGTTATATGTTTAAGAACATAAATAATGTACATTTCTGAATGTTAGATCATATTAAATACGCTCTTGGTGCCATTTATTCATGTGGTCGCTACTGTCGGACCCAGAAAAAATATTGGATTAAGTTACGTACATGTAAAATTATCGATTACGGTTTTTAATTTACTTTTGTGCTTGATATATGTAACTTACTTGGAGGAGGGAAAGAGTCTTTGGATAACCTGGTTCCAAAGGAGTCAAAGAGAGCTTTGAGGTGCATGGCAATAGCCCACATGAGGAGTACGGTGGTGAGGCGAACCGCCCAGAGTTTAAACCGGGCTAAACGCGTCTTAGCAAACACCATTTTCTTCATCGTCTTCTCTCCTTTGATGTTGCCATTCATGATCAAATTCTTGAGCTTTTCGCCTTTTACGCTGCGTAGAATTAGACCCTTCAGTATCTCCGCCTTCATCGCCCTCGCATACTTCACCTTACTGTACGGCTTCTCCTTCTCCTCTGAGTCCCTAAATTCATCTTTGTTGTGATTATATTCCATTTCAAATAATCAATAACGAAAGGAAAAATAGAGAATAAATAATTTTATATGTGTTTTTGGATTATTTGAAGAGATTTTAGACTCCAGCCGATTCCGGGGATATAGATTTCCGGAATGCTGGTTTAGAACAAACACTTTGCTTTATCCATGCAAAACTAGCACATGAAGAAGAGCTTTTTAAAAGAAAGGGGAAAATAAGAGAGGTTTTCATCAGAAACAAATAAGCACATTTATTTCGTTTTATTGAGCATTTAATGGGACCCAAAGCCAAACGGGCTTTAATATATGGCATATATACTCAACATATTTAGATATGAAACAAGATTTCCTTTAAAAATAAATATGAAAAAAAAAAAAAAAAAAACCTCACAGAAAACTACAGCTGACGTGTTTTGCTAAATTTGTGTACGCAACAATAATACCAGTATCTGTGCATGGTTTTCAGTCTATTTCATCAATTTCCTTTTTGGGCAAGAAAGGAAAAAGGGAAATAAATTATCTTTCATCACTAAAGTTGAGATTAAAGAATAAAAGGTTGATTCAGACGCTAAATTTCTTGATGCTAAGAAAATTAAGTTCTACCAGGTACCGCCTCTGTCAAATTGACAACTAGTTAAATGGACTGATTTATTATTATTTTGTCATCCCTTCTATATTTTGAAAAATATCAACAAATAGATTCAAATCTCTGTAAGGTTAAAAGTTGGCAAAATATCAGGACAACTCACCCAATTAGCAAAATAATACGTACATTATGATATTTTATTGGTATTTATAGTTAAATAGCCTTTTTTTAAGAAGTTTTTTTTAATAAATAACTGAAGTTTTAAAAAATTAGTTAAAAGACCATTTTTTCTAAAAGAGTTAATCAATTATCTTAATGATCAATTAGTGATTGACCGTATGATAGTTAATCACTAATTAACCATAACGTAAATCACTAAATTTTATAGTCAATCAGCGATTGACCAAATATGAAAAATGCAAACGACTATTTTTTTAAATAAAAAAAGGTGATTGACTACATAATAGTCAATCACTGATTAACCATAACGTAAATCACTAAATTTTATAGTCAATCACCGATTGACCAAATATGAAAAATGACAAACGACTATTTTTCTAAATAAAAAAAATTAATTCATCTATTAGATTAAGTGACTAAAAAGACCACTCAGCCTAATTTTTTTATTTAATATTTATTCTTCCACTTTAATTAACCTGTTAAATTTTACCCCGAGAATATTTTTGACAATATGTAAAATACAAAGTATAATGACATTTTGCTAAAATAGATGGCTTAACCCAAATAAATTATTTGAAACTGACAGGATAAGTTATGGAGTGACAATTCCAAAATTAATATATTCAATTATTAATTATTAGACGATATAAAAGATGTGAATTGTGTGCAGAATTGACTTCCTACATTAACATGCTCAAATTAATTTCCAAATTCCTTAAATTTCTCAAAGGATTATTAAGAGAATAGTGGTGGAACCAGATTTGTTATTATTATTGTTGCTGCTGTTGTTGTTGTTGTTTTTTCTTTTTTTCTTTTTTTTTTTTTTTTCAAAACGACACAAAATAAGTTGTAATCTGATCAACTAAGAACAGTGCAACAACTTTTTTTTTTTTTTTAAATTTGTTTTTGGCGGAGATAAGCCTTTTTTCTTTTCCTCGTGAACAGTCGCCGAGTCTTGTTGACTGACAATATTATTCAGCAAGATTTTATCCAGTAATGTCCAATTATCAGTTATATTTTTCATACGAATATTTATGGATAAAAAACTCTTTGGATTTCCAAACTTGACAAACTCGGGTCAGTTTCTATTCGGCATCCTTTACCGATTGGTGAACTTGACACCGTTGGTATTGACGCGCCAAATCTAAACTTCTTTGCCATGATCTAACAGAGCCGCATCTCGTCCGTTGTGGCGTCACGGATTATATTTTGGATTTGCATCTTTCTAGATTTCCTTTGCTTGAGAAACTGGAATTTCACTCATTGCCTCTGTTGCAAAGGGTTAGAATATCTGCCCAACAACTCAAGACTCGACGAGGAGTAATAAGATAAAGAGTGACTTATAAATACCTATGGGTTTTCTTCTAATCAACAATTATCTGAAAATTGTAACTTAATGGGATCCTCTTATGAGTCCATCCAGTTCCTCTCCTGAAGGCCCTTTATGATCAAACTGCTAGTGAATTTACATGTTATACTTGTGTACCAAAAGAACTTTGAGTCTTTATTTTTGTAGTTGTTACGACATTGAGATGATTCAAATGGATGTGCCAAGTCTATCGTGATTCGAATCTTAACTAGTTTTGTGCATGAAGTTATTAGTTTTGGAGAACGTTACATGTCGCATGGAAAATGATTACTCTGTTTGATATATGGTTAAAATGATAAAATTGATGGTTCTTGACTCCTATCTGACATCTCATTTTAAACTCATTTTCAAACTTGTTTTTGCAATGTTTTTTCTCACAAAAATTTAAATTTACTGTTTGAACTGTGGATTTGAATCTATGATCTAAAACGAAGGTTTGGTTTCTTAACCTAAGGAAGTTTCTTGGAGTTTTGCCACAAAGAGAATAGGTTGCAATGTGTTGCGTTAAGAATGTTCCTACACAACAAATTAAAGACGGCAATACATTTATAACCATTATTCTTGAAGTACGTTATCATATTTTACGGCAAGATCATCATATTTTTCAGTAACTAACACTATAGTTACAGTTCTGATTCCGTCAAGTGCAATATTTATCCCTTTTCCTACCCAGTGATTACAAGAGGAAAACCGAACTCTTATCCCGGACTTAAAACAAAGACGTACGACTAATTCTTAATTAAGAATGACTGTCCAAAATCAGAATGGCTTACTCATCATCTTTCAACATCCCCATTGCTTTTAAGAGAAAAGCATATTCATAAGCGGCTTCCTCGCATTGTCCGTAGCGGCCACCTTCACCAAAATGGCCCCCGCTCATATTCGTCTTCAGAACAACTGAACCAGAACAAGCATGACATGTTCTCTCTCGAACTTTGGCCACCCATTTTGCAGCCTCCCAAACACCAACCCTGAGAATCAATATCGATTCAAGAGCTTGTATGAGTGACTAGCATGAATGCAAGTTGTAGGAATCTCACTCTGTATACAGACTATGAATAAGCTAGGAAAGAACAAAAATCCATGCTTTTAATTACAAAAATAATAGAAAGCGCAATGAAGAAATTTGCCTCGTGTCATTAAGAGATGCTGTGACAAGCATCGAAGGGTAACAAGTTCCTTCAGAGATGTTATCATAAGGCGAGTAGCTTTGGATACACTCAAACTGCGACTTGATTCGAGGATTTCCAAATTCTTCATAATCCAAAATGGTCAGAGGCAAATTATCATCCAACAAAGTGTTGCAAACGTCCAGAAACGGAACCTGACAAAAAGATTACCAAAACATCAGGATTTCTATATCACAGAAGTAAATAAAATAACGACAGCAAACTTTTTCACTTCAGAGAAAAAATAAACCTTCAAAATCACAGCACGAAACAGATCGGGGTGCATGTTGATAGCAGCTCCCAAAAGAAGAGACCCTGCACTATGTCCTATCGCGCCGAGATGATGTCTATTTACAAAATTCTCACTAACCAGGTAGTTTGTGCACGAGATGAAATCATCTATTGAGTTTTGTTTATACAAGCCGCTACCAGATTTATGCCATGAACTGTCCCCACCACCACCTCTGTCCAAATAAAACCATGTTGAATAAGTTAAAAATATAACATGTCTCAGAAGCGACACCATGCCCTTTTTAGTTCAGATGGTAGCCATTAGTCAACCACAAATCTATATAGATCGTGGCAGTAAATAAGATTATATGCTACCCTTTTTTTTTTTTTTTTTTTTTTTCATATTTTGATTGACCAACAGTCAAATGAACACAGTAGTCACTTTTTTTTGGGAAGGACACTAGGCAGGCCTTGCAAGTGTCACGCAGGTTTGTATACCACTATTGTGGGAGTAACTGGACACCAAGCTCTCTCTTGGCAAGGAGACAAGCACCCTAACCATACCATTCGTAACTTTGCTGTATTCTTAAACAAATATATAATCATCACTATATATCTCGCAATATATCAGTCCTAGTTAGAAGTTCATTATCATTCTCATGGAGACTCAAAGAAATAAAAACTACCTCACGTCAGCAAATGCCACCACCCAACCCCGATCAAGTAAGCTCAGGCGATTTGTACACCAGCTTTTATCTAAAACTTCGCCATATGCTCCATATCCAAGTAAAAGACCAGGGGACTGGCCCTTCTTCCAGGATTTTCGAGAGTACAAAATAGTCAAAGGAACTCTGGTACCATCAAGGGAAATAACTTCCTTCGTTTCACAACAATATGCATCAGAAAAGTCCTTCCACCTCAGTGATACATGATACTGGACGTTTTCTTCCTTGTCATGTTTTGAGTCAAAAAGTTGTTCTGTATCTTGCTCGCCAGAAACATCCCTCACTTCCTCTTGCTGCACAATCGAGAATCTTCTGCTCGACATGTCGTAATCAACAATCATATCAGGCATCTGCATATTCCATAAGAAGTAATGGAATCTAAGAGGAGATGAAGCAAAAGTCCTCATAGTAACTCAAAAGTATACTAAAACTGAAATTTAAATCTCATTCCTAATTGTTCATAGTAAGGGTAGCGAAACGTAAACTTTTCACTATTTATCAATTTCTAAATAATAAACTAAACAGAAAACACTTTTTTTTTTTTTTTAATGGAAATAGACTGGAAAGAGTCGTTATGCTCTATAAATACCACAGGAGATGAAAGCACAATACGGAATACTGAGTTCAAGAAGTCGTGGTTAGAACCCGGGACAACACTGCATGAACTTGAGGGCAGAGGAAAAAACCAGGGATTAAGTTCCTCAATCTCTAACTGGTGCTGCAAAACAAAAGAAATAACGAGTTCATAATACTAATATTTCTAAATCTTACGACTAAAGGTAGACTAGAAAATTGGCTTCTTTTCGTTTCGTTTATGTTGGGATTGAGAAAGGAACATCTTGTGCTACTATGGGAAACAATCAGACGAAAATTTCAAAAAACGGGAAAAAGAGAAAAGAATTAGGAAGTGGAATTCAAATACCTCGCAGTCAATTTTGATAGGTAACTTGATGGAACAGAAGGTAGGATTACCCTTCTTACTGAGAAAAAGCACCAGAAATCCATCAAATATGTCCATATCTTGGATAGTAAAGTCTTCATGTGGAAGAATGATATTCTACAGAAGTATCCATGATAAGAAAAAGGATTAGCAATTATCGTAAATGATTCACCGAAAATATATGAAGCATGAAGCACCCATCTTAAAATCAAGTAAGAATCTGACCTGCCAATTAACTGATTGTATATCTTCAACAGGGCATCTAACTAGGTAATAATTCTCACCAGACCACTCTTTATTTCCGCTCAAAGGTGCGTTTGTAAGAATATAAAACATGCCATAGTGATGTTCCAGAAAATACTGCACTCCAGAAACACGCTCACGTATTTTTTGCAAACCGCCTGATGGGTTGGCAGCATCTATTATATAAACCTGCAAATTCAGCTGTAATATGTTAGAAGAGAATGCTTTACAGCAATTACTATATTAAATTATTAAATAGGTAGCTTTTTTCCTTCCTCTGATGAAGTCCTTGAGTTCGAATTCACAGTTATGAACTTGCCGTCTTTTGTGCTCGTTATGTCAATGCAAAAGCTGGAATCACTTTCTGTAAAAACAGGGATGCTGTCCGTTCTATCGGATTCTAGTTTTGAGTATAGAACCCTGGCAAAGAACAAATTGGTGAGAGAGTTTCTTCATCTCAGTGAAAAAGACCAAAAAAGAGAAGCGATGTTACCTGAAAGGTCGTTGGTTGTCATCTGATTGAGTATAGAATAATGTACTACCGTCCTGACCCCATGCTAAACTCACAACTCCATGAACTTGTAATTGAGGAATAATACATCCAGTTCTAAGGTCCTTAACTTGAAGCATAAACTGTTCACTACCAGTAACATCAAGTGTGTATGCAAGAAAATTGTGGTCTGGCGATATTCGACAAGTCCCCACATGCACATAACCTACAATCATATATGCATACACAACTTAAAATTTAAAAAAGTTATGATTGCCTAATCTCACAAAGAAAAAAAAGCTCGCACCATATTGCTCCGCAATTTCATTCCAGTCGAGCAATATTTCTTCTCTTTCAACTTCTCCCTTTGCATAGCGAAGAACAGTTTTGACCCAATTACTTTCCCCAACTCCTGGTTTCCTATAAAGAACTGGGTATTCCTTTCCTTCAGGAATGTATTGGTAATACAACCTGATCAAGTTTCACACAAACAACTAGTTAACTCCAAAATCTTCCAATACAACATTCACCAAACAAAGGAACAACCAGAACCATTCAACCGCACTTGACAAAGTTGTTACCATGCTTCACTCCCCTATTCCTATATATAGATAAATATATACATACATATGTATCCAGCTATGGACTTATCTAGACCAGGATACAAAAGAAAGACGGAAAATTTTCTGAAAATGTGAAATGGGCAGAAGGGAAAAGAGCAAACCAGGGTCCCCAACGCTCGGGAGGAGTGGAAATGTTGGGAGGCATACGACTGGTCATCTCAGAGAATAGTTTGTTTTGAAGTTTGTGGGTGTCAGCCATGAAAGCTTCAGCGTAGGAGTTTTCTCGGCGGAGGTACTCGGAGAGATCAGGGTCGTCCGTGTTGGACATCCAATGGTAAGGGTCTTGCCACGTCGTTCCATGGGCCGAGACTTGGAATGGGATTTTCTTTGGGATTGGCGGCGGAGGAGGAGAAGATTGAGGTGGTGGTGGTGGTACGTGGCGGCGTCTGCAGAGAGACGAGAATCGCGAGAAGAAGGCGGCGGTAGAGGAGGAGGAGGAGGAGGTGGTGAAGCAAAACGGCAGGAAAAAGGACGTCGTTTTGATGGAGAGCTTGGGGCGAATGAGAGCGGGAAGTCCCATCATGCCGTGGAACCTGGAAACTGGGGAAGTAGAGCCTAGAGTCCCCCAGTGGAGTCACTTCACTCGCTCACTCTTGGGCCAAACGGAAAGCTGATATAAAAAAAAACCAAAAAACCAAAAAAAAAAAAAACAAAAACAAAACAATTATTTATAGAGGAAAATTTTGATAAATAAATAATTTTTATACATTTATTTAAAAAATGACCCTTTTTTTTAATTTAAAAAAATGATCGTTAATTGATTATGATAGATAATTAACCATGATCAATCTTTAGAGACAGTTATTTTTGTAGATTTATTAAAAAATTATCATTTACCCACATAATCCTTTTTTGTGAATTAAATAAATACACGTTTCTCGGCCTTCTCTATCATCGAGATAGAAGTTTAATAGTCGAATAGATGAAATGATAAATTCACGACAACGTGTTAAACAAAGAACTTATTTTGACATGTTTTATAAGCTTGGGACCAAACTAAAATTTGATCTACAATTTGGAAATTAAAAAGGGAAAGATGTTTCACAATTGCCTAAGCTCGACATGATTATAGTATATTGAATTGTAAATAATTTCTACTTCAGGGAAAAAACAAAAAGTCTACAAAGAAATATTTTCAGAAAAAAAAAAAAAGAATGAACAAAACAAATAAAAAGGATAACATTGTGAAACGACTATATTTGCTTCAAAAGGAATCAAATAGGGCTGTACAAGGCAAATGGTCTGAATATGGTAGAACATTAAGACAAACAGGCGCTATCACCTGTCTGCTTGTAGCAAATATAATAAATAAACGAACAAACTCAACATAATAAATCTCCTTCGTGTACCAAGTAGCCAAAATTTAAGACTGGACAAACAGCAAATTTAAATTTTGTTACATATCAACTACTGCTGGACTTCATTTGGTCATTTCGACTGAAGGTTTGCTTTTTTTAGTTCAGAATCTCTCTATGGGCATCGTTCTTTTCTATCTACAGCAGCTGTCATTTCTTCGTATTCTTCTCGTCTTCCACATCCTACAGTTTTGTTTTGAAAAGCGAAAAATGTTATGTTCATTGCCTAACGGAAATTTTGCATATAGTTCATTCGTGCTTGGTAGAATAAGGCAGAAGCATATGTGTTAATGTGCCACAATTGGCATGAAAGGTTTCAACTTTCAAGACAATTTTAAATTTGAAGATCATTAGAACTTACTGAATTGTCAATCTTGTCAAAATCATCATCGAAGCTCTCTTCGCCCTCATCTGGAAGACAATGTATTGAAATCAACACCCTCGAATTAACAGAAAAACAAAATAATGACCAAATCCCAGTTGCATTGCATGTAGCCGAAAGAAATGCGTATCAGCAATGGATTCTAGAACTTGGCCACAAATAAAAAGCTAAAAAGATCAGCTTTATACCTGGCCCCCCATCACTGTCTTCAAGATCCCCCAATAAGAAAGTATCCAAGTCCTGCTCAGCTGATGATGACTTGGAAGTTGAACTCCTATGGTTCTTGTCCTTTTCTTCTTCCTTGTCGGTTCCTTCAACTACGGATGTTTGCTTCAAGGTATCATCTTTCTTTTGCTCTGCTTCTCTGAGCTTAACCTCCTCCATGTACTGCTTCTCATATCTGATAACCATATACGTTAAAGACTACACATTGAGGTTGAAAATACAGAAGAAAATTCCATTAAATAGACATTATCTTGTCATCTAAGTTACAGTTCTAGGACTCCAATATATTTGGCTGCTCCTTCACATTTGTATTTTCAACCATTAATAAACCAAGATGTCTCCATATAATTAATTCTTTTAGCTAGCTTGACCGATTGTTGATCAAGATTTCGGTAAAAGGTTAGATTCAGATTATATTTCAGCCTTAAACCAGTAATAGCATGTCATGAATGTAATTGCACAATCAGATCCCAACAGAACTCGATTGTAATTGCATACACAGAGACTTTGCCCAAATAAACTGCTACTTACGGGGCAACGTAGCTATGAACAAGAGTAAAATATATCTTCCAGAACCTCCTCTCTTTCATAGTACGTGGGCACAACTCATATCTTAACTTTGAAATTTGCTGCAAAAGAGAAATTGTTAATCAGTACAACATTAGTAACACATCAGGTTTTCTTCAACCAAGACAGAAGCATCTGATTATCTACAAAAATTTGAACATGAAATTCAGGTCAACAAATATGTCTTTGACCACTAACTTCAGGAATGGTTAAATTGATGTTCGTTGGGAATTTCTCCTAAACTTCAGCAGTTTTGACTTATCATATGCAAAATTTAAAGGAAACTAAAAACGTTACAAAAGCTTTTTGCTACACATTTTAGGCAAATAATGCACAAACTTCATAATTTTTCGGAAACAACTTGCCATTTTTCTAGCATTGCCTTAAAAATCAGATTCTATGGCCAGTTGCAAAGTTGAAGAAACTGGTTGTGCGCACGATCAAAGCACGTAAGCTTCAGTTTCAAATCAACATACTATGAACTACGAAACTGAATTCACAAGTCAATGAAATATACCAAAAAGAATTCCGCACTACTAATTTTTTATTCTACAAAATCGACTGTCAATACAATAAAGAGTATATAGATTATAAAATTGTATACAACTCCGAGGCATATTTTCTTTGACAAGCAATTGAGATTCAAGAAAGCAAGGGATAGTTCAAAAGGTGAGCTTTCATTTGTAGGTAAGATATCATCTAAGACGACATTCTAATTAAGTAATTGAACTACCGACACTCAGAACCGAAGCCAAAAAACCAAAAGATCTTCAAGCACAAACAAAGATGAAAAAAGAATGACGAAAACGAAAATCAAACTAAATTTGGACTAGTTTCAAGTATAACAAAGCGAAGAAGAAGAGAAAATTGACCTTAACAGTTGTGAGGACCAAAGTAGCGTGCTTCTCCTGCCATTCCGTCAGATCTTTCCTCACATTCGACGGCGTCGTCGGCGCATCGGTCTCAGACCTCTCCGGCTCATCTGAAACAGTGAAATTCCAGTGTCATCAAAGAGAATTGAGAGGGGGGGTGGAGGGAAACCAGATCGGAATTGGAACGCGAGCCGCCGATTCGGTCACCTTGGAAAGGAAAGCTCTCGAAAGTGGTGGAGGTGAGTCCCTTGACGAAGTCGGTGAGATCGTCGGTGATCCCGAACTTAAGGAGGTCCGATTGCGAGACCTCCGGCGAAGAGGAGGAAGGGAATGTGGCGGCGAGGGAGAGCTGAGAGAGCTGAGAGAGCTGAGGAGGAATGGCGATGATGTCGGCGGAGGAGGAGATGGAGGACTTGATCTGGTCGGCCTGCTTGAGCGCGGCTGTCTTGAGAAGATCGGCCTTCTTGGAGGCCTCGGCGGCCAATTCACGGGATCTCTGGGCGGTCTCGGAGACGAGGTCGGAGATCTTGACGGAGTTCGTCAGACTCTGAGATTTCTTCGCTGCTTCCTCGGCGAAACCCTTGGCTCGCTTCCAGAAATCCTCCATTGTTGCCGTTCGTCAAGCTTTTCTTTGTTTGATTTGTTTTAGTTTCTTTTCTTGGTTGGTTTTTAACTCTTCTTGTCCAATTCTGGACCTGGCTGTTGCCAGAGATAGAGAAATAGACTTGTTTAACGCTCCTACGTATAGAAGACGAGAAAATGAATAGTTATATTTATTCATTTATTTATTTCTAATTATTTAGATGAGATTTGATTGTAGTTTAGGAATTATTTAGTTATTAGAATTTTTGAATTTATTTGAATTGTAAAGTAAAGTTTATAATTTGAATTGAAAAATAGATGTGAATATATTCCGTGATATGTATATATAAAATTTATTTTGTATTTTATTAGTGAATTATTTTATCTGTTTTTAGGCTTCATTTGGAACAAGAATTTAAACCTTAAGTTTAAACTTAAATTTTTATCTTTTTAAAAAAAATTTTTTTGTCTTTTCTGAAAAATTTTTTTATCTTTTTTGAAAAGCCAACAAAAATTACCATTCAAATTTAAAAATTTCAACTTAAACTCATTCACCAAACGGACCCTTAATCTGTGGATATTAATATATCATGTTAAAAATCCCTATGATCTTCTTTTTATTTTTCTGTGACACAGAAAATAATATAAAATTTTAAAATATATTTGAAAAAAATATACAAAATAAATATTATCTCGTTTCATTACAAATATTTTGATATAAAATTATTTTATTTTAATTTAAAATAAAAAAATTATAAAATTTTAACGTTTAAGTCTTTTTAAAATAAAAAGAAAAAAATTTAACGTAAAATTAAGAATTTAAAATTCAAATAGATGTTAACCCAATCGAGCACTTATATGACTTCGTTTTGCTTCCGTAAACCAGCCAAAGGGTAGTAAGGGTTTTTCATATCTGTCCATATTTGTGGGGCCCACAAGAACTAAACTCCCGTTTTATTGGTCTTGATTATTTCGCCAAACTAAAAAAAACGACAATCTGTTAAAAACGACATGGAAGGCTCAATTGGAAAAACGATGAGACCTAAAACAACACTAACAAGAAATCACAAACTAAACGACGACAAGTAGAAATGTAAGGAACTTTTCTTTCTGAAAAGGATCAAAATTAAGAAACTATAATAACTAGATAAGACGACATAATCGGAGAAGGGAAAAAAAAAAAAATACTATAAGACGACGGAAGAGATAAAAAAAAATAAGAAACTATAATAACTATACGACGACATCAACTGAAAAAAAAATAATAATAAAAAAATAAAAAAACAACAACAACAACAATAGAAGTATAATGACATCATGCTTACAACCATAGTATGATATATTACATTTGACTCCATGAAGATATTAAGTTCAAATCTCTCCCCTTGACTTAAAAAAAAAAACATAAAAAAAGATTACAATTTCAAGATCTGTTCTCATTTGTATCCCTTAATTTTAGGATATTTTCTTAATTTTAGGATATTTTTATTTATCACTAGACTTTTGAAATTCTGACTTTACCCTTGAATTTTTAAACTAATCCCAATTAGTTCATTTGTTAGAATTTTTGGTAAAAGCAAACATAAAAAAAAAGGGATTACGAGCAATCATTTCCATATGTTTTTAAAATAAACTTTGAGAAAAGGAGTAAGTGAGAATGATTTTCCTCCTTTTTTTTTATTTGATACCTGAAATTTTAATAAAAATAAATTAGGTATAACTAATTTAAAATTTAGAAGAAGAAAAAATAAAAATGATTCTAAATTAAAAAGACGACATTTATTGGATAAACGTCAACAAAAAAAAAAGAATAAAATTAAAGAAAACGACATCAAATAATGAACGGCAAGAACAAAAACTGACAAGCTCGTAAAAAGATGATAACATCATAAAAAAGTGAAAACCCCTCAATTAAAGGAATTAGCAAGAAATTGAAAACAACATCAACTTCAATAGCGACTTGGCATCAACGGAAGAGACGACGACAACCTATGAACGCCACAAGCCCACAATTATGCCAACCACACAAAAACGACAGCGACTTTGGAAACAGCAGAAACCTCGACAATGACATCTATGTATATATATATATATATATAATATTTTTTTTTTTTTTTCTGAAAGTGGGACATCGATAACTATTAACTACATAAGAGAACGTACTTTTAATAACCAATAAACGACATCAACTTGAAAAAACAGAAAAAGAAAAGAAATTTTTTAAATTTATAACTGGAAACTTTAAACTCTACATCTTGTGATACAGTGAGGTGTAAAATAATCATTAAACTACCTTCAGCTTTTTTCAAAACTTATGCATATGAGTATGAGTAAGTATGAGAAATCCAAAAATAATAAAATCTATAAATTCTAATGACTATCTACTGAGTGTCAAAAAATTCTTATGACAATACATGAAAATTCCCTATGAATAGGTGTGTTGAGGTCAGAATTCGTACCTCATCTTTCATCGTTTACGTGTTAACTCGAATTGCCCAAAGTTTAAGGATCAACTCAGAAACGACGTAGAAGACTTCATCAGCCAATAAGGAAGCTTGACTCCCAAGTCAACGGGCATCAACCTCCAATCAATCGATATCACTTTTAGGTCAATCAAAGGGCATGAATCATCTACAAGACAGCTCAAATCGACTTGAGACCCAGATCAACTCTACGAGAAATGATATGAGAAATCGACTCTACGAGTCAACCCGAGCAACTATCTAAGGTCAACATATAAGAAGATCAAGAAACTTCCTAGATTCATTCCTGCACAAGAATCACACGAACATTAACCATAATAAAGTCAAGAATTAGCCAAGAAGGTTACTTTCACATTCCGATAAAGTTAAGTCAACCTAGATCAAGACAACTTCCGATGAACAAATAGGGCAAGTTCGGAGTCAAATAGAGCAGCAATCATCATCTATAAATAGAGGGCATCATCATGCGCCCAGGGCATCCAATTCTTGTGGAATATCACCTCGAATTACTTGGAATTATCCCGAAATTCCTGCATTTTCATCTAATTCTCTTTACACCCTGCAATATCTTTTTATTTCCTATAACCACCTTCTCTTTTCTTCCCATTGTTACTGCTACGACATTCATTGTAATTTTACATCAACTATAATGAAATCACTAGAGCCATCATAAATGACTAACTCTCACATTAAAAGTGAACCTCTATAAATAGCTTGTGTTCTTTATCTCATTTACTTTACTTTACTGTTATTTTGCAGCTAACTCATATTATTAACTCAACATGCGCTTAGTCAACTCAATAATACAGCCATAAGCCCTAACCCGACTCGATCCAATTTGATTGTAGATTTTACCTTCTACAATTTGTAATTGTAAATACTTATTGACTTACTAATTAATTATCATGCTTTATTTAGGCTAATCATGATTTTGTCGACTAAAAAAATGTTTAGTAACTTCCTTTTAATTCTCTATCATAAAATTATCCAATTTCTATTTGTTGCAACTGTTCTACTTTTCTTTTTCTTTTCTTGAATTGTTAAAAATTGTTCAACTCTGTCCAATCATGTCTAAATTTTAAATTTTGTCTAAAAGTGTTCAGTAGAGTATATTATCATAATATTATTCATATTGTACTATATAGAGGTCGTCAAACCTGCCTGTGATTTGGAGTTAGATTCTCTTTTTATATATATATATATTGTTATTGAAATTTTGCTGGAAAGCATAAATATCACTTTAGAATTCTAGGACGTGAAGGAGTTCTTAACGTTAGAAAATAGCTGGTTTTTATTTATCACATCGTATTGAAGTACATCTTGTTTAGTTCCTTTCTAACGTTTCTTCCTTACAAAAACATATATATATATATATATATATATATATATATATTCTTCAAACTATGATAGATGGTTAGAGAGAGAGAGATAGAGAGAGATAAAGTAAAGATAAATTTTAATTCAACCGTCAAAATTGGTTTTCCTTTTCAAAGCTACTATTGTCATTTGGCATATGATTTTAGCTAGTTGGTAGTTGGTACTGTTAGCTGATTAAAAATTAGTATGTTGAAGGAAGGAGGGAAAAAAAAAATAGCAAGTATAAATCAGTTAATATATTTTGTTATCGCTGAAACATTCAATAGTTGAATTTAGAGAAGCTCCAACGTCAATCATCATAATGAACTCAATTTTCATGGAAATATTTACTCATTTTTACGATATAATTATCATGGACATCTAACAACATGCAAGAACAGGGGGGTGGGGGGGGGGGGGGGATATGAAGAAAGAAGGTATACATATATAAGTAAATAAATAACTCGAAAATTTAATGAACTATCCATCCAATACAGTCTAGTAAATTAAAGCACTACTTACCCGTAAAGAAAAAAGTGAAAAACACTGAAGTGAAAATACTGAAAATGTTAAATAACCCACAACTAGTTTCGATTCAAAATAGATTCTACTATTAATATTTGAATGGGGTTAATGAAGTAGGCGCACAGTTTGTAAAAATTGATCAGCAATGGCGCACAAAGTCACCTTACTCTTCGTCATCTTCTTCTCTTTTGCTTTCATACCAACTTGCGCACGGCCAATCATTCCAGCATCATCTAATGATCAATCTCCAAAATTCCCCGCCGTGTGTTCGCCTTCGGGGACTCAACGATCGACACCGGCAACAACAATGGCCTCAAGATGGTCTTCCGAGGGGACCACCCTTCATACGGCAGTGACTTCCTGACCTAGGAGTAACACACCATTTTTTAAAAGTTGCAATTGATGAAAGAAGCACAATCAACTTATTTAAACACTACCCATTTTCAAGCTTGAAAATCCACTCCAAGCACTATCCATTTGAGTCTTCATTTCGAGTAGTCACTTACAAATCCATAGGCATACCTAATAAACGGACTCATTCACTTTTTCGAGATCCAAACTATATAGACCGCCTCTCAAGTTCAAGTATGCTCCTGTATTACTTTCCTGGCCACAATTCCACAGGCAGGTTCTCCAACGGAATGCTCGCAACCGACTACTTGGTCGCGAGCCTCGGCATCAAGGACACCTTGCCGGCGTACCTAAGCCCGACGTCGCTGACCGAGAAGGACTTCACCACCGGCGTCAGCTTCGCCTTGGGGGGTTCGGGGTTGGACGACGCCACCACGGCTCTCACCGGGGTCATAGACATGGGGGGGCAGTCGAGATCGATACTTCGATCAAGGCATGCAAAAACTGGAGAGAGATATAGGAAGAAACGCGACACAGGAATTGGTGAGGAATTCGATATTTGTGATAAGTGTCGGGACAAATGATGTGGTCTTTTTAATCTCTACAGAACTCTCAACTTTCAGTACAACCCTTCTTCCTACCAAGATTTTCTTCTCCAGAGGCTTCAAGCTTTCATTCAGGTAGTTTTTTATTCTTCATCACGATATTAATATATACATATATACATACATATATATCTTATCTCTTATGTGAGTAAACTACCATATAATAAAAATTTATCGTTATATTCTTTGCTTCATAATTGCTCTTGCACCCTAGCTAATCTACATAGGGATTAGGGTGTTGTTGCTAATTACGTTAATATATTAAGTTGTGATCAAGGACGAAGCTAAAGAGATCTAAAGAGAGCTTGAACCCGCTATATTCTTTTCTTTTTTTCCTTCCCAGCTCACATATTTATATATAAATTCACATATAGTCACCCTGCTAAACACTTGGAACATAGTTACAATAAACTAATGTTTGCATTTTTTAACTAAATATAACAACGACGTCAACAATCTTGTACTAAACTATTTTTGTTTTTTTTGTTTGTCTGTGTTTTTTTTTTTTTTTTTTGGTTTTAATTGAAGGCTTTCAAAGCACTCTAGAAGGATGTTGTGGAACGGGAATGTTCGAGATGGGACCTCTGTGTGTTGAGGGTCTGCCGATGTGTCGTGATGCCTCTCAACTCATCTTTTGGGATTCCATGCATCCTAGTCAGTCTGCCTACAAGGCCATTGCTGATCAGTTTTCACGTACTGTTCGCCAACTTCTTTAACCCCATTCCATTCATTATAGTAAAGTAAATAGAAAGTACGTAGCAGTAGGTTTTTCTGTCTTTCACTTCAGTGTTTTTCATTTTCTTTACGGGTAATTAGTGTTTCAATTTACCAGACCTCAATGGATGGATAATTTATGTAAATTTTCAAATAATGGTTATAAATAAAAAAAATTTTCAAAATTGTTAGATGTGCATCATAATTGTTGTATGAAAAATGTCCATCAGTACAATTGAGTTCAAGTTGATGATTTTCGCTGGAGCTTCTCTCAATTCAACTATTCAATGTTTTATCGATATCAGATATTTGTTAACTAATATGGTTACAAGCATAACCTAACAGTAATATCACACCTAATTTCACTTAAGAATTCGAACTCCCATTCCTAAGTTCAAAAAAAGAACATACACACATAATAACCAACTTATACTAGGCTTTTTCCCCCCCTTCAACATACTAATTTTAATCAGTTAACAGTAGGAACTAACTCAAATCAATACCCCAAATGACAATTTGTGGCTTTGAAAAGGAAAACCAATTTTGATGTTTGAATTAAAATTTATCTTACTTTATAGCTCTCTCGTTTTTAACTGCATCTATCATAGTTTGAATAAAAAGTTATCGTTTTTTTTTTTCTGAGGAAAATTTTGTTTTGGACCATCATATATGTGTGTATATATATATATATATAACTATTAATTTGTTTGGCATATTTTTTACTTTGATGTGATTTTGACCATTAAAATGTACACTATCAATGGAGATATCCTATTATAGAAAGCTCATATATAAATCAACAAAAAATTATAAAACATGTTACAATAGCTCAAGAGTAAAAAAGTAGAATTGTTTAGTAAAAAGTATATAAATAACCATAAAAGGATAAAATTTCAGTGGGATATTTATGAGATAGTAAATTTTAGTAGGGGCAAATTTAAGAAATCAGAAATTCTCCCACACTAGGCCTAATACTAGCTCCGCTGGTGAGTACATGATCTAAAGTGTTTGTGATCATGACCTTTTATATCCTGACTACTAGCATATTCAATAGGATTGAGATGATATATATTCTTTATTCGAGAAGGTATAAAGCTTATTATTGGAGTTTTAAGTGAATATTCTTCTCGGGAAAAGATAATATGCATTTTTTGTGACTCTTTTATTATTCGTGCATGATACATATAGACTTGGCTCTTTGACGATTAACCAAAATTGTGGTAAACAGGAAAACATCATCACTTCTATCACTAATAAGGTTCTGTCTTCTCGGGTTTTAAATTTTGGCTTGACATATGTTATAAGGCATAGAGAGTATTTGAAAGTTGCAAATTGCAATCAATCTGTTGTCTTCCACGTAGTACTGAATTAAGGCACATGACATGCATCTTTATATTAGCTTATTTTATAGGTACCATAAACAATGTGCTTTGATTTAAATTCCAAAAATCAAGCCATTGCATACAAGGATTGTCCGTCAAAATACACATCCTTGAATTATTGTCTCAATAATAATAATTTTAGTTTTTTTAAAGTAAGTATTAATTAAATCTAAAATTTTAAGCAAATACTTAAAAATGACCCCCCCCCCCCAAAAAAAATAACTTATTTATTTGAGAAACTGCTTTCATTTTTTTTTTTTCGAAAAATAAAAGTTTTGTTCCAAAGAACAATTTATTGGAATCTTAACCAAATTAGCACATTGTTTATGGTACTGCTAAGATAACGATGCATGACATGTGCCTTCACTACTACGTGGAAGACAACAAATTGATTACAATTTGCAACTTTCAAAAACTCTCCATGTCCTATATATAACATGCTAGTGTGGATCATTTCAAGCCAAAATATTAAGAATTTAATACCGGAGAAGAGAGAACCTTATTAACGATAAAAGTAATGATGTTTTCTTGTATAGCACAATTTTGGATCGCCAAAGAGCCAGTTTATATGTGTGTGTATGTGTATATACACACACATGTGTATATGCCAATGAAACTGATCTTTTCCAGATATTGTCAAAGGGGTTGTTTAAACTTTAAATGTTAATAAGAATGTTCACTTAAAGTTCTAATAACAGACTCTCTGTCTCCTCAAACGAAGAGTGTATCATATTAACCCTATAAATATGCTAACAGTATAGGTCTGTAAAGACGTGGTCACAAACATATTAAATTAAGTACTCAACGGCAGAGCTGTGTTAGGTTGAGTGGGGCAAATTTCTGATTTCTACTAATTTACCCCTACTACGATTTAATGCCTCAAATACATCTCTACTACAATTTATCCTTTTAATTTACTTTTGGTTATATATTTTTAATATACAATTTTACTCTTCTTATTCTTTAGCCACGCTAATATGTTTTACGTTTTTTTGGTCTTAGATATGTGAGATTTCTATAATATATATTTAAATGATAAAATCACATTAAAATTTAAATAATAAAAAAAAAAAGGTATGCCAAACAAACAATTTTTATGCATATATGATGGTTTTCAAAGACAGAGGCCTATTAATTTTTCTATCCTACCATAGAATTCTTATTATGTATTTGTTGTTTTAGTAGAATTTCATTATATGATTGTTACTTCTTAATAAATACTCTAAATTATTTTATTAGTTTTAATTATAAAATTGTAAAATTAATATACACCCTCATTAAAATAAAAAGGCGGTTTCACTGCTAAAGTACCGACTTAATAGAAATAAGCCTTCGTATCAAGACATACCCTTAAAAGGTCATCCAACACTGGAAATTTTTTACCACAAATTCAATCACGATAATCCTTTGTCACTATGCTACACAATCAGTGATCGAAGAGCCGAGTTTGAGAATCCTACTTCTGCTAACAATATTGGATGTGTAATTACTGAGGTAAGGGTTAGATTATATGCTAGGTTAATTTTGTTAATAGAGTAGTTAAGATCTTGCTTAATAATCCAATTAAGCCCATATGTTTCCTTAGAGGAATGATGGTTATTGAAAATTAAACATTCCATTTCATGTTAATTAGTTTGTTAAACCTTAGATTTGTGGGGAGCTGTACTCAATTAATGTGTATATGTTGACGTGTGTGTTCACGGTAATATTCCATTATCATCAAGTAATTTAGGTCACCGGAGAAGACATCCAACCAATTACAATCCTGACATGACCTTGATGTTTTACATGGTGGGAATTGCACATATCACAATTAGCATTTAAACCATTTCTAATTATATCTATTGATTATCTTATAATATGTGGCTGCAATCTGGCTGTAGTCAATATCTGAATTGGAATATGTTAAAAAGAGTAATAATACTAGAGACGGAAAATTCTTCCCCCACAGATTTCTACCAACTTATATGTATGTGTATATATATACACACACACAGAGACACCTATTACGTTGAGAGTTTACTCATCTACCAAACGTCAAGCATTTTAATCTAGTTTATAAAGTGATCATTGCATGATTCAAATCTACTACATATTGAGTAGGTCTTGAAAACCGCGATTAACCATATGAGAGAACTTAATTTAATAAGAATTAGCATTATTTTTAGTTAGATTATTTCAAATTTCTTAAGTGTATTCCAGAAGAAATTAATCTCAATATAAAATATTCTAAAATTGATTGGCACATAATCTAATTACTTTTTAAATCAGTTTATTAACTAAGATTTTTTTTTATTATAAAAGGAAAAAAAAAAAAAAAGATCATTGGTGTTATACCGCGCCCCATCCTCATCTTCTATAAAAGAAATCTGATACTCACCAATAGAACAAAAACATATTTTGAACATATTTTATTCAAATGATGGATCTCGTTTTATGCAAACCACTATGAAACTAACACTGCACACACAACCTATTGATCGGGCAAAATCTTCTGTTAGGGTTTATCAAGTATCGAAACTGGAACATCTTAAAAATTAAAAAGTGAAATAAATTATTGCCACTACACCAATCCAATCTACTCTACCCTTTTTGCTTCTTTGTTGACGGCAAAACTAAAATAACCCCCCCTCCCTTTTTCTAATGTAAGCATTCGTGTGCACCCCTCTTCTATAAACTAACATATTAGTAATTTTTTGCGCCAATTAAAGATCAAACCTTAGATTTATGGCTTCCAAACCCCTTTCCTCAAGCTATTAGGCTAGCCCAATGGCTTAAATAACCCCAAATTACTCACAATGAAAGAGGGAACGAATGTTCTGCTCACTAGTTCATATATATTAGAGGTGTGATAAAACAATTGGTTTAATTCCCCATACACGTTGCAAAAATCTCACAAATTAATGGGGTCAAATTACTTTTTCTCGATTAAACGCTTTGGCTGACAAGGTACATGTGCAACATGTACGGACAAAACAAGCAATTTGTGTCTTCCGACAAAACGAAGGTTACCCACTTCTAGTACCCGCGCGCACAAACAAATCCTTGTTTACTAGAATCAATAATCTCTCCATAATAATACATACATACATACATACATATATATATATATATATATATATGTATGTATCTTTATTATTGGTTTCCACCACCTAGACAACAATATTCGTTCGTTACTTGTGAGACCCCCCGTTAAGAAATGTTGGACTTTGTAGCCACAATTTTTGATTTGACTATAGTACTTATAGTACTACTAACAACAAATTAAGTTCTAAAATTAATTAATCGTACCATACTTTACAAAACATAACAAAGAAATGCCGACATAAAAAGGGGTTTGGTAGAGTCAAAGTAAAGAGTAGCAAATTTAGCATAATGTCGGCCACAAAAGGGCTGCATAGCTTAGACACATTCCTCATTTTGTTCCTAATTAATTACATTAACATTTCTTTTCCGCAACACTATATTACACTATATTCCAAAAGTGTACTGTTTTTGGCTCTCGTATATAAAATACAAGAGCAAACTTTAATTTTAATTTTTGAATATCAATTCATGTGTTGAGTTGTCATCTTTTTAATAGTAGATATTTGATAATTGACAATTATATCAATTAAAAAAATTATAATAATAAAAGCTAATATGTCATATAAGAGAATACTCAAAAATGGGTATCAAAGATTGTGTCCTTTTTCATAATCTAAAGGCCGGTTTTATGGAAGAACCGGGACAGACTTGTTGTGGATGGGACGGCGTCGTCTAACGCCGGAGTAGTCCATCGTAAAGAGATTTGATTTGTCGTCGGTTCCCTCCATGGTCGACAAGTGATCCCGCCTTGTTGATCCTTTCCTTCCATGCAGTACTGCTACCACTTGTTGTTCTTTATTAATCTGGTCTTTTTGGCCTACAAAATCGATCAAATATTTAGATATAGAATGAACGATATATTAACAGTGTTCTAGTACACTCAACACAAGAAGGAGTTGCAATTTGAGTTTGGATTTTGTATATGCTTCTGCCTGTATATACTATATATATATATAATGTATATATATATATATAGAGAGAGAGAGAGAGATATCATAATATTGAAGCAAACTACTCAGTACTATAAACCATGATTTTCTAAAGATTTACTAAGTGGACTAGGAAATTGTGTAGAAAAAGAAGAAGAGGAAGAAATAGACAGTTATAAAGACCAAATCTTCATAATATATATATTAAGGTCGTCATGCAGATATTGTATATATTTATATACATAGATATATATATACACACACACACATATATATATGTTCAATACCTAAGTCGTTTTCCTTCTGCCTGTTGTTAGACTTGGAGTCTGAAATCGCTCCTCCAATAACCTGGTTTTCAGTAGAACACAACATTAATACAGATGCCATATATACAATTAAACAAAATGGTATATAAAGTAGCATTAAATATACATATACGCACAGATAAATATATATAACAAGATTCTGCTGTTGTTTTGTAAGTAAGGATTTCCTTACACTAACTTGTTCATTGATTCGAAGCTTTCTTGGGAATGTAGGTCGAGAAGGCTCCAGTACTTGTTCCTTTTTCCCTGCTCAACGGACCCAAAAGCAACTTTACAAACATGAACATGACTTGAGTTATATATATATATATGTATATATATACATATACATATACATATATATATAACTCTGTGTGTGTGTGTGTGTGTGTGTGTGTAGAGAGAGAAGAGACCTGGATTATAAGACGACTGCACTTGAATATGCAAGGAAGCAGAGGGGGTACTTAACAAAGCAGAGAAGAGAATACATGCGAAAAAGATGAATTCCATAATTACGAACTTCATGTTAGAACTAGGTGAGACTTTTATCAATATTGAGACATTTTCTTCACTGGGTTTAGCCTGGAATTTATATATCAGCTCAGGGGAGTACCCAGAGAGAGAAAGAGAGAGAGAGAGAGAGTACACAAAGCACACACAAAAAAAAAAAAAAAAAAAGGGATAAAGGAAGGGTTAATACAAATCACACGATTTAAGTTGTAGTTTTTGTTACCTACTATAGTATAGTAGCGGGTGTGGGACCCTTAGGTTTCTTCAATAAGTAGCTTTTAAGTTTTATCCAATTCTCTGTCCCAATGGTATTGGAGGATTCCAATATGACGTGTTTGGGTTTTGCCCATGATATTTTATAATTTCCTACTTTCTTTGCATATATACATAGCTAATTAAAATGTGTCAATGTCACTAATTACAGCTCACTGACAAACGGAAAAAGCAATTCAATTTCGTAAGTTATGGGACAAAGGCTAGCTGCCACCAAACATAATGATAAGATGGGCATGCCTGTAGCAAACCCACTACTCTAGAGTGTATTTTCTTAGACAATAATAAAAACTTCGAGGTTTTCCTTTCGGTGAATATTCATGTCACCGTTTGTGGAGCTTTTTTTCAATAATACCAGGTTGTCCTCTTCACTTTTTTGTACGGACTTAAAATATTATGTAACGAAATCAAATATGAAATTATCGTTAAAAATTTATATTTATAATTTATTTATATATAAATACAAAAGTGTGTGCACACCTACAAAGGTGGATGGGTTGACAAAGGAAGATGACGCCTTCCTTAGCCTCTTCATTAATTCACCTAGGTTTGAATTCTGTATAACTCTTATTAGACTCCCGTTTCAGTTTAGACTGTGATAGTATTGGGTTGATGATATTTTAGATAGGACATGGATTGACGATTAAAAGATACTGAATTAAAGGCTCACATTTTCCTTGTCAAATCCAAAGAAGTGGATCTTGCCTGTAGGGTTAAAATTGGGACTATGATAGGGCCACCACAAGAGCCTTTCTCCTACCAAAAAAAAGATACAAGAGTGTGTACCTGTACATAATAAGGTAAGTGACATTTGACAGATGAAATGGTGTAGTTTAATATAGAAACATGATTAGCTATTATATATGTGATGTGTCGTTTTATACTTGCACGATTGTCTTTCCTTGGCGCGCGTTTTCGTCTATACATGTTCCTTATACAAAAAAAGTAGAAAAAGAGAAGTGCCATTGTCAAAGAATATGGTTTGTGAATGCAGTTTTTGTATCTTTTCCCTTTTCCTTCTGGTCATGTAATACTTGTGCGGCAAATTCGTTAAATCATTATACTTAACCAACAATTATGACCAAGGAAATGGGAATAAAGTTGTTGAAAACCTTCCATGTGTTTTGCTTAGTCATACACAGCACTTATATTATGAAAAATCTTTTCAAATCTAAATCGGACTTCAAAATTTCAAATGGTTACCAATGACGAACAAATTGCTTTTTTTTTTTTTTTTTTTTGAAGTTGAGGTGAAAGAATTCAAACTCTTTATTTTTTAATGAATTCATGTGTGAAATTACCGCTAGATTATTTAGTGAGGACAATTTGAAAAATCCATCTTTGTTTTCAATCTACAAACTTAAGGGAGGAATTTGAGAACATTTTGAATCTCAAAGGATTTTTGTAATTTGTAGATATACGACAATATATATATATATATAAAGGAAAAAAACAAACAAACAAACAAAAATTCAGAGTTTATTATAAGTTACAATCATTCACAAACAATTGCATATCAATTAGGAACAAAAAAAAATGTGATTACAAGCATAACTTAATGGTAATTTCATACTCAATTTCACCATCAAATGCAGTGTTCGAAGCCCTCACAGATTTAAAATAAAAAATTGGGGAACAAAAAATAATCTTGGGGGTGAAGGTATTCAAAGGCAAGTTTCTTATAGTTTCACCACTAGCAAAACCCATGTTCCAACACTGAACAAGGGTGGGGAAGGCTAGCCCAAACAGGCCCAATTCTAGCTTCCTACTCCCACAGAGAGCTTTAGACTTCGTTTTGGTAAAACGTCTTAAAAGTCAAATTTTTCATTTCAGTTTTTATCTTTTTTAAAAGTCAATGAAAATTATAATTAATTTTTAAAAAATCAACCAACTCAAACTTAAAAATTTCAACTCAAACCGTTTTACCAAACGGACCCTTTCAACGGCAATTGTAATAAATAGTATTTTTACAAAACTGAATAAAGTAAACAATAGATTTTAAAATAGTTGAAATAAATAACAGTATATAATAAATTCACAAAATAAATCATCTATTACTAAAAATAAATAAATCATTTATGTAATAAGCTTTCTGTTTAAATATTTTTAAATACTACTATTTCTTTTAATTATATATGATAAAAATGCCATTTAGAATTACTTCATTCTCTCTATTTTCAAGGAGTGTAACTATATGAAAAATTAAAAGATGTACTTGGAATAGTTCCTATTCCGGAAAATCTAAAACAAGTATATAAATAAAGGAGAAAAATAAGGAACCCTCAAATAAACATGTTCATATTGTTCTTTGACCTCTTTTAATATTTGTTTAGATTTTTATACCTTCGTTCTTATCTATTTAGAGGATCATCCATAGATATGTTTTTTGAAAGGTAATCCTACAAATCATCCAGTGTAAAGTGGATGCATGGTATTTTGAATCAGATTACAGTAAAACATGAGTAGGTCAACCAAACCTCAAAGGAGGCTCAAAAGGTAATATTCGTATAAACTCTATATATATATATATATATATATATATTGACAAACATGGTAATATTTGTGTAAACTATAAATTATATATATAGACAAACATGTAGCATCAATCGAGCAATGGATGACACACAATGGCTGTGGAAATTAATCTTCCCAGGGGAAAATGAAAAAGATGCAGAAGAATAGGGGGAAAAAATGTAATAAAAAAAGAAAGGCATGAAACGGCCAACCTACTGCACATTACACACCATTACAGAGGCAAAGGTGATGTGTATATTGATGATCAAATAAACATTAGGAAAATTTTTGACTTAAAAAAAAACCTATAGATAGGGACACCATAGGAGAATTAGAATCTACAGCACAGAAGGCCTTGCCTCCAACCCCTATGTTTCCGGAAATGTCTTTGATCGGCTTTCGCCATTCTAACTGGACTGCTGTTCCATTCAGACTGTAATCTGCATAACCAAGACCGGAAATTTCATTTCGTTGTGTACGATTTACTTACAATGTTAAAACGCGAAAATTGGATAAAGAACTAGAAGGATGGTTTGTAATATTTACACGGGGAAGGCAAAGGAACGAGTACTGGTGGTGCTGCTATCTGATCGAAGAGAGATGCTGCCCGAATAAGGTATAGGCCCAGAATAAGTTATGCGACCCGACATAGGACCTGCTGCAGAGAAACTGGACTCACCGGGACCGTATTGGAATCGGCCCGAAACAGTCTCTGTACCGGACATCCCATCTACAACCATGGGTGTCTCTGGAGTTTTGCGGCATTCTGTGTCAGTACTCAGCGTACACTTAGTCCCATCATTGACCAAAGAACCATTTGGAGTTTCAACACCTGTGGATAATTTATGTTGAGCTTCACTTGAAACATTCTGTGTGTCAGAAGTTGCATCTTCAACCATGGGCATACTTGCCGTTTGATCGCACTCCTCTCTGATTACCACCGTAGGTAACGAATCATGTTGAACTTGGCTCGAGACAAACTGCAGGTTAGTAGTCATCACATCATCAATCGAGGACATATTTTCTGTTTCAAGACATTCGGATATGCCATTCTGAGGACACTCTTCTTTAGCAAGAGGCACAGATGCTACGGAGCCGAAATCAAAAGTAATCCTTCCTTTCTCCACCTTACTATTGTAAGCCAAGTCATTAGACAAACCGCTTCCGCTTTTTGATTCTTTGGCTTCAGAAACAGGAACTGGGATTGCCAATGCTTCATCGCTGCTATCACTTATCTTCTCAGCTGCCAAATAGAAACCTGGACTGATTGTTTCTGTTTTTTCACTTGCCTTGTCGCTTGATATCTGCATTAAAGACACAATCATATGTATCACAATCTAGGAAAAATTACAAGTTCAAGCTTCTCTTCTAGGAAAAATCCTTCACAAGTCGTGGCATGAACGACAAAAAGAAGTATTGCTGCAGATAAAATAAGCACAACCACCTCCAAATTTGTCACCTCACACGGTAATGTAAGAAGTTACGAACTAGCATTTACCATAACACTCTAATCCCGAATTAGCATCATTTGACAATCACGTCAAGCACATTTTCCAAGAGACACATACCTGAAATAGTGCAGCCGCATCGCCATCCCAATTAGGAGACCAGGAGTGAGATTTTTCCCTTCCCAACTCTTTCCTCAGAATTAAGTTCTCAGGAAATATCTTCTCTTTGAAAGTATCATTTTCAATTTTATCCGTTGCATTATGATCCCCCTCACCTTGGAACCTCAAATCCTCAGACTCTAGAACATTGACAAACTCCTTTTCCGATTCATTTTTCTTCGAAGATTTTAGACCATTTGGACTTGTGGTCCTGATGTCCACTTTTCCTTTGTTGAGTAGTGGATTTTGATCCTGATCAGGAAACATAAAGGTGCAAAGACTTTCATTATCTGTACTGCTCTCAACCAAGATCCTGTCCAGGACAGGTACCCCTCATCGATGCCGATATCCTTGACGGAACTGTAGCTACTCTCTCTGTAACAAACTTGGAATTCTGGCATTTCACATTCCGTAACGCTTTTGTCCGTATAATAGTCCGATTCCAATTCCAAAGAAGATTTAGCAAATGGAGCCACAAAATCTTTAACCTGATCGTCTTTGCAACTTTTTAAATTAAGTTTCGATGCAGCCAAGTCATCCCCATCATTCACTAAATAGAGCAACTGAGTTGCATCCTTCTCATTGTCCTTCAAATCATCCGATCGCCTATTCTGAGTTTCCTTTGTGATATTTCCCGATTTCACCCCATTGGAGTCGTGAGAGACGTCATTGTAGTCCAACGATTTAGGATCAGGTTTGTGGCCTAGAGTTATCTCGCCGAAAACCGGTTCTCTTTCTGAATACACATCAAAATTCCCGAGTTAACAAATTTCGTAAAGGTCATTAGACATGATTAACAGGTAAAAAGTTTTACATTAAAACCAAAAGGTCAAGAGAGTTGATAATTGAAATTCCTGAGATCACAAATGAAGAGGTCAAGTGTTACTTACCAAGTTTCATGGTTTATGGACAGTGAATGACCAGAGAATCTTCGAAATCGAAGCTATATAGAACAGGAATTTTCAAGCATGGACTCTGCCCAACAAAGTGCACAAAATTATTCGTTAAAGGGCAAAGGCAACTAAAGACGACCGACTCTGTACAAGGAAGCACTAAATAATATAGTTTTTTCTTCCAAATAGCTCTGAATTAACAAAATTTAATTCGATTTAGGCTAAGTTGAAGATGTGGTGCAGTACAAGGAGCAGGTATGTAAGCATAAAAATCGTCACATTGATAGCTAGTGGTTGAGAATAGTGGCGAACAAAGAAATATATAACCAGATTTCATTCTACAATAATTGAATTTGACACACTTTGAAAACAAAAATACTAAATAAAAAGCTAAAACCACTACTACAAAGTAATTCATTTAGCAAACTGAATAACGGGCAGTTTCCATGGCTGCTTATCCAATTTTTCATATCGAAGAAAAGGGTGGTTTTAATGGTGGATTACAACTGAGAAGCAATATTGGAGCAACAAAACTCTTACCAAAAAAAAAGGAAAGGGGGGGGGGGGACACACACACACAACTACCATGATAATGAATGAGTAGCCATAATTTTCAGAGAAAAATAAATAACTAAACGAATAAATAATTTAATTCCAACCACACTCTATATACAAAACTAACTATTAAATTAACCAAAAAAAACTTTATTAAGTATAGAAAACGTTGAAAACAGGTGAATGTACGTGACTAGAAAATGTCTAATCTTCATTAATCTGCCAACCAAACAACCCCCAACTAGAAAAGAGAAAAAAGGGGAAAAAAATAAAAGAGGGCAGACAAATAAAAATGGCTCCATGGGAAGAAAAACTTTAGGCAAACAGTGAGGAATCTAAATGGGAAAAAAATAAAAGAGGGCAGACAAATAAGAATGCTTCCATGGGAAGAAAAACTTTACGCAAACAGTGAGGAATCTAAAGGGGAAAAAAATCAGTTTTGTGAATGTGCAAAAGGACAGGGGAAAGGTTGGAACTTTATTGAAAGCTTGCGGGGTTCAACAGCAGAATTATTGCCGAGATTTTCAAACACAACCCACAAGGCAACAAAACAAAACAAAACAAAACAAAGGTCGTCTTCTTGCAAAAATTTAAATAAAAAATATATATTAAAAAAAAAAAAAAAAAAAAAAACCTCCATCTTAAAAAATTTAAATTAAAAAAAAAAAAAACTCCATCTTTTTGTCAGGTAGTGATGATCAGATCTAATCCATTAAAATAGAGAAAACCAGGAATTAAAAAAACAAAACAGAGAGAGAGAGGGTCTGAGTTATATCAGAAGCAAGAAAAGTCGGTAAAAACCAAAATGAGAGAATAAGAAAGATCTAAAACTGAATCAGATCCCATCAAAACAAAAACCCAAAAAAAAAAAAAAAAAAAAACCCCGGAAAGAGTTTTGATGCAACTAATAGAACAAAAACATGTTGGGAAGTTCAGTACCTTATGGCCCAGAAAAAGAATGAACCATTTTTCTCTGTCTATCACCTTCTGCAACCAAACATCAGAACTTCAGCAAACCCAGTAAACAAAAAATGAACAGAAAGCAAAAAACAAAAACAAAAACAAAACACACAGAGGGGAAAAAAAAAAAAAGGAAAAAAGAAAAGAAAAGAAAAGGAAAAACCCTTTGGGCCAATCTTCTATCAAGAGAGAGAAACGGCGGATTTGAAGAGATGATTGAAACGATTAATTGAGGGGAATAGAGAAGTGGGCAAGAAATGAGGAAAGAAAGTTGTTAAGAGAAAGGGCAAATAAAAAAATTTTTCGTGCAACAAGAAGATGACAGAGGTTTTGTACATTAAAGGATTGAAAAAAATAATAGTAATAGCAAATAAAATTCAGAACACCGCTTTCTCCTTACTCTCTCTGCAATTAATTCTTGCCCACAGAGAGAAAGTGAGGAGAGAGAGAGGCAGAGCAGCAAACGGCTTCTTTCAATTAATAAATTGCATTCATTATCTTAAAAAAAAAAATTCCCATCTCTTTCCTTTCTACTGCTACTACCACCATTTAATTTCACCACCAAATAAACTCACTCTTTCTCTCTCTAAATTCTCTCTCTCTCGTTCTCTCTCTCTCTCTCTCTCTCTCTCTAGATATACATCTTTTTCACGAAGACACTGTGTCAGAAAAACGCACCACTTCCTTCACATTTATGCTGCAAGGCAGGCACACCCTTCCTCAATCCTCACCTGTCTGTTCTCTGTTTTCCGTCACTTTCCCGCGAATCCGTTCCAGGAAAAACAACAACAACAATAATAATAAAGCAAATAAATTTTCCTCGTTCCCAAACACTGGAAGTCTGTCTCCTAGTTTCCTGGTCTCCTTATCAAAGAGTAACCCCAGAGAGAGACAAAGAGAGAGAGCTCTGTCTTCTGGTTCTCTGTATTTGGCCGGAAAAATAAAAAAACGGCCAGGTGGGTTTTGGAGAAAAAAAAAGAAAAAGAAAGTCAGAGATGGAGAGAGTGGAAAATGGAGGAGACTGTGGGGGTGGGGTTTGGGGGCTGCAAAAGAAGGGGGATGTGTGAAGATTGAGCTGGCTTTCCGTTGACTAATACTATCCTCTTCGTCATCATAGCTAAGCTCTCTCATCCCAACAAATTAAAAAAAAAAATTCGTTTTTTTATTATATTTTGGTTTTCGTATTTTTTACATTTTTTATGGTTCAATGGGTCCCACAACGTCCCTTACTTGGGTTAATCATCCTTCCCACTCAAGGACAGTGGGGTGAGGGGGGGCGGATTATCCACGGCCGTCTTCATGGACATTCATGTGAGCGCTACTTTGCTCACCCACGATGTCATGACGAGGAATGAGTCCATGCGGTCATAAATTTCTTTTCACAATGAGTCAATGACTATTTTTTTCAATATTATTTAGAGTAATAATATAAATTATGAAAAATTTTATCATAACTTATTACGTGATAAAATTTTTTAGATTCTGTAAAATTATAATAACTATTTTATCCCTTTTTTTTTTATCATTAACAAGTTACTTTTTAATTTCATGATATATCATGAAAATTTTCTTTTAAGATGTGAGTCATTTTGTCATTATTTAACAACTTGTTTTACTTTAGAAAACACATTTGATTTTTGTTATATCACAATCTAAAACAAATATATTTAAATGGTAAATTAACTCAAAATACTATTATTTATCGATCACATCACAAACTCTTTTTCTCATACACACCAATATATATGTTAGAATGACAATTCAAATGTAAACACACATTATATCTGAACCCAATGAATAAAGAAAGTCTTCAAGTGCATATGATATTTCATATCTTACATTCATATCTCATGTTCAGATTAAGTGATATTTTGAAATTTGTATTACACTACATTGATTATTATTTCTGTTAAAAAAAAGGGGAAATTAAATAAATTTGTAGTTTTTGAAATATTATGAAAATAAAAACTTGTTCATAATATGATTTTAAAAATTAAAATAAAGGCTAGTTTGGGGGATATTTGAAGATGATATTTTGAAAGTTGGGTTGGATATATGTGCTTGGGAGGAAAAAATTTTAAAAAAATTATATAATATAGAAAATAGGAGAGGCTGTGGTAAAACCTCTCACAAAGTAACTAACGGTAGAGTTTTTTTTTTTTTTAAACCATTGAGATTTAATTAAACGGTTGAAATGTTGTTAGTATATCATATTTATCAGATACTTTACCTCATATTATCATTCCCACCCCAAGTCTTTTCTGTCGTCAGTAACCTTCCCGTCGTTGGCGACCTAACTCGGCTCCCCCCAACCTCAGGCCCCAGCCCCGGGCGCCCCCACCAAGCCCCAACAGCCCACACCTGGGCACCCCACCAGCCCCCTCGTTGGCCCCCAGCCCCTAGCCCACCAAGCGCCTCCCACCCCAAGGGTCGGGGAGGTGCTGGGAATAAGGGCCGATTGGGGCTAGGGTCGATGGTGGGGGGGCCGGGGTTGGGTCAATGGCGTCGGGGAGGTCCGTCAGCGGCGGGAAGGTCACTGATGACAAAGAAGATTTAAGATGAGAAGGGTAATATAAGGTGAGATGTGTAATAAATATGATACACCAATAACATTTTAACCGTTTGAGAAAATCTTAACAGTTTAAAAAATGACTTTATCGTTAATTATTCTATGAGAGACTCTACCACAGTTTTACCCTAAAAAATAATACAAATTTGAAATGTGTAAGGAAAAAAAATGCAAAATGGATATTGTCTTATTCGTCTCATCAATAAGAGTAATTTAACATAAAAATCATCTCATTTCGATTTGAAATGAGAAAGGTATAGAATTTTAAATTGTAAGTTTTTTAAAAATGAAATAAAGAGAGTTTGATTTAGAGGTGGGATTTAAAAATCCAAATGGTACATTACCATTTGGAGATGGCACCCAAAACAGGTACTAAATTTGGTTGTGTCTAGAAAATGGAATTCAGGTTAGCACTACTAATTTTGAGGATATTCTAATTAGTAATTACCATTTTCACTCAAATTATAAATAGACAAAATCAACAAAGTAGAAGGAAAATAAATAGAAAGAACTTTAATGGTTAAAAGCATAGTGACGTGTCATGAAGATTAAACATTTAAAATTCAAAATTTCCTGCCCACGAATACAACAAGTTGGAAGTGTTCGGGCAAATGAACGTTTTCTTGCCCACGAATACAACAAGTTGGCTGCTAGAAAAATCAGTCCTTTGGAAGTATTACAAAATATCAATCCTAATGCCTATCGGCTTAAGTTGCCAAGTGCCGTATACACTTCTAATGTGTTCAATGTTAAAACATTTGGTCCCATATTTTGGCGAGCAGATAGAACATAAGGCTGAAGATTCAAGGTTGAATCTTTCCGAGCCCGGCCGGAATGATGCAGCATGAAGATTAAATATGTAAAATTCAAATTTTATTCAAATCATGCCTTGATTAGGATTTGAGTTCAAACTTAAAATTTTCATATCAGTTTTTGTCTTTTTTCTGAAACAGTTTTTTATCTGATCTGAAAAAGGTTTTTATCTTTTCTGAAAAGTCAATAAAAATTACTATTGAAACTTAAAATTTTCAACTCAAACTCATTCATCAAATGGATTTATTAGGAATTATCACTTCTTTATTTATTATTTAGAGTTTATTTTTATGTTTTGATTTTTAAATTCCTTGGATTTTATTTTTGTTGCTGCGATTGTTATTAGGACTTCACTGTTGCTTATATAAAGGCTTTGTTTTTACAATATTGGGAGTTTTTTTGGTTGTATTAATAAAATGTGAGATTAGTTTTCTCCGTTGTCAGCACTCATTCTCGGTATTAATCAGATTGACCTTTCCCCTGAAATTATGTTGCTACTTAATATAGTCTAACGATAATTACACACTTAACTTCACCGTGACGTGTAGAATTCAAAGCCCCAAACCCTAAGTTCAAAACAAAAGAATAGAAGAACTTTATTTGAAAATCATTATGCTAATCTATTCAAAATTTAACAAGTTTACATATCATTTATAAATAATTTAATTTTAAAATGTAATGTTAAACATAGGTAGAGACACATACCATACCATTAGAGAAATCCTACCATAAAATAACCTTTTTAAAAATTGAAACAAAATTTCCTCAAAAAGAATTTGAAACAAAAATGGTTAGTTAAGGTAATTCATAAAATTTCCTTTTCTTTTACACGGGTTTTTGTGTGTGTTACTGTGGACGCGACGCAGGGAATTAAAGCCGGCGCTAGAAATCTGAAGCGGGACTTTCATGGGATCGTGGTCTAGACTTTGATTGGCTCACACGTGGCAGATGATTGTGCTATTTAGGCTATCGTGCGCGGGGCGGGGGGACCAGACACTATTCCTTTTTGTCGGTATTTGGTCTTGTGGGGTTATAAAGTAATTTTAACTTACTGTGCAGGACTTGCGTCTACTTTTGTAATTAAAATTTTATTATTTTTTTAGGCCAATGATTGTGAAAAGTGAGTAAAATCTGGCTCCACCAAAACTGTTTCAAATAGAATAATCGGGGTTTTGACACTGTCCTTTTTTTTTTTTTTAATAAATATTTTCCCTGTTCGTATGGATGAACATCTCTCAATTTTAATTATTTTTCGGTTAAAAGCAAATTCACTATTTATTTATTTGACCAATTGATTAGTTGCTTTTTTTTTTATTCACTTTTTATAGCATCATATGATTTTTTTTTTTTTTTGACAAATCAACCACACATAAACCACATTTTACATGAAAGATCAATTACAGGGATTTTTCAAAGAAAGAATGAGACGGATTCATAAGTGAATCCTATTAAATTATGACTTTTAGATAATTGATCAGTAAGTTGCTGATGTCCCCTAAATCCTACAACTTGTGCAATGTTAACGATATTATTGACGCTCAACACTATACAATTAGTCTCACAAAATAAAACCCGCAAAATTTTTTTTGCTAGAATGGAGGCAGCTTTAAACCTTAACCAAAAATTTTTTGACGTGGGGGCAATTATTTATAACCATGAAGGCTTTGTTCCGGGGACAATGTCAAGGGAAATTGAAATAAATTTTGAACTTATTTACACACTCAAAATTCAAATGAAAATAACAATAAATATTATTTTTGGCCATTCTATAATCAACGTAGCTCAATGGAAAGCTTTAACAAATAGATCAATTAATATTTAAACTTTTTCTACTCAACTAATATCTATGAAATATTATATAAAACAAACAAATCTTTTTTAGATGATTGAGTCCCTTGCCTTTTCTCATTGATGAAAAGAAAAAATCTTTGAAACCTCTTATCAGTGTCAAAAAGTTATTGCATGCACTTGATGATTTGGTCCTCTTAAAAGCCATTAAAAATCTAATTATTTTCTGGAATTTGTTTTTTTTTTTAAAAAAGGTAATCTTAACTCAAGACGTTTTTAATGACTTAAGATCCGTTTGATAAATAAATTTGAGTTGAAAAAATATAGTTTGAGTTGACAATTTTTGTTGACTTTTCACAAAAGACAAAAACTTTTTCAGAAAAAGACAAAAACTTTTTCAGAAAAAGACAAAAACTAAGATGAAAAAATACAGTTTGAGTTAAATTGCCAAACAAGACCTTATATTTTCTTTACTGTTTTTTTTTATTTTTTATTTTGTTATCCTGTTTTATCTTATAAATCTCAAACATACATTTTTTCCATGACACAAAACTAAGATTTTTTATGTGTCACAATTTTATTAATATACGCAAGATATTGTAACTGTTTGCATAGTTTATATTAAATGTCAATGTTGATTTTAATTATGTGGAGAATTTGTCTTAAGATTTAGTAAATAAAATATTAGTAGGTTTTGGGGTAGATTAGGTATATTATGTTAAAAAAATTTAATTTCTATCATAAGAATATCGTATTTCATGTCATATTTGTATCCATTTTTAAAATATGATTTTAATACTTTTATGTTTTAATAAAAATTGGTAATATCATACATGGAATTGAGTTTGTGCACTCCTTTACGTTGCTCCATTGACGTGTAATTGGCTACAATACAATAACAAAAAAAAAATAGCATAAATAAAAAAAAAAAAAAAAGGAAATGTCTAAGTTGCCGGATTCATCTTCCTTTTATTATATATTATGTATATGTATATACATATTTCTAAAATTTAGTCAAAAAATAACTTGTTGTCTGTGGGCCTGACAAATGCCATCACAATACTTAGGAGTAAATTAAGAGCCTGTTTTGTCCTCGGCGTTAATTGTTATATTGTTTTTGGTTGAATGTTTTCTAATTTGGTTTTTGAATGTCTTTTTCAGAAAATGAAAAAGGCCAAGGAAAGGAGTCAAGCAAAAGGAAGGCAACAACAATCACGGCTAATATTCGATTTTTTTTTTTCTTTTTTAAATTTTGAAGTGAAGATAAGATGCACGGGAATGGACTTGAAAATGAGTAGGTGGGGTAGGTTGGTAGGTTTTTTATCTTTCTAATTTTTGACCTTCTCTTTTTCTAAATATGTGATATCAAACTAATTACGTTTCAGAATAAAAAGGTTACGATATCAATACTGTACATTAAGCGACATTTGAAAATGGTAAAATATCATCTGGATTTTATAATTTCAATTCTATATTAAACTTTTCATCTTTTCTATTTTCAGAAAATTCAAATTTAAAAAATATATAATTTTGTTATTTCAAATCGAAATAAGATGATTTTTAAAATAAAATACTCGTAACGATGAGATGAATAAGATAAAATCCATTTTACATATTTTTTTCTCAATACATTTCAAAATTTTGTATTATTTCTGATATCATACAATTTATTCAAAAATTTTCTTCTCAAACGCACATTTTTAACCCAACTTTCAAAATACCATCTCCAGAAATTCTTCCAAACAGATTCTTAAAAAAAAAAAAAAAAAAAAGTGAGTCTTGTGCTATGATATCTAAGGATAAAATTCACTCTCTAATAATTATGCTACTTAATGCAGATGTACTCTTAAACCTTTTTTTTTCCGACAGAAAATTACATGATCACATAAGAGATTTTTGTTTTTCAATAATGATAACAAAGAGCTTTTTAAGTACGGTATCCTTATCAATAGCATATATTTCTAAAGATGAAATCTGATAAAAATAAAATCAAATTAGTAATTTAAAAAACACATAAAATTAATAGATATCAAAACACTGTCATTTAGATACTTTTTCATTCTATCATAGAAACTTGCTTTTCCTCTCATCCTTTTTTCATCTTTTTGCTTTTTCTTGTCTTGTATCTTTCTCCGCGTGGGCCTCAGCGGAATAATCTTCTTTTCTTCAAAAGAAATATTATTCTTACCTTTTTCTTTTAGCTGGAATATTATTATTAACTTTTTTCAGGAAAATTATTCTTAGCTTTTGCAGAAGCATAATTACTCATATTGCCTAATAATTTCACGAACATGTTCATTTTCAATTTCCAATTTTTGTTTTAATGGTGCGCTCGTTTAATAATAATAATAATAATAATAATAATAATAATAATAATAATTACACGCCTCTTGACACTGATTGTCATTAACTTCCGAGGAATCAAACTTCTAATTCGAAATGTGATTAAATCAAACAGATTCAAACAAAAAACAAACACCTAAAAATGATATATTCAAGGATAAAAGAGAAGAGATGAACAGTGGTTGGCTCAATCAAATTTATGTTTCTTAATTAATGATGTTTTATTAATTTCATCATCACTGTATAAGTTTTTAAGAGAGAATTATCAGATCCCTCTTAATCCCAACCTCCTACGCATAGAAACTCCTCCTTTAGTTCAAATTGCTACTTGTACCAACTTTTCACCTCCTCCAACTTGGGAAGCATATTCATACACTAAAAATTCGCATGTCGGGTACAACCATGACCATGTTGGTGGTTACTCCGGGGGTGAGAAATTCATAGTCTAGGTCAATTCGATAAATCTCAACCAATCGATAACATCCAGAGAGAATTCGCTAATTAGTCACTAGTGACTTGTTTGGCACGTGTGACCAGTTCAGCTTGGAGACTAGTCGCCGGCGACTAGTACTTGTGCCTCCACTTGAACTTCTTCAACTCCACTTCTCTACTATGTTGTTGAGTAGGTACTTCTTGTCATCGAGCTACAAGTGCAACTTGCCTCCTTTCTGATTAAGAAAGTGAGTGTCAATAAGACCATACCGTTAAAAAAGGTTAATATATTTATATTTATATTTATATTTATATATTTTATAGTTAAAAGATAAATATTTGTTACTATATAAGCCTAGCTCGTTTTTGTTTTCACTTTTCAGTGAATGTTGCAAAGGTGAAATTACATTTCAAATAAAGTAATACTAGATACTATTACTATTTGGAACCTTTTTTTTGTTGTTGTTGTTGTTGTTGTTGGAGAATTTGAAACATTTCATGCGAATGAGAGAACAAGCATATCACATTCTTTTCCCTTCAAAAGAAAGAAAAATATCAACAAAATGCAAAATATGATTTTAATTGAAAATTAAAAATTGAAACTATTTTCTCTCTACTCTCCTACCAACTATTTGTCTTCTATCTTATAAGATATTATATAAAAAAAAAAATAAAAGATAAAAAAGACAACGTTGTCGGACTTTCTTTTTAGCCCACTCACTCCACTCCTAACCTACTCTCCCCAAAAAAAAAAACAAAAAAACAAAAAAAAGTCACCTTTCTCTAATATAGTATGTGTGGAAAAGTAACCTTTTTCAATATCAAATTTCAAAAGGGCACTAAATTCATGCAAAAAAGTTTGTCTAATTTTGACCCATAAAAGAATTTGTGATTTTAAATCACACATTTTTTTCCTTAACAAATGAAAAACTTTAATTTGCGCATGATTATAAAATTTCCACCATTAGTAATGGCATTTGGTGAACAAATTCAGCTTCCTAACATTACCGATTGTCAATCCCTAATTAACAATTTCCCGTAAATCTATCATATCGTTAACCAACAAAAGAAATGACCAGATCAATCCGTGATTGTAAATATAATATAACAGTAAATTAATCCATTAAAAATAAAAACTTTTACAATTTAAAAAATAGTGATAATTTTTCCAACTGACATGACACGCATAACAAGACAAAAGGTGGTTTATTTTCTGATCTACGACATGGGGATCTAAAACAGTTAACCCACTGATTTTCATTTCTTGAGATGAGGATTAATATCCTAACTGAATTTTCATAATTGGACGGCAAAAAAAAAAAAAGAAAAAAAGAAAAAAAAAGAGGATAATTGCAGCATCCAATGTAGTAAATAATAAGTAAATAAAAAGTGTTTATTAATTAAAAAAAAAAAAAGGTAAATCAAAAGTATTGGAAACTTCTCACGTGGATCTTCGTGATGATGTGTAAGTTGTCTGCAAGTGCGCCACATGCACAAATGTTAAGCATTAATTTTAGTTAATATTAAAAAAAAAAAAAAAAAAAAAGTCTCCCAACTTTGCACACACAATCTCATTTCCACCCCTGACGTTTAAAACGTTGCAAAGCTGAAGTGCGTGATGGACAAGATTATTAAAATAGCTTATATACAAGACGTTATCATATATCAAATTTAACGGAAAAATCAGAATGAATATCTGAGCATCATTTTATCTATTTTTAAGTCGGTTAATCCCATTAAATTTGTCAAACCAAAGATGTTATATTTTGTTTGGCATATTAGTTTAATTCCAACTAAATTTTTTTTTGGTTAGATTTTTGTCTTTTTTTAAAAACTCAACAAAAATTAGAACTAATTTTTAAAAAATCAATCAACTCTAACTTAAAAATTTTAATTATAATTAAAAATCCAAATGTACGCTAAGAAAGTATGCATACATCTTTTCACATACAATAATTCTAGTAGTTTCCGTTAAAGTTTAATTAAGTGGGGGGCGGGGGGGTGTTTGGAAGAAGCAATCACGACCTTCGTGATTCTTCTTGGGTGTAGTTGAATTTATAAATCATATATTAATGCATCAAACATTGTACGAATACGAGAATTTTTACGGTAAAACTTCTTATAGTACATTAATAATAATAATTTTTTAATGATTAAATTAATTTTTTAACGATATGATTTATAAGTGTATATCTTAAAGTTTTTTAACATATGACATACAATTGTTGTAGTCATAAATCATATCATTAAAATATTAATCTATTGACTAAAAGAGTAGTTACTACTATTGCTACATAATAGAAGGTCTTACTGTAAAAATTATTAGCATATAGGATTTTAATTTTGTTTCACTTATTTTTTGTTGTTGGATTAAATTTTTAATTATCTGTTATAGGATCAGAGAGTTTTGTATTATGTACTATAAATTGTTAAGGCGGATACTCAAAGATCAGAAGATAAAAAATATAATATTCCAATTGTTTAAAATCAATTCTTATGTAATAAAAGATCATACCATAAAAACTCCCTCTTCTTTTGAGCTTTATTCTTTTGGAAATAATAAGACCTCTTACTTTATATTAATATATATATATATATATGAACAGGTGTTTTAGTCATTGCATCAATCTTTTCACCATTTAATTTATAATTGTAGCAATTATCTGGTGTGTATTGTAAACTTTTAACATGAACGTTAATAAATTTTAAAGTTAAAAATTTAATACAAGGATTAAATGGCAATTTTCATTAATAATGTAAAATGTGTTACAGTATAAGCTCTCTTCTTGTAATCTTTAAGTCAACACCTTTTAGTTTCACAGGATAATACAATTCGATTTCCACATGAAATCGTTGACTATACGTGACATATATAGTTTTGAGAGATTGGTCCTTCTAACTACTGGAAACTAAAAAAGAAAGGATATATATATGGCGTAGCTTTTGAATCATTGAATGCTTTTCACATGCATGAACAAAATCTTCATCACCAGTGCGATATGTTTTAATACCATGCAATATTTAAAACTTGGAAAAAAGAAATCAACTTTTAACTTTTGTATATTTATTTTGCTTTAGCAACCTTTTAACTTTTGTTTATTTATTTTGTTATAGCAAACTTTTAACTTTATTAATTATTGCACATCTTCCCTCCTGTACTGATTAGAAATGAATGACGTTACTTAAAATATTATGTTAGGAACTTTATGTTTAAAAAACTATATGACATCAATTAGATTTAAAACATTATACGTCTGCAGTAAAAAAGATTAAAAAAAAAAAAAAAGGTTTTTGACGACCAAAATATTTGTGACTATTTTGTATTCTTTGGTCACAAAAAGTTTCCCCAGTGATCGAATTTTATGTTGTCAAAAAACGTGTCTTAATTTCTACAATCAAAATATCGATTATTTGTGAGGTGTTTTGGTGAATGAGTTTATAGTTTAAGATTTTTAAATTTCAATAGTAATTTTTGTTGACTTTTTAAAAAAGACAAAAAAACTTTTTTTAGAAAAAGATAAAAACTGATATGAAAAAGTACAGTTTAACTTAAAATGAGTTGTATTACCAAACATGTTCTTGGTCATCGAAATTGTTCTTCATAATGCTAGCTATTCCTCTTGAATTTACAATTCTCGTCCAACGTTCTTATCTCTAATAAAGATATGGACATGAACTATGAACAGCGAACATGATAAATAGTTTTCACATTCATTTAATGGCAAGTGTGTAATAAAAAAAAAACCTGTATATAAGTGTCTGTACAAAGTCAGACTTTTTGGGAGGGAATTCTTTTTATTTGTTGGGAGAATGTATAAGCTAATTTGCATTTATTATTATTATTATTTTTTTTTTATGGTTCTCTTCTCGTAAATGAAGGGGTAGGCCATTTGACATTGATGGCATTCAAGGTATGTTCACCAACAACGTAAACCTTGTACGTAGATAGATAGAGCTGGCCAACCTTTTTATGGTCTGCACTTCTGCAGAGTTATCCAATTAATATCTTTTATTACATGTAGGGCCGGTGGTTGAGTACCTTTTTTATGATAGGAGAAATTTATTATAAGAATAGAAACTTGATATATATTCAGATAATCTTGAACAAACAAACCATCTTTTAAGTAGTATATTAATTTCGGGATGGGTTGCTTATTCGACATCCTTATAAAATGATGACTGTAACTTTTTTTGAGAGTTACTATAACAATCAGTGTGATTTTAAGATAACATTATTTAATGATACTTGGTAACTAGGCGGATCACTTAAAGAGATCTAAAGATTATATAGAATCTCCAATCTCTACTTATATATATATATACATTTTTTTTCCTTCTAAAACTATAGAATACATAAGAAATCTTGAGTTCGAGTGGCACCTATCATGTTTATCGAATTGTTTTCCGTGTGTAGTTAGGTGGATAACGTAAAGAGACTTAAGATCGTATATGTTAATATAATAATGTCATGAGATAACTTGATATACAATATTTGGAATATATTTCAGGATTTCTAGCGTTTTTTCGATATTCGAAATGATTATCTACCTCAAGAAAAAAAAAAAAAAAAGCAATTGAAACGATTATCATATGTATTCAATGATGGTTATAATATATATATCTTTGTATTCTTTGACTTGTGATCAAATGAAGTAGTGGCAAAAGATTTTGAGAAGGTCGGAATCATTATATAAAGGGCTTTTATATATGCCACCCTTCCCATACGTTATTTGTATCCTCTTTTGTAAAAGGTCATAATAATAAGGTGATTTTAACGTAATATATTTTAATGACACTTATTTTTTTACTTTAATATCTGACTAGTTCATGTGACTAGATTTTTAATAAAAATTACATGTAAATTAATTAGTTATTGTAGAATTTTTAAATAACAAAATTATAAATACTGCATGATATTGCATACGAGAAATTAATTATTTAAAATAAATGGACAATTACAGGTCAAACGTTGATGAATTATGAAATCAATTAGACATTAAAACGCAGGGACGACTTCAATACATTCAATGCGTGAAAATTCTGCAATTTGCATAATAAAATCAACTTTTCCACCCCAATAAAATTCCTTGCAATTAATGGCTCCTGATTGTCACTTTATTGGATATTAACGCCACTAGTGTTATATTCTTCTATTCAAGGATAATTATCAGACTGCATAATATTTTACATAAAAATGTTAATATCATGTTTTGTCATCCTGTCCTCTTACCACAAAATTAAAGCAATTCTCCTTTGAGGTCAATATTGATACATAATTAATTATCTTTTGTAGTCAAATTTATACAGCTCTTTTCTTTATTTTCATTAGGCATGATAAAGAACAACAATGATAGATATCGGTGATGTCAAGTATATATAACTCATTAATAGAAAGTGAGTCTCGTAATGTTGGTCTATGTATGGATTCACTTTTTATTAAGAATGATATAAAGAACAATATAATAAGACATCGGTGACGTTAAGTACCATCCACTAATAAAAGATAAGTTATTTACATAGATATCTAAATTGGAGATATTGATTTGAAAATTGAAATATGTCCATTTTTTTATTATTTGCATAAAAGTCTAAACAAGTAATTATAAAGACCATTTTACCATTCATAAAAAATACATAATTAACAAATAAAGGAATTACAAAGGAAACAAAACAAAAAAAAGGAATCTAAGATGTTTATGATTTAATGAAATTGTAAAAAGAATTGATAGAAAAAAAAAATTTTGAAATTTGTTTTGATTTATTCATTGTAAAGAATGTGTAAAAATTCATAATGAACAAAAAATATATATATATATTTTCTCAAAATCAGATTTCACATTAAGGAGAAAAGGCTAAATAAAGAAAAAGAAAATTTTCAAAAAAAATATTTCGTATAATGAATCTGTCTTTATCATAAAGATATGTTCGATTTTATTCATATTAATTTGTATAAATCATAATATTTTTTCATAAAGACTTTGATTCCATTTATTGTGTTATTCTTCAATTTGTTTGATTAAAACATAAATGATAACCCTTTGATTGATGATGAATTATATAAACAAATAGGTTTTTTTTTAATAAAATATTCATTGGTTTCTTATATTCATCAATTTTTTCATAAAGAATTCATTGGTTTCTTATATAAAAAGTACGAATATTCATTAATTTTATCGTTAATATTTTGTGTCATGTTTATTTTAGTATGAACCATCATCTTCATAGTAAATATTTTATATTTATTATAATTACTTTGATGTTTATAACTAAATTTGGTTTATCAAAAGGTAATTTATATTTATCAACAAAAATACTCATTATTAAAATCAAAAAACAAAAAAAGGAAAATAAAAGAATCTGAATAAAATAAAATGATGTTAATTTTAATAAAATGACAAAATATGTACTACATACATTTATTTCTCAACAAATAGAACGTATGCATAATATTGTTAAAAATTGGATATATTTCAAAACGAGACTCTAAAAATGGAAACTTTTTATGTAATTATTTCATAAAAAATAGGTCTCGTTAGAATATGAGATCCACAAATAAGAATTTTTAATTATTATTATTATTAATAACGGTGTTTAACACCGGTGTATCCCAAATAATTTTTCAGGATAAATCTCTATCTCTTTCATAATTCAATTGACCACTCACCAACTCTGCATCTACTTTGATTATGTTGTTCAATTAATGGACAACCACCTCCTCATTAACTTTAATTCAAAACGTTTCATTTGAACTTGAGGATACTAATCTTTAATAAAAATCATTAATGGTGAAAATCTTTGAAATACTTCAATTTATTCTCCAATCAGAACAATCCCACATGAGCAAAAACAAACTGAATTAGGAATTTCCACCACCAAAAAAAAAAAAAAAAACAAACAAACAAGTTTGAATATGGAATTCTCTTGTTCTTAGTTGAATGGAGTACCAAATAAGTTCAAATAAGTTCACATTATTAGCATTCACCAAAAAAAAAAAAAAAAAGTTCACATTATGAGCTGACATTATGCGACACCCATCTTATCAGTCTAAATAAGTTCATCATGTATTTATGCGCACACATGTATACATATTCTTTTATTTTTCTTTGAAGTAAGTGCTCATTTGGAGTAAGTAACCGGATGGTGTTTTGTTTTCTCCACTTAAAAACTCACAAATTTATAATTCATTTTCTCTTTTTTTTTTTAATTTTCAAAAAATTAAACTTTAAAAGTCCATATTTTTTTTATATTTTAAATCAAAATGAGATGATCTTATATCAAAATGCTCATAACGACGAGATGAACGAAATAAGATTCATTTTATATATATTTTTTTTTTTGCATACATTTTAAAATTTTATATTATTTTCTATAGAACAGTTTATTTTCAATTTATATTTCAACCAAACATATATTTTCAAACCAATATTCAAAACTTCATCCTCAAAAGTCCCTCAAAGCAGGCCCTAAGAAGCTCCAAAATGAAGGGGCTGGCTATAAAATGGTTAACCAAAACGACAAAAGAGCAACCTAGAAGACTAGATGACAGAAGCCAGTTTTAGGGCAAATTTTGCCTGCCCTAGGTGCACGAATTGGCCACAGCAAGACAAGACCAAATTCCTTTTTGCCCTTATTTTGTTGGGTCTGACCGAAAAATACAAAATCTGTTCCTTCAACTTGTTTCAAACTACTCTCCAACAGTATGAAAGTGACCTGGTCGGCTAATGTTGGTTAAACTGTCTACAAACTCCCTTTTTTTTTTCATACGGAAAATGAAAATGCTTTTTCATACACATTATTTAATTATATAACCCACATCCCATGTTTGATTTGGAAATATATTTCAAAGATGTCACAACTGTGCAGCGGGTGAGATTGGATCCGGTTTTGACTTTCTTAAAATATGTAAATGTTGGGAAATCATGCAAGTTATGAGCTGTGTCATTTTACCAGTCCCTGTATATATATATATATATATGTATATATATATATTTCTTTTTTTTTTTTGAGAAATTGTCTCTGTTTCTTTGGCTGTCATGGGATATTATTCTTAGCCGCGTTGTTACTCAGATTTTGGATTCTTGTACTTTTCTTTTACTTCAAGTTCACTGCTTTTTCCATGTCTTTAAAAAGAGGGGTAAAAGAAAAAAGACAAATACAATTCATTGTCTGAAGTACACTCCAATTTCTAACTGCCAACTATATTGTTTTGTATAAGAAAATAAAGTAATAATAAAAAGAATAGTTTCCTAAGTAAGATTTCAAATGTATAACGTTTGCCTCAAATCTCAATTACAAGACAATAGAAAGGAACGATCTTTATCATTAAAAAAAAAAAATTCAATTTTTAGTTGAAAAAAATCACAACAACTCGTATCGTTTATTTTCATCATACAACGGTTAAAATTGGATTACATCGTACATCCCATTTTGCACGTACTTTCGAAAGTTTATTTTGCAGCTCATCAATTTTTTTTTTATGGATCAAAAATTAGTTAAAGCTATTGTTTTGTGATGTCCCATGCAACTCAAAGATTAGCCACTACATGATGAAATTAAATAATCTCAAATGTAATTTCTTTTCCAACTTTTTAGTTGGAAACAATCTCAATTGCTAAAATCTTTTATTTTCACCATCAAAATCACTAAAATTATTCATGGTACATCCTTAAAAAAAAAAAAAGTTTAATTTGTTTCGATAAGTTTAGTTTATGGCTCATCAATTCTTTGGATGCATGAAAAAACTTAAATTATTATAAATAAAAAAATATATCCATAACTCTTTCCATGACTTTGGTGATTCAACTAGTACTTATATTGTTCTTATTTGAGGGTCTAATTATTATTAATTACCATATAATAATTCGATAATATAAAGTGGCCAGAACAATGGAAATGTTTATTTGCAAGTGGGGGATAAAGGAATGAATGCTGGGTAATGAGTGATGGAGACGAGCAAAATATCATCATGTCATCAATCGGAAACATAATAATCACCACAAGTTTTTCATGATAAAGTGATATGTGTGTGTCTATATATACATACATACATACACACACATATATATATATATATAAGTCGGGAGTTGTAGGGAAAGAGACCCCTCCAACGTCTAAGACAATGAAATCTTTTTTTGTTTTAATATTTTCTGTCCAAAACAGTTTTTTGTTTTAACATTTTCAGACCAAAAACATTAGTTTTTAGGGTGCTCTGTTTTCGTTCTTTTGTTTTCGTAGCGTGACTTGTGTCCTTATGGAAAATCCAAAAGACATGGCTGCCAATTCTAATGCAAAAAAGACAGAACATGCTTAAAGGCGTTGCCCAAGTGACAAGACTCTTTCATGGGCGACCACATCCCCGCTGGGGCTGGCCCCATATATATATATATATATATATATATATATATTTTTTTTTTTCTTAAAAATTTTCTACTGTTTAATTAAAAATTTTATCACGAACATTATTGATGCATACTTCTGTTAAACTTTTACATATTCCTATAAAATTGAAATGACTGTATTATTTTATTATTATTATTTTTTCTTTTTGCTTTTGCGTACTTGAAAGAAAGTCAAGAAGAGCTCATGTTAGATAATTAGTCTTCATCAAGTTCTCTCGTGATCATCATGACAACGTACAAAAGTGAGTCCACATGTGATGATTTTATGGATAAATATACATATATCTCCTTCTTCTTTTTTATTTATTTATTTATTTATTTTTTATTTTTTTGGTTGGGCTGAGTAAACTGATTGCGTTGCATGTTATATTGCGACTAGTTAGACGCGTCATGACCCACGAATGTAGTATCGTATAGAAAATTTGAAAACCAACTCTAATAAAGAATTTCGTTTGTGAAAACAACTCCATAAAGAATTCCCTTTTTAATTTGTTATCCTCAATGACAAAAGCAGTTCTATATAATTAATGACTGAATTAGTTCCGGATCTTATATTGTTACAATTGCTACTATTTAACATGAACGCTTACAGATTATACTGTTAAAAACTTAGAGTTTGATACACTACTCAGGAATGAAATTTTTAACTTGCAATTGATTGACTTTTTAAAAACTGAATTATAATTTTGTTGATTTTTCAGAAAAAGAAGAAACTGAAATAAAATTTTAAATTCAGACATGATGTCCAAATGTACCCGTAATCACACGGTTAAGAAGCAATTTCTATCGACAATGCAAAAGAAAAGATCCTACTTAGAAGCTCTAGATAAACATTTTGTACTATCTGAGACCGATTGATCTATCTGAAAGTGATAGAATTACATTAACGATTAATGATTAAATCTGATAATTACATATAAGAACACTGGCTTTGAAGCTGAAAAACATGAAAATCTTGTGTAAGAAAAACCAATATTTTAAGTAGTCCCACATATTTCTGATGAATCACACTGTATAACAAGTGTATGAACCCGTTTGGCCAAAAAAACCATACAAAGCCAACTTAATCACTACCAAGCATTTGCAGTGAATATTCATCTGGATGGAGTTCTTCCATTCATCGTCAGCCACAGAAATGGGTAGATGGCCTTGTTGGGTATATGAATCGATCTACCATATAGCACTCTTAATCCGCCAACTATCATCAATTGTATCTTCGGTGATCATGCTCAGCATATTTTATCGAGCAAGTTCAGAAAAAATCATTCGGTTTACCAATTTTGATGTTCTGCTCGCCCAAGAATCCTGTTATGGCGTTCTTCTGCCAGCTCTTGAAACTCCTGCAACCAAAAAGTTGAAGAAAAAAGCTTGAGCAATGACGAGAAAGTTCTATGATAGAACTCAAACAGCGTACCTAGAGAGTCATACAGCACACGTAAGTTATAAACCACTATATAAATTACAGTTTGGTGTGTTAGTTTGAGTTGAAATATTTTAGTTGTAATAGTAAATTTTTTTGAATTTTCAGAAAAGACAAAAAACTTTTTGAAAAAAGACAAAAACTTGGGACAAAAAAAAGTACAGGAAGCACCAAACGCACCCTACAATTTCTTTTTGAACTTGGGAGTAGGAAGCACTCGAACTCCACAGCTTTTAATAGAGTCAGGTGTAAAATTACAACTAGGCTATGCCTGCTATATAATGCACCAATTTGCAACGTGACCTCGTTAAGATACATTATACGATTTTGTGTTTATTGCACTCCTCTTTCGCTTGTTCACATGTTAGGTGGTCATGCGGGAAATATTGCAGTTTGAAATGAAAATCAACTGCCATCTTTTATGTTTCAAGCATATAGGCGTAGTAATAGAGATACGTTGCATGGTGTTCCTCAAAAGTGAGAAACATACATTAAGGAATGCTGATTGGTAATAAATTACCACACCGCACATAACGATCCCGTTCTCTGTGAAACCAAGCTAGCATGAAATGTTCGGAATGTGAATATAGTTGTTTGATGGAATATCTACTTGTAGTTTTTGGTAAAACTTACTTGTGATCAAGATGGGCAACAATTTCCCCACCAGGGAATCCCAATCTTGTTGCCTCAAAGCCTGCTTTAATTGCTTCTTTCCAAGTCCCACCAATACCTTCAGCACTTTTCCCAGCTTTTGACTGGTTCGGATCTTCCATTGGCAGAGAATATCCTGAAAGTAGATGGCCCACCCATACACCATCTTTCCTGCGATTGGAAAAAAAAAAATAGCAAGAGTATATTTGAAGGTGAGACATTACATCCCACTATGTTAACCTTAAACAAAAAGATTTATCATCTACTTAAAGTTCTAAACAGAGTGCATGAGTAAAAATCACAGAGGAGATTTCCCCGAATAATCAGCTGTATTACAGTCTAACTGTGCAAAGCAATTTATTGTGTATTGTCATATACCCATCGGGAAAGAATATACACACACCAGAAAGGCAGAACAAGCATGGAGACAAAGGATGAGCTCACAATAGTCAAAAACAAAGCATATGATGAAAAAGCTTAGAGATTCTGAAAATTACAGAACTATATCCATATGCCGAGGCGCGTAATGCCCACCACCTATCCCAAGAAGGACTCTCTTCTTATCATTCTCCCTAAGACATCAGGAAGTTAAAATTAAGTTAGAGGAGCACAGCATTAAGATAAATGGCAGTCGAAAAAACTTGTCAACACATTGAACAATTTGATGTAAGTTGACAACCAAATAACATGCTTGCCATGGCGAATGAGTTACCAGTATACTTCCATTGGAGAGTATAATGAAGTAGGTAAATTATAGTTCAGCGTAGAAAGGGGAAAATAAAAATCCCAAATCAAAATTTAAGAGACGCATCTAACAGAACAAATTCTACTTGTTTTAATGATACCTGCTCCAGTTTCCGACATCAGCCTCCCCTCCAAGTCCAAGTCCTTTCCATACCAGCTGCAAACACCCATAGCACCAATTAGGTAGAAAATGCCAACAAAAAATAGAACTTTCTAAGAGCGTCCTGATTATTACATTGACATCTTCGAAATTGAACAGGTTTTTAAATTTTAAACAAGAAAGATGGTAAGGAATGGAAAAACATCAAGGCAAATATCCATAATTTGACCGGCCTGTATCCCCAGCTTCTGCTTTCAATGTCTACTAATTACAATTACTTTATTTGAGCAAAAAACAGTCAGCCATTACCTTTACTATAACAAATGATAAGTCCAGAAAGCATGAAGGAAAATAAACCATTGACATTAGTTTTAAGGAAAAAGAGAAAATACGCTCAAAAGTAAACTTTGCTAATTCAAAAACTAAACTAGGGGCTTGTCAATGAAAAATAAACTAAAACCATAGAATGTCTACTCAACCTGGGCCATAACTTCAGCTGCATCCTGCCTCTTCCAATAGTCCTCTGTACTACCTACAGAATTAGGAAGCAGCCAAAATACAGAAGTTAGAAATGCAAACTGAAAATGATCAAGTTATGTAGGATTCCTGATGTTTATACAAACAAATACTAGGGCTCAGGCATCAAAAAAAACTAGTAGAGTTCAGAAGTGACGGGCAGCCATGCCTTACGTATTGAATGGTTAAAGATATCACTAGCATAATAGTGCAAATATAACAAGTTGCAACTGTTCCAAATAATTATTATTCCTTGAAATGTAACAGAAAACTTAAAATCAGAACAGAGTAAGAGAAACTTACCAATCTCCAGAAACATGGTCGGCTTATTCGTCTCAGGTCCATGATGAGTGCCTTCCAAAGTAATCTACAATGAGGTAAAACAGCATAAGGCCGTCTCTTATAACCCAATAAATGGGGGAAAAAAATTGTCAATGTAAATCTAAAAGCAACATACCTCAAACTCAGGAACTAGGTTATGAGATTCTGCAATCTTCTTCAATAGTCGAAGCCATGGCCCTATCCGAGGATTAGGTGGTGCCGCCCATCCAGGTTTTCCTCCTTGAGGAGCAACATCCCCTTCACGCAAATGAGGGATCCCTGTACCAATTTATCATAACCCGTCACCGAAAAGGGCCACACTTAAAGCAAAATTTAAGTAAAATCAACGCCTTCATGCATTCACCAATAAAATAGAGAATCTATTTTTAGAAGATTCAAGTATTTGAGCAAATCAAAAAAGCAAATGGATGAACTTTAAGAATTATCATTGTTTGATATGACGGATTAGATTTTCCAAAAGTCTCCAATTTTGATCCATGAAAATGTCATCTATTTCCTCTCCATATTACTCGTCTGATATATATATATATATATATATATATATATGTATATATAAATATACATCTATATATTTCATTCATTCCTACTTTCTTTCCCTCATACCAAGCACAGCCTAATGGAAAACCAGCTTCAAATCCTGTCCAATAGGACATCTTCAACAATAACAGAAAATAACCCAAGCTGTCATTTTAGCAAATGGATTACATGTTAGAAAACTAATCAAGCTATTTTTTCATTTTGGTTCCGAAAAGCTTAGTAAAACACTGATTTAAAATTAAAAAAAAAAAAAAAAAATCTCAAATCTTCATTCATTTTCTTTCCAATTCCTTTCAATTTTCCATTCCACTACCAAACAATCAACTCAAGAGAGAGAAAAGTAGCAAAAATACCAATGGGGTGAACAGTGAGAGCGGGTCGGTTGGAGACGGCGGTGTGTTTGCTAAAGAAGATGACTTCGTCGACGAACCTCGCCGGTGGCTTCCTCCCACCGCTTGTCCAAGCGATCCTCCCCCACTATGCTCTTCTCGTGCACCAGAACCCTAACTTCTCGATTCGCAAAGCTCTTCATATCCTTTTTATTTTCCATTTTCATCAAAAACAAAAACAAAAACAAAAAAAGGAAAATTGAGATCGGCATTCGACAGAAATGGTGCTTAGAGCAGTGAATTGCAGAACGGAATCGGAGAAGAAACGATGAAACCGAACCTGTAAGGAAGCGGCAGGGGTTCCAGCCAGGCATGGCGAGGAGGGCGTTCAAGGGGTTGATGGACGCCGGATCGGCGCTCGTCGCCACCAACAGCATCACCATTTTCAATCTCTCCTTCTTGGCTCTGCTGCGAGCGATTTCGTTTGGTTTCAGTGTTACAGTGGAATCACCCAGCAGCCGAACCAGGAGAAGAAGAAGACGAGAAGAAAAATACCACGGGGGGCTGGCGCGCGCACGCAAAAATTGATTTCCTTTCCAGCCTGCCTAGCGGGATCCAATGGGAGAAAACCGGTTGCGGTCATGATGCGACGTCGTTTTAAGAGAACATGGTATTTGAAAATTTTTTTTTCCTTTCTAATTATTAGTTGTATCGCTAGACCTGGGAATTAGGGCCGCCCGGCCCGAGCCCGATGGGCCATTTCAAAACTTCGGGCCAGGCCGGCCCGGCCCGAAGTTTTGGAATATAGACCCGGTCCGGACCGTGGGCTTATAGCCGGCCGAGAGTGGGCCGGGTTCGGCCCGGATCATTTTTTTAATTTTATTTTTAATTTATAATTTTTGAATAAATTTATATATTTTTGATGATTTAATATTTTATCGTAGATAAAAAATAAAAAAAATTAATATTTTGTTAAAAAATAAGGATATTTTGTTCAAAGTTTTTTTTTTTTTTTTTTAAAACAGTGAGCGGGCCGAGCCGGGCCGGCCCATCAGGCTTAAATTTTCGGGCCGGGCCGGCCCAGCCCGTCGGGCCTAGAGGGAGAACTGGCCCGACTATGGGCCGGGCTAGGGCCCATAATTTTGGCCGGGCCGGGTCACGTGGGCCAATAACTGCGGGCCGGCCCGTTTGGTCCGGCCCAAATTCCCACCTAGAGCAAAATAGCAGGAGAGAAAAATTCGAATTAGGTCATGCTATTGATTAAGGGTCTAAGATTTTTCCAAATAAGCTCAAAATTATATACCCAATGTCATGTCAACCCTCGATTTTTTTTTTCGAACAGTACATCACTCGAATTTTTATGTTGTTATCCAAATGATCGTTTGGTCTAATTTATCAAGAATTAGACACAAAAAAAAAAAAAAAAATCATGTGAGGATGATTTTGAAATTGTTTTTTATTCTAGTTTTTTTTCTTTTTTGAAAAAAGCATTTTTAAAAGAAAAAACCTATTTTGGAGGAGTCCTTATCATCCATAATAGTATTTGATGACGGTGACAAATCAACAATGGATAACAGAGAATGAGAGATTTTATAGATTTTATTAAATGACGATAAAATAAATAATGATTTTAAAATTACTGTCTTGTTGTTTTTTCTGTTTAATTACTTATAGATTAATCATTTTCATAATAATATAAGAATTTAAAATATGCACGATATATTCAAAGTAAAGAGTCTAAAACCCGTACAATAGATTGAATATATAATTCAATAACTATATATAAAAATTACTTATTTTTTAAGTAAATTTTTAGTACCTTTTTCAATTCAATAACTATGTGTAAAAATTGCTTATTTTTTAAAAATAAATATTTAGTACCTTTTTATCCAACTTGTCATGAATTTTCTAGTAAGTTATTCTTAAAATTTTTTAATTTAAACAGCTTTTCAATAATAATAATTTAGTAGTTGTAAACACAATTTAATGGTAAATAAATAAAGTAACAATTTAAACAAATTATTCATATACTTTGTCCGAAAAGAAAACCAAGATAAAATTTTGAAGGATGATTGAAATTAGGATTGTTCATAAATCGAAGTGCAAGAATTATGTTCTTACAATTATGATATAGGGGTAAGAACTTTTTTTTTTTTTTTTTTTTTGGCAATAATAGAAGACTCCGTTTTTCTTTTTAAATTTAAAAATGAGGATTTGAATTTTACATATTATAAAAAAGTCAAGTATAAAATTATTATTATATCATGTATGTCACTATTTTTTTATTTATTTTGCTGGAAAAGATAATTTATTAAAAAAACCCCCCAAAGGTTATAAATACATACAAGAGACTACACCCATAGAACACAAAAGACTTGGGCCCATAGAACACAATAATTGGAAAGCCACATGAAACTCGTCCTAGATTTGCTAGAGAAAGCTGCGAAAAAACCCCCCAAAACGGTGACTCCAAATTGGGGACAACCTTTCTCTCCAACGCCTGAACTCGCTCTTTATTACCTCTGCCACCTCCCCTGCAAACGTCGGAGGCTGGCAGCCAGTTGGACAGCCGAACCACCGACCCCAGTCAACAATCTCTCTCCCTTTGTCTCAGAGCCTCTCTCTCTAGATTCACTCTCTAAAATGTAGTTTTGTTACCATTTGTTTTTTTGATAATATGAAAATTATTTAGGGCTGTTTAATTCAACCACCCAAATTATTTAACTCAAAAAATTTTTTTTAATCTTTTTCTTAAAAAGTTTTTATTTTTTTTTTCAAAAAATTTTTTGTCTTTTCTGAAAATTTAAAAAAATTTACTATTAAAATTTAAATTTCTCAACTTAAACTACTCATTCACCAAACACCCTATTAGATTATAAGCTTGAAAAGTAAATTAGTGAAAGAAAATACTGTATTAAAAAGTTTGTAATGTTACCTAAAAACAATCTCCAAATCCAAAGAAGATATTATTCTTTGTTTGATGATACAATTTAAATTCAAAATTTTCATTTTAATTTTTATTTTTTTTTAAATTAATAAAAATTATAATTAATTTTTAAAAAGTCAATCACTTTAAATTTAAAATTTTAAACTCAAACTATTAAAAGTAGCATTAGTTTTAGTTTTAGAGCTTTAGCATCGCGAAACGACGCCGTTAAAATGGTGAACGCCGCGCGTTGGGCGATTAGCGCGCGGTGAAGTTAGGGGGCAGGCCGGAGTGTCTTGTTGTTGGGAGAAGCGACAGATGTTCTTCCGCAGCTGCGCGCTTCAGAGGTTATCACTACTTCCATCTCTCATAGCTTCCAAACCCCAGCGGCTTCACCTCTGTAACTTCCTCTCTCTCTCTCTCCTCTTACTCTCTCTCTAGAATTGATGATTCGATTGTTGACTATCTCTCATCGTGAAGGTTTTGTGGCTCAAGTTGCAGGCATGGCGGCGCAGAGCGCTCCGAAGAGGACCAGGACGATGACCACCGAATCGTCCATGGCCGACGCCTTCTCCAATTACGCCGGCTATCTCAATGCGCTTGTAAACCTCTCTCTCTCTCTGTAATCCCTAATTTTTGTCGTTCGGTTTCTTCGACCTTAAGCTTTGCACTGGAAATCTCCGTTGCTGTGCTAGAAGTCTCCGACTCTGAAAACCTAAGTGGTGAGCTAGGTTTTGTAAAAATTAGCCTTCAAAATTTTCCTACCTTTCTTCGAAATGCCTTTTTGTTTGAATCTGTGAAGACGTTGATCGATAAGAGTATGGTTTACTGGTTTACCAATTCGTAGCTAAAGTTGATGCCTTTTTATTTGGAGAACTCCCCTAGAGAATAGCTAGGAGCAGGAACTAAATTCGTGGTTTGGACTTGCTTCTGGAAATGTTGAGCTAGGAGTTAGGAAGATCTCATGGCTCATTGTATAGATGTGTGTATACGTATATATTGAGAAAGTGAATAATGTGTGCTGAAACACTTCACCTACAAGCGACTCTAAGATCTTGTTTGGTAGGACTTAGGAGGGAGAGGGCTGAAGCCTGAGGGGATTAGTGGAAGGATTTTGGGATCCATGGTTGTTTGGTAGGAGAAAAAAAGAGGAGGGAATTCATACCAAACATGTTAAAAGAAATGTCCTCCCTTTCTTCTCCATTTTCCTCACTTAGGTTGTATATATTTCTTTCCTTCCTATTTTATTTCACTCGTGCCAAACACAACCTAACGGAGAAAAGCAGAAGTATAAGAAATTTTTTTTTTATTAAGCAGTTATTATTTGTCCTTCCAGTACAGCTGCTTTTATTAATATATTGGCAAATCGTTTTTGGTGGAAGAAATGTCATTGTTTCTTGAGAATGTATCATTGTGTTATCAGAACTATTTGTTCTTTTAGTTACCGATCCCACTAATTTATGTTTTGTAGAATGAAAAACGGGAAAGAGTTGTAAAAGCAAGTCGTGATATCACCATTAACAGCAAAAAGGTCATTTTTCAGGTGCACAGGTAACTACATTGAGAGCACTTAAATAATTTGATTTCCTTGTTGGTAGATTCTTTATTTTATTTTATTTTATTTTATTTTATTTTTTAAGTTTTTCTTTATGATAAGTTGCTTAGTGTTTCCGAGGTTAGTAACTAGTTACCAGTTAACAAATGAAATCTAATTTCCACTTACTGTCTTTGGATTTTCATTGTCCTTATCATGCTTTAATTTGATTCGTGAGATTGATTTGACTTAAGATGGTCACTTTACAGTCTTTGCTAGCTTGCTTCGTGCGGTTTCTGGCATGCACTTAAAGGTTTATGAATTCCATTTTTAACAGAATTAGTAAATGCAACAGAGAGGAAGTTCTGGAAAAAGCAGAAAAGGATTTAGCAGCTGTGACAGATCAGTTTATGTCTCGATTGGTAAAAGAACTACAAGGAAGTGACTTTTGGAAGCTAAGACGAGCATATTCGCCTGGGGTGCTTTCTTATTCTCATTTGTTATCCGGGCACATGTATTTTTTGGTTGGGTTATTTATCCTTGGATCTTTTTAGGTACAAGAATATGTTGAAGCTGCGACATTCTGTAGGTTCTGTAGAACCGGGTCTCTTTTGCATCTTGATGAGATAAATGCAACCTTGCTGCCCTTAGTGATCCATCCCTTGCGCCTTTGCAAATCAATGTCCTTGACTATCTATTGGGGGTAATTGCCTGAATTTCCAACTCTGCTGGTGTAGTATATGTCGTCTAAGTAGCATGTAAATGGTGTTAATAGTAGGCAGACATCCAGAAAGGTAGAAAGCTAGTGTAATGGAAGTTACTATAGTACACTAGCTACCATAGGTCCATAGTTTATAAATATAGTTTTGGTCTCTGTCATTATCAAAGTAGTCAAATAGAGTAATTGGAGCTTACTTTTCAGAATTAGCGAGACTGCTTTTGGTAACGATTAAAATTTTTAAATATGGACCGATCATCTAGTACATGCTCATATTGGGATAATCCATGGAGATGTGCGCACGCATGCATATAATTGTTGTAAGCACAGGCAAAAAACCTTTGTTAGTACGATTGCTCTGCATTGATGTACACTTGCAAATTCAACTGGAATTTTTGTTGGGAGGCATATGCACATATACATCCTCTAGCAAACTCACATAACTCATGGATATATGTTCAAAAGTATTGCTCTGTGTTCATGTGTAGCTTGCTGATTTGACTGGAGAGCTGATGCGGCTGGCAATTGGTCGAATATCAAGTGGTGAGGTCGAGTATGCTCAGAATATATGCAAGTTTGTACGTGATATCTACAGGGAACTGACCCTTGTGGCGCCAATCATGGATGATAGTTATGATATGAAACCAAAGATGGATACAATGCTTCAAAGCGTAACAAAGATCGAGAACGGTATTAGTTTTGACATTTTTTTTTACTCTTCCGCAAAGTTGGGTGCATTACTGTGCTTTCCTTGGGAATCATTCTTTAGAACTCAGAGAACATTTGAAATAACTATTTGAAGTGATAATAAGTTAAAAAATCCTTATGTTTGTATTTTGCCAATACGCTAGTTGAGTATTATATTGACATCACTGCTTCTTGATATGCATGATTCCGTTTGTGTCTTCAGTATAGCCAATTATTCAATATAAAGAACCGTTGATCATGTAGGTGACTCCAGCCAGGGTACTTCCTTTGTTGCAGTTAACCAGTGCCGTATTTCACCATATATATATGTATATGAATGTTTTAGCGGCTGAGCACAATTTAGGAATGCAACTCAAATATTTCTGGGGTTTTTTGACAATCAATTTGCACTATTATCTATAAATTATATAGAAAGTTTGAAAAGTTTTACTGTTTTCGTCCAAAACGGTTCGTTTTGGACGAAAACAGATTTCCTTTTTTTTTTACCCTAAAATTTATTTTTTTCATTTTAGTTCCTTTGAAATCAATTTTTCTTTTTTTAGTCCTTCATTTTTTTTACATTTTCGCTCTAAAGTTTAATTATTCTCTCATTTTAGTCACTTTTTATATTGGTATTTTTTTTTCTTTTTTGTCCTTTTTTCCTTTTTGTTTTTCATAAATTTTTTGATTATTTTTAAAATAATTTCTTTTATATTTTTGCTATTAATTTGCTTTATTTATCTATCCCGCACGCGTGAATATATGCCATTTTAGTCTTTTTTTTTCCTTTCACCCATTGTTTTTCATTTTAGTCCTTTTTATGTATTTTTTAACATTTTAGTCCTTTTATCATGTCTCTCTCTCTTTTTTTTCATGTCTCCTTTTTTTTTTTTTTTTAAATATTTATTTATTTATTTATTTCTATTTTCAGGTACTTTGTTGATTTTTTTGTCTAATTTTAACTTATAAATTTCTTTCTATTCAGATAAATTTCCTCAAATGCGTCTCATAATGTGCATCACACATGTTTTAAACTAGTTTAGTAGTAAAAATCTCAAAATTGAAGAGTATATATATTATTAAATTTTGCTTAATTTCATTTTTAGAGCAGGTGCCCTGAAATTGGCTCTCAAAAACGAAGTTTTTAAGATTTTTTGGTTGACCTGAGTTGAATTTGAGATTCGTTTCAAGCACATTCTCAGACTCTAATTTTATTGCCTGTGTTTTTTAAATGTTTATTTACTAACTTTGTAATTCGACTTGACTGTCTCATCTAGCGAGTTTGTTTGTTGTAGCTTGCTTCAGTGTTCACGTGAGGGGATCGGAGTATATGCCCCTACTTGGATCCAACGACCCCAACTCCATTTTATTGGGGGTGACAGACATTGAACCATGAAGTGATTTCGTATTCTCTTGTTGTCACTTTTGTCGACTTGTTTTAGAGTAGTTGTTTTACATGTTTTCACTACATATTTCTCCTCTTCTCACTGTTGAAGAAGATAAGCATCTAATTTAGGACTGAAGAGGCTTTGGAAACATTTACGAGGCACTCAAATGGACATGTACGTCGTCTCTTTAGAAGATTTGCAAGTTAAAAACATTTCATCGCCTTTTTGTTTCATGGTAAAATATTAACAGCGAGGAAAGGTTTGCATCCTTTCATTTTTTTGGATGTTAAGAACATGAAATGTATGCTATCTTTCTGGAAATTATCAGTTATGGCAGGTTCTATTCGGACTTGCCCGCCGACAAGCATGTTTTGTTGGTTTTACTTGAACAGAGGGCAATTTCACTGAAGAGGTGTTGAATCGATGTTTGACCCAGATGAGAATGTAAACCTTTGTCCTTCCTTCAAGTCACAGTTTGCTCAAGAACATTACCTATATTGTTTTATGTTGCTTGAGTTTCTTGTCTAGAGATGTTTGAGCTTTTATTTCATGTCATCTTTTTTTTTTTTTTTTGGACTGCCCATAAAATATAGAGACTCGCATGCACAGAGGATATTTTGAAATGTACATTAATCTTTAGCTAGATTAGTAACTGGTACATGAATAACAAGTAGAGGTGTGTCTAAATCTCTATGAATTTGATAGAAATTGAGAAGTTGGAGCTTTCAACTTGTTTCAGAACATCCTTTTTGAAACCAACTAGACTATTGAACATTGGACTACAGGAATGAAGCTAATGAAAAGGTTTCTGGCTCGGAATGTTCTCTCCTTTTCCTGTGTACTAGTTGTATGAAATGTGCTTACTGCGTGTAGAGTAGACAAGCAAGGGGGAAACTACACAAGCAGGGGGGAAAAAAAAAAAACAGTGGCGATGATGTGGCGTCCATAGGACTATCATTTGATAAGCAAAGAAGACATTATCAAAAGAGTCATTAGCTCTTTAAAATATAGGTAATAGATAGTTATAGAGAGAGAGACTAGAGTCGCATTAATTTGGTCATTTTCATGTTAATTAGCTCTTAAAAATATAGTACTAGATAGTTAGAGAGAGAGAGAGACTGGAGCCGCATTAACTTGGTCATTTTCATGTTAATTTCTAGTTCGATCTAATTTGGGGCATAAGCCTCCACCGTATCTATTGAAGTATCACGTTTTACTTGTATAGGAATGTTAAGATAATTTCTTTCGTTTATCAAGTTTATGTTAAAAACCTCCCAAAAAATTTGTTTAGTGTAGAAAACCATTTTATCAATGTAAAAGAACAAAAACAAAAGCAAAAAGCAAAAAGAAAAAAAGAAAAAACCTTAGGGTATTTTTAATTTTAGCTCTGCTCATAAATACTCGATTTGATTTTTTTTTTTTTTGCTTCAAAAAAAAAAAAGAGAATTATGGTGGTGTCCATCTTATTTCCATGTTCCTTTGGCTAAGTAGCAATCCCGAAGAACTCATTGAGGAGTAATTGGAGTTTATATCAAATCTCATTAAGCTTTTAATTGAGGGTCACTAACGCTTGTCCCTGACTTTAACTTTCAACCAAGGGTCACTAATACTTGTCCTCTGGCCTTAACGCTTCAACCGTCAGAACTGAAGCAGGGCCTTGATTTGTAGGCTATGGGATTTGAATCTTGGTGGAAAGAATGGAGAGACTTTGGATTAGGCCCTTAACCACTACACCACAAACTTCAATGATAAACATTAAATTTGATTATTTAAAAAAATTTATTGATTATTTAAAAAAAAAAGTCCTTTTAACTTATCATGAAAAATTTGTCATTTGTGAGAAAAAAAAAAATTAGCTCTCTATTCCTAAGCACAATAGGAGGTGTCTTTACTCTTTACAATAAAAAAACAAAAAACAAAAAAAAAAAAACAAAAAAACAAAAAAACAAAATAAAAAAGAAAGGAAGAAAAGAAAAACAAAAAAAGAAAAAGAAAAAGGGGTGGAGGTGTAAGTCGAATGCTCATCGCAATTTGACTTTGGTTTTAGCAAATTATCCGTCCGTTTTGAAACCCTAGTTCTCCGTCTATACGCTCATCTCTCTCTATCTTCCCATCCGTTGCTCTCTCTCTTCGGCCTCCGAACTCCGGCCACCGTCAAGATCAAAGTTAGTTTTTTCATTTATCCCTCTCTCTCTCTTAATTGAGCTGAGAGTTCTTATTTGAGTTTTCTTTTCCCAATCCGCCTCTCTCTCTCTCTCTCTCTCTCTCCATCCCTGACCAAATTGCTCTCTCTCTCTAAAATTCTTCCTGTCCGTATCCGGTTCCCTCTCGTTGGTTCGGGATCTGAAGAAGCACACAGCTCTCTACAACAACACTTCAACAAGTTATCTTTCTTCCTTTAATCTTAGATTTCCGCGTTCTTTATTTTATTTTTGTGAACTTCTGGTTATTAGGCTTTTTTCCCCAATTTAAATTAAATGATATGGTTAGTAGTTGCGAATGCCCTTTTTTTAGTTTTATTTTTATTTTTATTTTTTTAATGTCTTTTTGAACTGAACCGAGTGTTCAGAGAGTTCATGTTGAATCATTAACATTAACATTAATATTAATGGCTTTGATTTATTTTATTTATTTATTTGTTTTTAAAATTTTTCTTACAAGATCAGATTTTATTGTTTTTTCCACCAAATAATTATTGCCTTGACCTGATTCATTTTGATTTTTCTTTGTTAGAATTTCAGCTCTTAGACGTAATTTGATCAACAAATTGCAATGGCGAGTTTGAAGGATATTCTTCCGCCAGTAAAATCGACGACTGCTTTGCATTATGATCACTCAAATGATCCGTGGTTCAAGCAGCGGTTCAGCTCATCTGAGGCAGAACAGGCCTCTGTTGTCAAGCCCAACCCGGTTCCTCCTTACTTAAAGCGTGCAGGATTTGTTCCTCGGAAGGTGGAGGATTTTGGTGATGGTGGGGCGTTTCCGGAGATTCATGTAGCTCAGTACCCTCTTGGCATGGGTAGGGATAAGTCGAATAAGCCCGGATCAAAAATCCTACCAGTCACAGTTGATGCCCTTGGTAACATTGCTTATGATGCTATTGTGAAGCAGAACGAGAATGCCAAGAAGATTGTCTACTCGCAGCATAAGGATCTCATACCGAAGATTTTGAAGGATGATGCAGATGAATATGAGGAGGAAGACGACCTTGAGAAGGAAATCGAAGAAACAACACAAGAAACAAAAGCGGCACTTGAAAAGATTGTCAATGTGAGATTGAGTGCGGCGCAGCCAAAGAACGTGCCCAAACAGTCATCTGACTCGAAGTTTATCAAGTACAAGTCGTCCCAGCAATCTGCTGCCTTCAATTCGGTGCGAAGGAGAGGATTATTAGGATGGTGGATATGCCTGTGACCCGCTTGAGCCTCCCAAGTTCAAGCATAAGCGGGTACCGAAGGCTTCTGGCTCACCACCTGTGCCAGTTATGCATTCTCCTCCCCGACCTGTGACTGTGAAAGATCAACAGGATTGGAAAATTCCTCCTTGCATTTCAAACTGGAAGAACCCAAAGGGTTATACTATTCCTCTTGACAAACGTCTTGCTGCTGATGGGAGAGGGCTTCAGGATGTTCAGATTAATGATAACTTTGCGAAGCTCTCTGAAGCTTTGTATGTTGCAGGAGCAGAAGGCAAGAGAAGCTGTTTCTATGAGATCCAAAGTTCAGAAGGAGATGCTCATGAAGGAGAAGGAAAAGAAGGAGCAGGAACTGCGTGCTTTAGCTCAAAAGGCCCGCTCTGAGAGAACTGGTGCAGCACCCCTGTCTGGAGTTCCCATGCCGTCCGAGAAAAGCACAGTAGTTGCTGCTGACACAAGAGGGGACTATGACCGTCCGAGAGACAGAGAGCCAGATTATCCAAGGGAGACAAGAGAGGAAAGGGAAGAGCGATTGCAGAGGGAGAAAATCCGTGAGGAGCGACGCCGAGAGCGGGAAAGGGAGAGAAGGTTAGAAGCTAAAGATGCGGCTATGGGGAAGAAAAGTAAAATTACAAGGGACAGGGATCGTGATATTAGTGAAAAAGTTGCTCTCGGTATGGCGTCTACTGGATCTGGAAGGGGAGAGGTCATGTACGACCAGAGGCTCTTCAACCAAGAGAAAGGAATGGACTCGGGTTTCGCCACTGACGACCAGTACAATGTATATGACAAGGGCTTGTTTACTGCTCAGCCGACACTGTCTACTCTGTATAGGCCTAAGAAGGATGTTGATTCTGAAATGTATGGAGGTGCTGATGAGCAACTGGACAAGATTATGAAGACTGACCGGTTCAAACCCGACAAGGCCTTTGCAGGCACTGCCGAGAAGAGCAGGTCCAAGAGATAGACCGGTCGAATTTGAGAAGGATGCGGAAGAGGCTGATCCATTTGGCTTAGATCAGTTCTTGACAGAGGTGAAGAAAGGTAAAAAAGCCATGGACAAGGTTGGTTCTGGAGGGACAATGAGAGCTACCGCGGGCTCTATGATGCGAGACGGCGGTGACGGAGGCTCTGGTAGAAGCCGTATTGGGTTTGAGAGGGGTCGTTAAGAAGCTTTGTGAGCTTGTGGCTGATGTGACTCTCTGCTGCAACAACCGACCGACCAAGTCAAAAAGTTCATCCTCCGAAAGCCATTAGCTGGCCGAGGCGCCAAGCTTGTATAACTGAGATTCTTATATACCTTTTAAGAGGTTGGGAAATCAAGTTTTCATTTTTCTGCTGCAGCTGGTCAGAGATGATGTTATGTGCTTGTGAGTCGTGATATGAGAGCAAAGATGGATAAAACACGAAGAACACAGAGATAACAGAAATAACTAATTTGTAATGTGATAACAAGTTAAAAATCATCATGTTAGTTGAGAATTCTATTGACATCACCGGTGCTCTGCTTGGCAAGCATGATTCTGTTCTGTGAGTCTTCTCTTGAGGCATTTGCTTCCGTTTGGTTTGCAGTTTGAGTTGAAATATTTGGATTGGAGTTGTTTAACCGTTCAAAGATTAGTTAAAAGTTATAGTTCACTTTAAATTGAAAAAAAAAAAAAAAGAGGACAAAAACGAGTTGAAATATTTTAGTTTAAACCTGAACATCAAATGGGGGAACGTTTGATCATGTTGGCGGCAACTCCAGCCAGAATGAGCCTGCCTTCCTGGAAGTCAACAGAAATTCTAACACGAGGATTAGGTGGGATTAATTCGAAATTTTTGACTCCAATTGAGATTTATTTTTGGGGGTTAAGTTTAGAGTGAGCATGTAGCTAAGAATAATGCTTTTTTTTTTTTTTTTTTTTTTGTACTATTATTAAGAAGTGAAAATCTTCAAAATTGAATGGTATTTGTAGAGGCGTGTACTCATTGTTTCTCCATTCTTACAAATGACGTTATAAGATTTTTGGTAATTTTTTTTTTTTTTGGCTCAAAGATATTTTGGTTAACCTCTCTTTTTTTAATAAAAAATTTATGGTTAACTTATTTAAGTTTCTTTCGTAATTCATTCTGAGACCAATTTTATTGCATGTGTAGATTTCTTTAGAGGAATGTTTAGGAACTTCTAGTTTTCTTTGATTTTCTCACGTAGCTAGTTATTGTTTGTTTGTTTGTTTTCTTCTCCGACCAGAGTTGAGATTCACGACGGATTCCTGGCGGATTTGCGGCGGAGGCCCATTTTATGGCGTGATTCTTGTCGGGACTATGCTGCTCGTCGTCGTCTTGAGGGGAGTCCTCGAGGAGGACGTTGTCGTAAAGGACGTTGTGTAAAATTGACAAGTTGCAGCTAGTTGAGGTGGAGAAGAAAAAAATCAGGGTATTTGCATTTTTTATTTTTATTTTTTTTTAATGGGTTTGAAGTTGAATTTCATCAAAATCTCACCTTTCTTCGGAGTAGGAACAAGAACTTCAACATGCTGAGATTGAACATGCTAGTAGTCATTAGTATACAAACAACTTCAAAATTTCTCTCTCACTCTCGCTCTCTAAATCTAATGGCAAAACATAGGGCTCATGACCGTTTTGGCATTGAGAGAGATGAAGCTTGCCACAATTTGGTATTTCTCGCTTTTTTAAGTGCCTACAAGGGTTTGAAGGTGTTGTTTCTGGGATCAAGTGGGTTGGGCTTGCCAGAGAGGATCAAGATCAGGTCTACTTCGTAACTTTGTAAGTTGTGATCTTGGGTTTTTGGTCGCCGGAAAAAAATTGTTCTGGTTAAAAATTTGTGGGAAATTATGGAAAGTGATATTCTAGGTTTTGGGTGGTTTGTGGTCTTTTTTTTTTTGGGGGGGGGAGGAGACAAACTCGAGAAAAATGCCAACCAAGCAAATTGCTTCACTTTTTGGGAGCTAAATTTAAAATTCAAAGGGTGTTTTTGGTCTTTTCATTGAAAAAATTGTCATGTGACTGCGCAAATAGACGATTCCATTAGAAACTTAACGGATTTGGATAGAAATGAACAAAATTGTCAATATTTAAAGAGTTTAGAGTCTTCTCAACTAAAAAAAAAAAAAAAAGACCACACCATCACCTTCAAAAGAGTTCGGAGATTATTTTGTCTAATTACTCTGTAAAGAAAAGGAAAAGTTTGTGCACATTTTTTTTGATGTTGAAACACATTGGTCTATCTCTCTTCAAAATTTAATCAAAGATTAAGAATGAACTACTCTTAATTACGATTACCTACCGATGAACATATATTTGACTACGACAACCAGTACATGTTCATTAAAAAACATATTTTGACATGCTTATTCATCGAAATAACAGACGGCTTAAGTGATAGTTTTCATAATCTTATTTAGAGACCCTACCATCCTCTGGTCTTTTCTAGCTAGTGTATAATTATACCGAGGAGAGAGAGTCACAGTGGAGAGAAAATACTAATAAATAGCATATTCATATTAATTATACAAGAAAATATTGAAATTACCCCTACAACTCCTCCTTTCTCTTTCTTTTCTCTCTCTACTGTGACTCTTTCTTCTCAGTATTGCCCGTCGCCGTGAGAGCCTTTTTACTAGAAAATATAAGAATTTACTCATAAAAAAATATGTTATAATTTATCATTTTTTAAAAATTGTTATAATTTTCAAACTTATAAAATATTAGGAATATAAACTATAATTTCTCTTTTACAAATAACACCCAAAAAAAAAAAGAAATCCTCTCATGTGGATTGAAAGGCTTGCGAAAAAGTATAAAAAAGAGTATATCTCTGTGCATGCCCGGGGAAAGTTTTCATCTAAATTATTGTAGTTTTGTCCACTGCAAACCAAATAGGCAACTATTGGCATTAATTTATTGTCATTTTTGGAGTGAAGATCTTACTTACATAGATATATTTATATTTTATTTGCCCAAAATCCTATAATTATTATGAATTCGTTTTTATTAAAGGGTTTTGTTTTATATAATACGGGGTCATTTGTTATATATTGTGTCTTTGTATCTCTTAATTAAATTTAATAAAATTATCGTTTCCAAAAAAAAAAAATCCTAGCTCTCACCTGATCTATGTGTCATTAGGTATCTGTGTTTGCAGACGGTGAAAGCAAAGAGGAAGTCGCAATCATGTTTATGCCACCTAGTATTATTTTTCACCGGGGCAAATGAGAAAAACGCAAAATTTTAAAAGTAAAATTAAAAAAAAAAAAAAAAAAAAAAAAAAAAAAAGCTCATTGAGAGCGGAAAAACCCAGTCAATCATGAGTGGCTCCGGCCTCTTATTGTGAACGGCTTTATAAAGAAGTGATTTGATGATGGGCTTGTGACAGCTGTAGGGCAAAATTGAGGAAACAAGCAAATTATTTATTTCCATGGGAAAGCTTGAGGGTAAGCTAGTAGGTTACCAACTGATATTGAAATGTTCTAAACGACAATCTGTGAGTTCCCTATTTACTAACTTGGCCTTTAAGAACAAATAAAGATACTATAGTGGATAAAATCGCTCGTAGCATAAATGGTTGACGAAAATCTCAGTCAATAGCAGTGATGGTTTTCTGATTCTACGATTATATTACTTAATAGGGTATGAATCCTGCGATGATCTTGAGTAGTATAGGAATAATGCTAGAAAGGTGGAAAACTATGAATGCAAAGAGGTAGAGATGCTTGAAGAATTTAGGTTGGTTTACTTCATCGGGGATTTCTAGAACAATATTTGGGACGATGAAATCAAAGATGGATACAATGCTTCGAAATAACTTTAGTAATGTGAAAACAAGAATTTAGGCATACCTTTTTTTTTTTTTTTTTTTTTTTTTTTGGCTTTATTTAGGAGAACAAATCAGAAAAATTACCAAATTTTGTTATATCATAAGTGAAAATCTTCAAAATTGAATGGTATTTATAGAATTTTGAAATTTTCATTTTTAGAAGAGTTGTACTCATTGTTTCTCAAACCATAAAATTGAAGTTTTTTGGATTACATTATATTGGTTAAGTTTCTTCAAAATTGCATGTGTAGATTTTATCACACCTAAGAGGAATATGGGAATATAGGCTTGGAATCAATGTCGCACAAAGGGATGTAAAAGAAGTCTGATCATAGAAATCAAAAGGTAAAAAATCTACAAAGGAAAACTCTAAAATATATAAGTTGACTAGAGATTAGGGAAGAGAAAACATAATACAGATTTTTTTTTTTTTGAAGATGAATAAACATTAGAATTTAGATTTGGAACCAATACTGTAGTACATTTCATATTTTTATTTATACGTATATATGTGCGTTCCTTCCTCGCCCAAATGCATGTAAAAGATTTTTTCTTGTTATTTTTAGGATGTCTTGTTTTGAATTTGAAATCATCTTAGATTTTTCTTATGGTGTGTTTAGGTAAGGGGTTTGGACCCAAAAGGTTACAGTTCAACCCCTTTTATATATTCACAACGTTTTCTCTTATAAAAATTTCTAAAAATTTTGAATTTGAATCAAAAAATTCCATTCGAACCTTTTACCAAACGAATCTTACATGTTCGTTTACTTATTTTCTTTATAAGATAATTATTATTAATATCATTATCATCAATTACATAAAAAACTAAATATGTCTGTAAAAGTAAAACTGAATTATTATGTAAAATGTCAAGATCAGAACAACTGTCATATTTGTCGTCTTATTTGCAAACTGACAAGTAAATTATGAAAAAAAATTTAGCTTGTGTCCTTTGGTTTGCAAATATATACCAATGATCGGCAGGCAAGACTATGGAGACACCTAGAAGGAGATAGAAGCTGGTTTTTTTTTTTTTTAATTTGTTTTAAAATTTTTATATCATATATCAATCATCATCTTCAACACCATAGATATGTCCCCTTTTGATGATATATATATATATATATCCATGTGTACAATGGAATGCAAAGAAAATGTTCCCTCTCTCTTTTGATGATAAAGTAATTTCAATTTTCAATCTCCTACTTTATCTACTATTCTATAAATGTATGAATATATTTTATTTTCGGAAGGTAAGAAAACAAAAAAAATGAAAAAGAAATGTCTCTCACTAATGACAGGTTCCACGCCTAATAAAAAGAAAAAAAAAAGTAGGAAAAAAAAGGAAGGAAAGAGAGAGAAAACATATTCTCAATGTTCACGTGGAATCCACCAAAACATCTAAAGTAAGGAATGATGTATTTCTTCAAGAAGGCTTTTAACCAACACGTGGAATGAGCAGCAACAATAATCCTTAAAAATAGTGATTAAAGAGCCGAAAAAGAAACAAATTAAAAAAAAAAAAAAGAATGAATTGAGTGTTTCAACCAAAGCACTCGTTTTGCTTGAAGCTTATGAACAATACTACATATTGACGTTTTTATATATTTATAGATATACGCTTCGTTTCGCTTTTCAACTAAAATTTAACTAATTCATATTTTTAATCTCAATTTTTATCTTTTTTTAAATAAATAAAAATTATAACTAATTTTTTTAAATAGTTACTTTTAAAATGAGATCAAATTGTCATCTTCAAAAAATTCCGGATATTATTTAAATTAATTACTATTAGTGTGTTTGGTTGGTTAGTTTGAGTTGAAATATTTTAGTTGTAATAGTAAATTTTTTTGAATTTTCAGAAAAGACAAAAAATTTTTGAGAAAAATACAAAAATTTTTTAAGAAAAAGACAAAAAAAAATACAGTTTGAGTTGAAATGAACCAATGAGCGAAACAAATCCATATATATTTTTAAAAATTTATATAAAATAAATATTAAAACAAAAAATCTTTTTTTCCCTCTCCTCTATCACAGTTCGTGCTCTCCTCTCCCCCCCCCCCCCCAGCAAAAGAAAAAAAATGTTTTATTAAAAAAAAATCCCCCATCCCACTAACCTCTCTCTATGTCTCTCTCCCTCTCTCTTTCGCATGTGTCAGCCGGAAAAAGAACCCAAAACCCAACAACTCCCCCCATACACATACACACACACTCTCTCTTTCTCTCTCTTCTTTCCCCATATGTTAGCCACACAACAGTAAAAAAAAAAACCTCAAAAAGTTTCAAAATCCATCTCTCTCTCTCTCTCTCTCTCCCTCCTCCCATGTTAGCTACACGTAGCCAAAAACAAAAACAAAAACAGCACCAAAAAACAGTGTGTTTTTTGTTGCAAAAAGAAACAGAACTTTTAATCTACTCTTATATATATATATATATATATATAAGATTACAGAACGTTTTTAGTTTTACCAAAAATTATAACTAAATTAATAATTTATGGATTGATTTATAAAATTAATAATAGATCAAATGATCATTTTTTGAAAATAAAGTTAGGAACTGATGTACATATAGTCTAAAAGAAAAGAAATCTTAAACACAAAGTTCATAAAAAAAATGGTAAACCTTATGAGAAAAAATATCTACAATTTACTATGTATTTAAGACTATGATGTATTAAAAAAAACTTAAAAAGAAGAAGAAAAATCAATTAACATGAGAAATTGAGATATTTTTTAGTTAAATAATATTAGTTGGGATTTTTCATATTTAAAATTGATGTAATTTTAATATAAAATGGCTTCATTTAACTTGAATATAAATATACAATCACAAAAAAAAAAAAAATAATAAGTGAATATCAATATGCAGGTTGAAGTTCAAAAAAAAAAATTGCAAATTACTTTCCTATCAACATGCTTGCAAAAAAAAAAAAGTTATTGCTTTTGTGTTATATTTTTATGAAAAAACTCTACTCTCTCTCTTTCTTTTTTTTTAATACGTTTTGTACTTAAAAGATAATAAATGTGTAGTTACAGTATGACAAAACTGTAATTTGAATTAAATAATCTTCTTTTAAGTTTAAGTTTCAAAACTCTTACAGGAGTACAATACGTAAGAAGTAAAAAGCAAATATCAGCTGTAGTTGCTGTAAGGAAGGACAAAAAAACCCAAAAAAAAAAAAACCTTAACAGTGCGTTGCTGTGAGGAATGACAGACTCACAGCGAGGGGGCAAAAAAAAAAAAGCACCTAAATGGTGCGTTTTTGACTAATTAGAAAGTGAAATAAAATAGAAAAAGGTTACAAGAAAGAGAATGAAAAGAAAATGAGATTAAAATGAAGCAGAAATTGAATAACAAAACGATTTTGCAGTAAAAAAATGATTTTTAGAGAAAAATAAAAAAGCATCAAAATGGTGTGTGAAGAACGGTGATGGAATGAAAAAAAATTAAAATTTAACTCACTCTTCTTAACCAAAAGAGGGAAAAAAATAACTTCTCCTTCACTACATTTTCTTCATCTTTAGCTCTTTTATCATGTTAAAAAATATATATATATATATTATATAGGATATTTTGAACTTGATCAATCTAAGATTGTGTTTAATATCCGGGTTAAGTTTGAAATAAAATAAAATATTTAAGTTGAAGTTTATTGATTTTATAAAAATTAATTATAATTATTATTAAATTTTTCATAAAAAGATAAAAAAAAATCAACTATAAGTATAGTTTAATTCAAAATGGAATGAAATACGAAATGTACACTAAAATAACTTTGATATTTTTACGAAATAAAAAAACACTTTAAAAAACAAAGTAGTGCATTATATTGCTTGTATTCTGGGGCTCTAATGTCCAAATTCTTGAAAAAGTTGCACTTGCAACACGTGGGAGGCGGTCAAACTTTGACTGTGCAGTGACAGGAAAGAAAACACAGCAGAGAAAAGGAAGGAAACAAAAACAAAAAGCAAAAAATGAAGAAGGCATCAAACGCACCGTTTTTGATTACCAAAAAACTACAGTAACAGGGATCCACTCTTTTATTATAGTTAAGATATATATATATATATATCATCTGCATAACAGATATAACAAACAAGTCAAAAGGGGAAAATGAGAACTTTTGGAGAAGCAGTAATACCGGTTTCAAGCTTTCTTGGCCTGTTTTTCCTGTTAGCTCTGATTAAGGTCCTTCATAGACTATGGTGGACTCCGGTTCGCATACAGCGCTTGATGGCCGTGCAAGGGATCAAAGGCCCTTCTTACAGGTTCATCCATGGCAACACCAAACAAATCTCCGCCTTGCAAAAGGAATCCATCAGCAGAGCTTCAGAGGGTTTGTCACACAAAATATTTCCCAAAGTTTTGCCTCATATCGACTCGTGGACCGGCATGTATGGTAAGGACAATTCTGACCAATAAATGGTTCTATAAAATGAAACTTTTGGCTTGAGATTTTAGTTTGTTTTCCTTCTTTTAACAGGAAGGAATTATCTTCAATGGCATGGTTCTCAACCTCAGTTGGTCATAACAGAACCAGAGTTTATCAAAGAAGTACTTAATAATAGAAATAAAGCTTATCCTAAACAAGAGGTCAAAGGCTTTGTAAGGAAGCTATTTGGTGATGGGCTTGTGACAGCTGAAGGTGAAAAATGGGCGAAATTGAGGAAACAAGCAAATTATGCCTTCCATGGGGAGAGCTTGAAGGTAAGCTAGTAGGTTTCCGATTGATATTTTAATATTCTGTTCTCCATTTTAGCACATAAAATGAGCATCTGTGAATTTCAACAGAAAAATAACAAACCGGGCAAGATTTTCAATTTACTAACTTGGCTTTTAAAGTTACTATGGTGGATGAAATCACTGGTAGCACAAATGGTTGACGGAAATCTCTAGTAGTGATGGTATTCTAATTGTACGATGATATTGCGAAGTAGGGTATGAATCCTGCGATGATCTCGAGCGCAGAAATAATGCTTGAAAGGTGGAAAAACTATGAAGGCAAAGAGGTAGATGTGTTTAAAGAATTTAGGTTGTTGACTGCTGAAGTGATTTCTAGAACAGCGTTCGGGAGCAGTTACCTAGAAGGGAAGAAACTCTTTGATATGTTGAAGAAGTTGAGCTTTTTAACAACCCGAAACGCTCTTAAAGTCCGTTTCCCTGGCTTTAGGTAAGGTTTCTTTCAGATCAATGCAAAGTTGCAAAATAATCATCTTGTTCTCAACCACTCAATTAAGTTGTTCTTCCATTTTGCAGCAAGTTCTTTAAAACTAAAGACGAGATCGAATCAGAGATGCTTGAAAAGGAAATGCGCAACTGTGTGATGGAGATTATAAAGAAGAGAGAAGAGAAGGTAACGAGTGGAGAAGAAGATAGCTTTGGCAGTGATTTTCTTGGTGTGCTGATAAAGGCTCACCATGATGCCGACGAAAAGCAAAGGATTTCGGAGGATGATCTGGTGGATGAGTGCAAAACCTTTTATCTTGTCGGGTCCGAAACCACTAATGTTCTGCTATCATGGACGGTGCTCCTTCTGGCAGTTCACACAGATTGGCAAGAGCAGGCAAGAAAGGAGGTGCTCAACTTATTTGGCCAAGAGAATCCAAACCCAGATGGCATTTCCAAACTAAAAATAGTTAAGTCACAAAGTCAAACCAGAAAAGAAACTAAGATTTTTCTGTCATGTGATGTTAGAAGCTAATCTTGATTTCTTCTTTTAATGCAGATGAGCATGATCATTAATGAGTCTCTCAGATTGTATCCTCCCGCTGTTAACGTTACACGAAAAGTCGGACGGGAAGTTAGATTTGGAAAACTCATTCTTCCTGCCAACCTCAGCTTGCACATCTCCAGTTTAGCAGTTCACCATGACCCTCAAATATGGGGCGAAGACGTGCATCAATTCAAGCCAGAGAGATTCTCAGAAGGGATTGCCAGGGCCACTAACAACAATGCAGCCGTGTATTTTCCCTTCGGATTGGGACCTAGAAACTGTGTTGGCATGAACTTTGCAATGACTGAAGCAAAGATTGCTCTTTCCATGATTCTACAACGCTATTCTTTCGCTCTTTCTCCGGCCTACGTGCACTCGCCTTTTCAGTTTCCTACACTCAAACCTCAACATGGCATTCAAGTGATTCTACAATCATTGTGAATGCTAGAGTTGTTCTGTAAAATTTGCAATCCGTGTACTAGCTAATAAAGGCCAGAGGACCGCAGAGTTGCTAGATTTAAGCTTGTCCATGAAAACTGTCACTTAAACCGTCTGTTGTTTCGATGAATAAGCATGTCAAAAGATGTTTTTTTAGTGAACATGTACTAGTTCGGTAGTCAAATATCTGTTCTTATCGGTAGGTAATCGTAATTAAGAGCGGTTCATTTTAATCTCTGATTAAATTTTGAAGAGTGATAGACCAATAAAAACCATGGCAGTGGTTGCAGGCTTGGCTTAGTGGTTAATTTCACTTCCACCTTAATGTTGAGATTTTAAGTTCAATTCACAACTGCCACCCACCAAGTCAGGGTAGTTGTTACGTAAAATATCAAATGAGACGACATTTTGTTACCTTAATTTTGATTATGATGCACTAAATTACGTTTTTGCATTAGTTTTTGTGTTTGTTGACTGTTAGGAATTAGGAGATAGAGTTGGGGAAAAAGCTAAAATTAAAAAATAAAGAATGTCTACAAATTTGTTCAGACTACATACTCTGAAAACAACTCCAAAAATAAAGAAAAAAAATATCAAACAATAAAGAAGAAATTATTGGGATCCTTTTCTCAACAACTTGGCTTTCGAGATACTCTAAGCACAGGTGACTGTAAAGGGTCTTGGTGCATTAAAAAAAAAAAACTCACAAAAAATGTAGGAAATTAAAAAATTTTGATGATTAACTCGGAAGACATAATTTGATGATTAGGTTGAATGCTCTGATCTAGAATTAGGCCGATATCCAATGGATGTAACTGAAACATCTTCTGCGATAAAAGATATTATTTGATGAAATTATAAAAGACCAAGAAGACTGTAAAACATCCACGGATATTCTATTAATTCATCTCGGAGAAATTATGGTTGTTGCTTGGAAACCAAATGAACCTACATAAACGAAACTCCAATGATTATTATTTAATTAATACTCATTAGGTTATTATTATATATTATTCTTAATAAAGTTGGAAATTTCATATCTATGAATTGTTGTTCAACTATCCCTTTCATCATGCCTTTACAATGCTCTGTGTATGTGTGTGTTTTGTGTTTTTTTCTTTTCTTTTCTTTTTTAAATGAGAGGAAATCACCTATTGATATATTAAAAGACTTTAATCTCCAAGTCCTCTTCTAACATTCCAGCTCTGTCCCATTAAAAAAAAAGGGTAGTAAATTTCCTTCGGGGAATCGTTAAAAGTCTGTATGTTAATTATATTATTAATGAATTTATATTATTATATTTTTTTTGGTCGTGAATATATATATATATATATATATGTATATATCCAGCTCTATATCCACTATACTAATCATGAACCACAACGGCCGGCCTCCCCGTAGGCATTATATATATTACTATGCATATGAAAGTTAAAAAGAGTGCCTTAATATACGGCCATATACGCCCATTGATATTCAAGCAAAAGAAAAAAAAAAAAAAAAAACCACTTTTCATCGATAGTATTCATAATCAAATATAGGAAATATAGTTGCAACTTGCATTTGGTGTATCAGTTTGAAATGAAATTTTTAGGTTAAAATTAATTGACTATTTAAAAATTAATTATAATTTTTATTGACCTTTTAAAAAAAGACAAAAACTAAAATAAAAATTTTGAATTTGATCCTTAAAATCAAAAGCAACCATAGTCTTCAAAACGCCAACGGATGCAATGCGTTGATGACATGAATTTTGGGCATGTTGGTTGGATTTGAAATAAGTTGCCCAACATGACCAGGATCACAGACACAAGCTGAAAGCATATGGCACTTGGGGGACCCAACGTATTAAAACTAACTTTTTAAAAGTCAATCAATTCTAACTTACAAATTTCAACTTCAACCGATGATCCAAACGGAAATTAAATGGATAAATAAAGATGGCAAGGTGGTAGTTTCGTTTAGTCATCGACCTGGATGGACAGCCTGATGCCGGGTTGACCGCTGGACATGTAAATGAATGGTGAGGAAATGTGGTGAAATTATTAGGTCATGTAAAATACTCGTACATACTAATAAAATCACTGAGTAAAATTTTGTTCTGACTTTGTTGTTTTTAAATAGTAATTTCTAAATCCTTCATGGACCGCAGTTGGAATTAGTTAGAAAATATCGAGCCAACAGTTTTTTTTAAGTAGTTCACAAGATGATGACAGTAACATTTAGTAATTAAAAGAGAAAATTACTCAAACAATCACCTTTTTTTTATCTATTGACAATAGGACAACAATTCTCCCATGTTGATCAAATATGTAACAAACTTTGGTTTAATTTTATTTTATATTAATCTAGTGTTTTTTTTTTTTCTCATGTACGTATAATGATATTTAAATTTGTATTATTCAGATGATTTCTTCCTTTAGTAAATAGTTGAGTAAAGTCAGATTGTGTCTTATCAAGTTATTTATAAGATGTAATTTTAATTTTTGAAATCCCTGATGTAGTTTTGTTTGGAATTGTTTGAAATAAATTTCAGCTTGCAGTTTTTTTAGTGGTTAACATGATCAAGACCGCCATTTTTGTATTCCTTGAAAAAATTAAATAAAAAAAAAAATTTTTGTACTAGGTTTTACAAGTTGTTGACATGATCAAAAACTGAATATTGGTCGCTATGCAGACGATACGATGTAGTCAAGAATGTATGTAATTATTTTAGCACGTGCTGCAATGAAAAATTATTTGGCACAGTTAAGTAATTTCCACGAATTTATTGAGCTCGAATGAATGGTTAGGAAAAACATTATAATACCTTGAATTGTAAAACGTTAACGTTATCAAAAGCGCGCAGTAGGTGAAGAAGGAAAATAGCTACAAATGCTGACAATTACAAATAAATTAGGAGAAAAAGTGAAATTGTTTTCATGGTCATGACATGACAAAATTTAGCCTAGTAATGAACATTAGTCTATTATCTCTATATAAACACACGAGGCCACGAGGGTGCTTTTCATCCCCCAATTTAATGGTTGTCATGTGACAACCACATCATCATCACGTAATTATCTATGTGATGACCTAATCAATGTCATGTGTGGTTTTTTTTTTTTTTTGGTCTACGTCACATGCGCAAAGTGTATGTTACACAACTAGTAGGGATAAATTAAAGGTGATATAACCATTAAATATGGAGCGCATAAAAATTATAAATACTTTAGTAGTAATGGCTTGCCATGCTCTGGTCACAATTTTCACTTTTGTGACCCGACTTGTCAATTAGTATTACTAAACACAACATTTCATAGCTTCAAGGATGAAAATTTCAATGTCAATAGAAATATTGGTAGTTTAATTTTATGGAAATTTCGGACATATTATTGATATATATGGAAATATCAGAAAAAATTATAAAAGTAATGGAAACTTACTTCAAAATATGTTTAAAATATTTTAGGATAGCACAAACATTAAAAAGATACATAAGTACACAAATTTTATGTAAGAAACATATTATACATCACATATTTAATACCAAAAGGAAGTTCTTTGAAGTTCAAACATGATTGTGATCTTGGGATGCCATCTTGATTCAAAACAATTGGTATCACGACATTTTATTTAAATAAAGTTTAATATAGTTACGAACATGTTATGTGTAGCCACGTAGGTTTGTTGATATCTTCCCAATGCATTTTCAAAAATAGGAATAATTGTGCAAAGTTTAATAAAAGTCCAGGAGAATATATTCTCTCAACTTTTATATGTTGTATTTTATTTTATTTTTTATCTTTTTTTAATAAGATAATTATAACATGCTAGTTGCTATCTCTCACCATTTAATTAAAAAAAAAAAACAAAAGATAATTATAGCATGTTTAAAAACATAGTAAATGATGGAGATCTCAAATATTGGAAAATTTCAAACTAAAATTTCCATCTAAATTTCTGATATTTCCCGATATTTCAAAAAAATTGCACTACGTTTTACCGATATTTTCCTAATATTTTAACGGAAAAAATATTACACCTAAAAATATTCAGTAACCTTCAAACACGAAAATTTAGGTGAAAATTTTGAAAATATCATAGATTGTTATGACCATAACTCCTACCCCCATAAATATTCTTAAAAAAACCCTACCCTCATTAATACCTATAGTACTAAATGGGCCAGTTTTGAAGTCTCTTTCCCCTCCTCTGAACCCAACCCCCTATTAGCAGAAAACCCATGAACAGGACAACGAACAAATGTTGAAATTAAACAAACACAAAATTCATTAGCAACAAAATCACATAAATATACAAGGTAACGAAAATTGTTCATGAACACCAAGGCTCGTGTGTCACATGATTTCCTTAAAACAGATTTGTCTTCTCACCGTCAATGCTTGAGAATCAACCAGCATCTACTTCCTAGGATGCAACGGTTTACAAGCGATAACGACCTACCACGTATAACTTCCGATAAACTTGAAAAATGCCCAAACTCTATCGCCGAAACACACTGAGGCTTAGTCTAAGGAAAGAACTAAAGAAAAATAAAAACCTCAAGTTTTTTCTCATATTTTCAAAAGAAGAGGGATTGTCTATTTTATAGGCTATAGGAACCAATGGCATAAGCACAACCAAAACGTTTTCCTTTATTACTGAATTGAAAACCATACTCAATTCCGAAATGTTTGGCTCTAAAAATCCGAAATTAAATTCATTTAATTCCCACGTTGATGTCCAAAACCAAAACGTTTTCCTTTTTTTTTTTTTTTTTATAAAAAAAATTGTTTTGAAGCTTAATAATTTGTTGTAACCTTCCAATAGTTGACGTCCAATTAACTATAGATTTATGTTGGAAAAAACTAAAAGGCATAACAAAACCAAACCCACAAGTAATTGATGATTTGTTGTGACATTCGTGTCTGTAGAACGCACGCTCGCACACAAGTCTTTTGGTTTCGCCATGGTTTTCTGGTCGTGGATTTGCACCTCCCCTGCACCTACGCATGTGAGAGAGCCTTTATGCTACGTCGGTCATCAATTATAAACCAATTGAAACTTTCATCTTTGTCCCATGTGGGACAAGAGTTTCCTCACTTTCTTTATCTAATTTTTCCAACTTCATAGGTGTACTTTTGAGAGTCAATTTCTCATTCACCCTTTTATTATTTTGAGCGTATAAATATTTGATTTTGATCTCCTTACAGAGAAGAACATGAATCCACCATGAATCAACACTAACACGAAGTGGTTCCCACTCAAATTCAAGCCTCAAGATGACCATTTATGGTTTTTATAAGCCATTTCCCAACACCCTCTACCCATGTCAGAAATTTTCATAACTGACATCTCTTGAATTGGAATAAACTTACACTGCATTTATAACTTTTTTATGGTATGTTTTACTAATCAGTTGAATCTAATATAATATTTTTGAACTAGTATCATGTGACAAAATTCGAAATAAAAAATTACGTATAAATCAACTAATAGTTAAGAGTTTTTAAACATAAAATTGTAAGTGCTAAATAGTACGTATGAGATACATACCCATCATGTGATAATAAAAATATATATATTAATATTACAAACTCATCAGTATATTTCACTTACGCATGCATGGATCGATATAAACAAATTAGTCAAGGGCCCGTTTACAAACAGAGAAAAAGCTAGCCCAAATTAATCATAATTTATAGATTAAGAATCCGTAAGGATTAATATGAACATTAAGCACGCAATATGATCATTATTTTCCTGATTTGGTAGCCTTGAAGATCTACAAGTGAATGCATGTTCTACAGTTGGCTTTATCGTTGCTGTCATCGAAATATTTTGTACCCAAATTGGTCTTCTCTCTCTCTCTCTCTCTCTCTCTCTCTCTCTCTCTCCCTCTCTCTCTCTATTTCGGGGTTGGGGCCCAAAAAAGACCTCTCTCTCTCTCTCTCTATTTTGGGGTTGGGGCCCCAAAAAAACTCTACGTAATCGATTGTTAAACACCCTGACACTTTAACAGACAACAACGAAACAAAGTAATGCACTATTATACAACCTTTTCGTAAAAGTGGTCATTTTTATTAATGGTGTCCTTAAAAAATGGTACCAAAAAGAGAGGAAAAAAAAAAAAAAACAGAGGCCCTTGGATTTGGTAAGTTCGGTACTAAACAATATCAGCATGAGGCCCTTCTCGCATAATTCTTTTTGACATTTAAATAAGGGTGCGTATTGGATCGAAATCAACTTTTCTTTTCTTTCTTTTTTAGCATCCACGTCCAATTCAATTATGAAAAAAAAAAAAAAAAAAAAAGGGTCTTTTCAAAAGCAACTAATTCAGTCCAATAATTAGGTTGGACTAGATGATAGGATTGTACTTGAACTTTCAAAAGAACTTATTAAAACATGCTAAATTTTACTAAACTTACTCAAAATGATAAATATATTTCCATGATATCAAATTAGTCATCCATCATTCATTCTTCATATTACATACAATAAATATCACTCGACATAGAAATAGAGAAAAATAAACCTGTCAAGACTAAACTCCTAATTAGAAAAATAAGATATATATTAGGGATTCAATAATATGACAATAGGCTTGACAACGAGACATTATGAAAAGAAGAGAAGATAACGTGGAATTGGAGCTTGACAATGAGCTGTAGTCCATGGGTCTTCAATGGTGCAAAGAAAACAATGTGTTAGTGATGGTTGCCAGAAATGATAATGATGTGGGATTTAAGTTTGCATTTGGGGTATGGGTTTGAAATTGAATTTTTAGATTGAGGTTGGTTTATTAATTTTTTAAAAACTAATTATAATTTTTTGTTAATTTTTCAGAAAAAATAAAAAAACAAAAAACAAAAATTGAGATGAAAACTTTATATTTGAACCTGAAAATCAAATGAAAGCTATGGGTTTTGAATTTTGAGTAATTTGTAAAATTCAAATCAAACTATATTTTACCTGCGAGCAAAAATACAACAATATTACCAATCATTTATACGAGGTGGGATGTTCATCAATTATACGTTGTGACATCTAATAAATATATATACGAGTTCAAAGCATGTGCCACATATTTGAGAGAATTAATCTAAGTAGGGAGAAATTAAATTAATAAGTTAAAAAATAGAGCTAAAACACAAAAAAACAAAGAACAAAGAACAAAAAAAAACAACAACAACAACAATGAAGTACCTGAAAATTTAAAAAAATATATGAAAAAAATACCATAAAGATAAAGGACAAAAATGTAAAAAAAAAATTTTTGACTAATACAGAGAAAAGGACTAAAATGAAAAAAAAAAGACCGAAAGAAAAAAAAAAAGAAAATTGAAAGGCTATAAAAAAAAGGACTAAAATGAAAAAAAAATTAAAAAAAGGCCAAAAGAATAAAAAAGAAAATTGAAGGAATAAAATAAATAAAAAAAAGTTTTTTGCCCAGAACACACCATTTTGGACAAATTGACTAATACAGAAAAAAGACTAAACTTTAAAAAAAAATTAAAAAAAGGCCAAAAAGAAAAAGAAAATTGAAGGGCTACCAAAACAAATGACTAAAATGAAAATAAATAAATAAATAAATAAAGGTCTAAAAAATTAAAAAGTTTTTTGTCCAAAACACACGGTCTTTAATCAAAGTGAAAGGGCACGGTAATGCACTTTCACATTTCTTATTATGTATAGATATATAAACATGCATATTTATACGTCAACTTTTTTTTAGGTAGGGCAGTACAAGGAATAGGACCACATGAACATCAAAATAATACTGTTCTGCGGTCCTAGAAAGGCTCGAGAAAATTAAGGAGCCATTTCAAACAAGTTACAATGAAGCAAGGAGCTAGAGCCAACCACGATGTTGCGAAATGGGCAACTTAATCACAGTTTAAAGTTGCCTAGCTCTGAGATCGATACGGCTTAGGAAAAAAAAAATATATATGTATATATATATATCTATATATATTCTGAAGCAGTGGAGAAAACTTGAATAAGGGCTTATTTGGTAATACTGTTACTTTTGAAAAAGTTGTTACTAGTTGTGCCGAAAGAAAAGCAGATGTGCCATAAACTAACTGAGTGTTTGATAAACTGTAATTTTGAAAGTGTTGTTAGACTTAAAAATTGTATTATAGTATTCGATAAACTGTTAGGTTGAATTGTTGTGTAATTTTAAAATGACCAAAATAGACATGATAAGAGAATTATATCATATTGTAAGACGTCTCACTTTATTTTATTTTATTTTTATAAATATTATCTTTTTGCAGTACTTGTTTATTTGTTTCTTAATTTTAGCACTTAAAGTTAACTTAATTACGTCTATTCTTTTTGTTGGATTATCTAACGGTTATATATCCACACAATTCCATATTAAATAAAATCAAATTAAATGAAAAATTTATTGGTTTTCTCAAAAAAAAAAAACACACCAAAGTTTGGTATATGATAATTATAGACTCCATCTGGTGGGGGTGGTCCTTGCCGTCAACGGTGGAGGGCGTGCCTTTCGGGAAGTTGGGTCGTGCGGTTCATGGCGCGGCCGAGCCGCCATTGAAGATGGAGGATGTTCCGTTCAGGTGATTGTCGTCGTTGGCGGGAAGGTCAGGACGGAGAAGATTCCGGGAATGTGAAAAAGAAAGAATTAGTGAAGAAGAGGTTGGTATTTGATGAAGGACTTTATTGGAATTATAAAAAGTAAATGAGGATAAAATGGGCTTTTTAAAAAATTCATTAAGTAGAAAGGAGCGCCCAGATAAGCCACAAGCAAAAGGAGCATCTTCCCTACCAAACGCATAGTTGTGAAAATTCTTCCATTAAGTGCTTATGGGGCATTTAACCAAACACAATTTGGGCCTCAAAATGATAAAAAAGTACTTCCAGCTGCCGGAGAAGCATTACCAAACACAGCCTAAATATAACATGCGAAGATCTATTCTACAGATCGGAGTTCTGAAGTGTATAATGTATTAAATCATAGAGTCGTTAATAAGAATACAAAAATGTAACTCGAGTTCTTGGGACAAAATAGTAGAATTGAATATTTTGAGGCAAAAAATTAATTGGGTATTTGGAGCAACAACTCCAACAAAAAAAACTTGACTCATTTTTGTCCTTTTTTTTCCTTGAAAGTTAACAAAAATTTTAATTAATTTTCGAAAAATTAAGCAATTTTAACCTAAAAATACTCGACTCCAACCTCTGCACAAACGCATGCAAAACCAAGAGCCTGAGAAGAAAAGTCAACTAATCATATCAATTTAGGGTTCCTCATTTTGTGTTTAGTTTTCTTTCAGTTGTTTTTCGCAGCTTTAGGCCTCTTTTGCTTTAGGAGTGTACAAATCTTTTTTCTTTCCCTTTAACAAATTTTTGCTTATTTAACAGAAAAAAAAAGAATGATCCCTTTTCATTTTCTTTGAAAAAGAAAAGGCATTCATGCATGATTAATCTTTTTCCACTTTCTTCCATAATAGTTCGTACAATATATACTGTTTCATTTTTCTATCATATTTAAAAATTAAAAATAAAATTAAAACTCTTCTTCACTTGTAATTTTCCTTCTTCTTCTATATAAGTAGATCAACAAACTTATACTAGCACTTGAACCCATCAGAAAACTAGGTATAAGCTATTACGTACATTCTCACTACTCTCTCTCTTTCTCTCTCTCTCTCTCCCTCTATATATATATATATAGACAAACATATATAGATATATAATCAACCATGTCTACACCAGAAACTTCTCCTTCAGATGTGCCAAAGTACTTGCAAGAAGCAAAAATTTCCCAAGAATTCAAAGACCTAATTTATTCTCTACCAAGAGAGAAAGGTTGGGTGGCAGCTCATCTCCATCAATATCAAGGTTTCTGGCACACAACCAGGCAGATTCAAGGCGTTCTCTCTTGCCAAAAACACTTCCAATCTCGACACTCCGATATTCTCCTCGTCTCCACTCCCAAATCCGGGACAACCTGGCTCAAGGCCATCATTTTCTCTCTCGTCAACCGCACAACTTTCCCTGACCCCAAACACCACCCTCTTCTCACCACCAACCCCCACGTTCTTGTCCCCTTTCTCGAACTCGATCTCTTCATCGACAACGAAAACCGCCTCTCAAATCTCTCTTCTTCCTGTCCAAGACTATTTTCCACTCATTTACCTTATGTTTCTCTACCTGAATCTGTCAAGAGCTCGGCTTGTAAGCTCGTTTATCTCTGCAGAAACCCTAAGGACGCTTTTGTCTCGCTTTGGCACTTCACAAACAGGTTGAGACCCCAGAGTTGGGGCGAAAACTCCATGGAAGAGGCGTTCGAGAAGTTCTGCAGAGGGGTCAGTTTGTACGGACCGTTTTGGGACCATTCCGTGGGGTATTGGAAGGAGAGCTTAGAGAGGCCTGAGAAAGTTCTGTTCTTGAGATTTGAAGACATGAAAAGAGAGCCCGCTTTTTATGTGAGAAAGTTGGCCGATTTCATTGGATGTCCTTTTTCTCAAGAAGAAGAGGCTAAAAATGTGATCGGGAATATATTGGAACTGTGCTGTTTTGAAAGTCTGAGTAATTTGGAGGTGAACAAGAACGGCAAACTGTCGTCCGGAGAGGAGTATAAGGCGTTCTTCCGGCGCGGTGAGGTCGGAGATTGGGTGAATTATTTGACGGATGAAATGGCGGAGAAGTTGGATTCTACTGTTGCGCAGAAGCTTTATGGTTCTGGGTTGAAATTCTAGTTAGATTTCCTTTTGTCAAAATATTATGCTATTAATCCCAACTTCCTAATCTTTACGTTCGTGACATATGAGGTTGTAATTTTCTCTTAGTGTCTAAAAATTGTCACGTTAATTCTTAATAAAAATATGTATTTATTAATAAAAGGATGTTTGTTTGTATGTGAATTTGTATTAAAAATTAGCCCTATAAATTTCTCTTGCTTTCTAGCTTCTGTGTACAACTTGTTATCTTCTCAAACAGTATGATTATAGGTACGTTTGTCGTTTAGCCCTATAAATGTAATCATAAATTATTAGGAAAGTACGTTTGTCGTTTAGCCCTATAAAAGTAATAATAAATTATTACGAACCATGATCGTATTCAAGTCCATTCTGTATCATAAACGGAGCGATAATTTTTCATCAGAGGGTATTAATTATATGCTGTATAATTAAGTGATATTGTGATCAAGTTTTCATTTTTTAAAGGGATTATTATTAAGGGTGTATTTGGCGTACCGATTTGAAAGATAATTTTCCGATTGAAGTTAGTTTATTTTTTAAAAATTAATTATAATTTTTATTGATATTTTAAAAAAAGATAAAAATTAATATAAAAAATTTAAATTCGGACTTAAAAGTCAAACAGAAACTTAAATTTTCATAACTTCATTTTTTTTTTTCAAGTTAACATACCGTAAGAACCCTCTGCTCTATTTTAACTTCACAATGTCACCAGAATTATTACTATGTTGGTTGGACAATGAGTCACAATAATGACAGTGAAAGAGTTGTGATACTAATATCTAATATAGAATAGTGTATGTGTGTGTATATATATATAGAGTTAATATTGTTGTAAAACATTGCTGTATAGAAAGCTTATTGACAACAGGGAAAGGCCTTTGTGTAGCCTAAACTTCCAGGGACAGACATTGTTTGCATGATTGTAAGTGTGCAACTTGAGCATTATTCTAAAATGTTTATCCTTGCGGAGTTTTTTATGTCGTATAATAATTAATCGAATCTATGTAAACACACACACACACACACACACACACACACACGCACATATATATACATATCTTGGAAAGGGTGTTTTGATTTTCTCTAGCTAGCTTTTTCGAAGAGCCTTATGAGCTGGTGAATCTCATCATTTAGAAGTAGGCCAAGTACTACTAGAATATGCTTTTTTTTCTTTTTTCTTTTTTTTTCTGAGAAAGGTTAAAGAGAAGTGAGGCATGTATTATTTGATATTTGTATTCAAGATGAAAATTTGGAAGTCTAAGCCTAAGCTTCTCATCTCAATTATTATTATTTTTTTTTAATGAAAAAATCAACTAAAATTATAATTAGTTTTTGAAAGGTTAATCAACTTACAATTAAAAATTCCATTTCAAACATGTGTTCTAAACGGAAGCCAGGTCAGGCCACCAGTTATTTTTCTTGTCTAGGTGTGTTTAGTATTTATCTTGCTCTCTTTTTCGTCTAGATATTATTGTTATTATTTGATTTTATTTTAATAAAGTATAAAATGGACAAATAATGAAGGTATTAAAAAGATATTGAAGTACTGGTGTACCTATTGATGCCTGTTATCATTATTTGTATATACAAACATGTATGTATCCCGTTCGTTTCTATTTCTAAGAGTTTTAGATTATCTTGGCCTCAAACAGATCAATTGAATCGTTTGTTACTCTAGTTTTTTTTCCCCCTTTCTTATCTTAACAATTTTGAGTGTAGGATTTAGTTCCTCCGATCTATTTACTTTAAAAAAAAATTTGATTTAAAACATTCTAATATCTTTTTCAGTGTGATTCCTTTAATTAAGTGCGGCAAGGCATGTGCCTTTTGAAGTTGTTTATTTCTCGTGGCAATGACTTGTCATGATCAGTATATTGCAGTAATTTTGGGAAACTCTCGTTCAACCAGGTTAAATTAACTACTACTTCCCAAAAAAAATTAAAATAAACAAAACCGAAATAAATACTGCAATATAAATTTATATTTGAGCCAGTATATATATCTGGATAATGCTACACAAAGCACACCGGCAAATCAATGGTGGCTTCTCTTATAAGTACTGATGGTATCATATTTCTTTCTTCAAGTCATGCTTTTTAATTTTCTCTACAATTGCCATTAAATTAAACACCATATAATTACTTAGATTAAAAAACAGTAAGTTCAAGTCAACTTAAATTAATTTTGTTGCTTTTTAACGGTATGGGACCTATGATTTTCAACCTACACAGCACAAATTCCCAATTCTTAATCAACATGACATAAATTTTAATTAAATTTAGTATAATTTTATATCACATTAATATTTTGTGTCATGTTGGTATAATGATATTTAAATTTATGTTATTAAGATACTTTCTTCTTTTACAAAAGATGAATAAATTTATATTTGAGCCAGTATATATATCTGGATAATGCTACACAAAGCACACCGGCAAATCAATGGTGGCTTCTCTTATAAGTACTGATGGTATCATATTTCTTTCTTCAAGTCATGCTTTTTAATTTTCTCTACAATTGCCATTAAATTAAACACCATATAATTACTTAGATTAAAAAACAGTAAGTTCAAGTCAACTTAAATTAATTTTGTTGCTTTTTAACGGTATGGGACCTATGATTTTCAACCTACACAGCACAAATTCCCAATTCTTAATCAACATGACATAAATTTTAATTAAATTTAGTATAATTTTATATCACATTAATATTTTGTGTCATGTTGGTATAATGATATTTAAATTTATGTTATTAAGATACTTTCTTCTTTTACAAAAGATGAATAAAAATACTTTTAGATTTTTGAATCTGAGAGCTCATTCCTACCGAAACTCTTTCATTTTCACCCACTGAACTAGTCCCATCGGGAAAGAGAACTTGGATTTGAGCATGTACGAGACTTTGGAAAATCATTCATTGTCCCAATTCGAGACAAGGTAAAGCCCAGATTTTCAGTTGCAAAGTCAAAGTCATCACAGTTGGACCGTGTACCAACTAGTTGGTCCATTTTAACTCATAAAACAAGCCTGATAAAGTACTGTTTATAACCCCTTGCCAAATGTTTGGGCTTGAATGTCACAGTTATCAAATCATGAAAATCAGTTTTGTCAGGGTTTCAACATTTCAATTCTCTGTACCACGGAAGAACACGGCAAATTGAGCCCATTAGGCAGTGTTTATTAGTGAACTCTTAGATCCAATCACTAATAATTTTTTTCACAAAACTGTCTACATTCTCTTGTGATTCCCCTCTATATATATATATATATATATGACATATGTAGACTTTAAAATTTTAGCAACCAAATGTTTTCAATAATTTAATTAGCACTAGTTAAAGTATCGTGCGGTGTAGGTATTGAATTATAATTGAAGTTTTGTAATGTAAAACATGAAAAACAATTCACAAATATAAATAAATTGGAAATCTTGAAAACAATAATTTATGTTGAGAATTTACATTTTGTCCTATAAACATGATGGTATTTTATTTATAACATAAACATTCTCAATTAGGTAGTTATCTCTGTTATTATCTCGGCAATCTTCTTTTTGGAAAAAAAATAATAATAATAAGCCAGAGAGAGAGCCCTTACAATCCTCTATAATTGATTGGGTATAATTGATTTGGAAAAATCTAAAAAGACACATAAATTTAATCATTAAAAAAAGAAAAGGATTAAAAAAAAAAGCCTAAGCATAATTAGACATGATCACAATTCAGGATATTAGACTTTTTGATGATAAAGTTAAGCTTATGAATGCAAGTTGAGTTTGAACTCAACTATATTTTATGGCTGATTTTTTATCTTTTTCTAAAAAAAGTTAACAAAAATTATAATTAGTTCTTAAAAAGTCAACTAACTTCAACCTAAAAATTTCATTTCATCTCAAACTCAATTCGAACACCAAATGTACCCTAAAAGATCAAAAACGTTTAAAATGGTGAGTTTTTAATGAAAGGAAAATGAAAGAAAAAAATTACAAGCATATAGAAAATAAGGGAAGCAAAACAAAAAATATAAAACAAATGAAAACATGAAATAAAATAGAAAGGTGGTTAAAAGAAAAGAAAATTGATAAGAAAATAAAAATAAGGTAGAGGAAAGTTAAATGAGAAATGAATATCAAAACGGTTTTTCTGCTAAAAAATGAAAAATGAATAAAAACAAAAAAACAAAAAAACAAACCCTTCAAAATGACAAGATGAAATAAATAAAATTTACCTTCTTTCTCTTCTGGAAAGGAAAAAAAAATAAGAGCTTCTTCTTCAGTACATTTATTTTTTTTTTGCAATAAATAAAAATGAGGGCGATACTTACAGGTAAAATCTAGTAATAATTTCACACATGAGTCAATCACAAAGTGTAGAACAAAATTGAAAAAAGTGAATTTAAATTCATTTTTAATTAAAAGTATTCATCATAAAAATAGTGTACTAATCACCCTAAAAAAAAAACGTTTTGCATTTTAAAAGACTGTAAATTATAATACGGTAACTTTATAATCTGTATTAAATTATTGCCCATTGGTCTCCTTTCCCAAAAACGTGGCAAACAAACATATAACCAATAGTTATGTGTGTGTAAGTTTAGGTCTCTCTAGGGTTTCTATGAGAGGTTTTGTCTCTCCCCTGTGGTGAGAGTGTTGGAGACTAGAATGGATGAGATGTTAGGGCGCCTGAGTTCGTTTTCGATCACGGAGGAGGAAGCCACGATCATCGGTATTCCTGACGATGTTGTTGAGAAGGGCCGCAAGGAGGCTAGGTTTGGTCTAATGGGGAAAGTCCTGTCTTCGAAACCTTTCAACAAGGGCTCGGTGATATCTACTATGTCTAAGCTGTGGGCGGCTGCAGGTGACCTCTCGGCGCAGGTAATTGACTGTGAAACCTTTCTTTTTTCTTTTGAGAAGGAACAGGATAGGGCTAGAGTCTTAGCTATGGAACCGTGGTCGTTCAATAAATCGTTGTTGCTATTGAAACCTGTTAATGGAGAGGAAGCTTTACAGTGGGATAATTGGAGGTTCTCATGTTTTTGGATTAGAGTTTATAACCTCCCTTTCGATGGGATGACGCGGGATATTGGAGAGAAAATCGGTAATGGTATCGGGAAGTTTTTGGATGTGACTGTGGACAAGAATGGGCGATGCCCAGGGTTGTTTATGCGCCTGAGGGTGCAAATAGATATATCTAAGCCCCTCCGGAGGGGGGCGATGGTGCAGTTCGGGAACAGCGGCGCGAAGGTGTAGACGAGTTTTAAATACGAGAGGGTGCCAGATTTCTGCTTCGGCTGTGGTCGGCTAGGCCACGGGAGGTTGGAGTGCGTTGACGATAAAGTCCGAAACATGAAGGCATCGGATCGTCTGTTCTATACCTCGGAGCTAAGGGCTGAACCGCGGAGTGACGGCGGAGTACGTCGGGAAGGGAGGAGCAGTCGGAGTAGTCAGTCTCGAGGTACAGAGAATGACAGTGGAGGGCGGCGAGAGGAAAGCAATTGCCGGAATGGAGGGTCTCGTGGATTGGACTTCGCCGATGAGGTGGGCCGGGGAGCAAGCAGCGGGAGGAGCGATCAGCATGGCGAATTTTCTGGGATGGTTTCCCAGAACGTTACGACGGAAAATCAGCAACCTTATTTGGCTGCGAAAATTCAGGATCCGTTCCTTACGAGTATCTCGGAACCGCAGCAAAAGGAGTTGACTACGAACCTTAATGAGGAGTGTGTTTCGGGCGCTGGGGTTGAGAGTAAATGGGAGAATAATATCAGCCAGCATATTATTCCTCCCCCATGCATCATGCAGCCGGTTATAGAAACTGATTTTAGCCACGTGAGTGGCACATGCAACTTAAGTGAAACGGTGCGTTCGGTTGAGGATCTAAGTGCGAACGGGCTTCGTGCAAACAGTCCAATTCCTAAGGAAGATGCTGAACAGTCAAGGTTGGGGGCCTTGCATGGGACTATTAACGTGGAGGCCGGGGCTGGTACGGGCGTTACCGTTGGGCTCTCCTCGACGGCTGGAGTTGTGGAGCCGAATAAACGTAGTATTGGTAAGTGGAAGAAAGAAGCTCGGCGCAAAGGTGTGCTTAGTGTAGATTCCCCAGTACTGTTGAAGCCGAAAAATGCAAAGAGAAAAATGGAAATAGAGCCGTTTGAGGCGGAGGCAAAAAAGATACGCAAATTAGCTGGATCGGTGGAGGTTGCGGTCGAAGTGGGTGAGGTTGCGGTCGAAGTGGCGGAGGCTGAGGTTCAGCCCCGCCAGGACCAATGAGTGTCCTTTGTTGGAACGTTCGGGGATTGGGGAACCCCCGAGCGTTTACTAGGCTTCGGAAACTTATCCGAAGTACTTCCCCAGGTTTGGTTTTTCTTTCAGAAACAAGGTTGTGTGGGCGGAGAGCAGGTAATCTAAGGAGGAGGTTAGGTTTTGATGGTGTGATCTACGTTGACTGTGTGGGCCGAAGTGGTGGGCTAGCGTTGCTCTGGAGGGACACATGGCAGGTTGATTTCCGTAGTTCATCATGTTCTCATATAGATGTTGATGTCACTTCTGATCTCGGTGATAAGTGGCAGTTTACTGGATTTTACGGGCCACCGAAAAAAAAGGCTCGTCGTCAAGCCTGGGAGCTATTGAAACGATTACGTATGAATCCGGAAGTGCCGTGGGTTTGTGGCGGTGATTTTAATGAGATCTTAAGTCCAACGGAGGTTGTCGGCGGAGGTGAGCGGTCTCTTAACGAGATGGAGTTGTTCAGGGAGGCGTTGGATTGGTGTAATTTGATAGACATGGGCTTTGTTGGTCCGAAATTTACATGGGATAACCGGCGGAGTGGTGATGCCAATATCCAAGTCCGTCTTGATCGTTTTGTTGCTAATTCTAGTTGGCGCCTCAAGTTTCGAAGAGCTAAAGTGTTTGTTTTGGATTTTTGGGGGTCTGATCACAGGGCTGTCCTACTTCAACCTGTGCCAGGTAGGAAGGGAAATGATAAGCTGAAATATAGGCGCTTCCGGTTCGAGCCCTTATGGGTGAAACACGACGAATGCCCTAAGATTGTTGAGGATGCATGGAAGAATTTACAGTTTGACGGTTCTCCAAGCCGTCTTGCTTCTGGCTTGACCTCATGTGCAGGTACATTGAAGAGATGGGGATCAAACACGTTTGGCAATATTCCTAAGAAAGTGGCTCGGCTTCAGAAATCGGTTGAGTCGCTTCACAAGGGGCCCCGTGACATTGACTCGATGGTCAGAATCCGCGAGGCAGAGAAGGAGTTAGATAGGGCGTTGGGGTGGGAAGAAGAATATTGGCGTCAGAGATCAAGAGTGGAATGGCTTAAAAACGGGGATAGGAATACCAAATACTTTCATTCCAAAGCCTCCTCTAGGAAGAAGAAGAGTGAGATTCTTGGTTTGGAGGACAATGAGGGCCATTGGAGAGAAGATGCAAAGGAGGTTAAGGAGTTGGTTTGTAATTATTTTGCGGAGATTTTTTCCTCTTCTAATCCTCAGCCTTCGGATGTTGAAGTGGTGCTTAATTGTATTGGAAGAAAGATTAATAGTGGGAAGAGTGATTTTCTTCTCTCTCCTTATTCGGCGGAAGACATCCGGCGGGCGGTGTTTAGTTTGGGGCCGACTAAGGCTCCGGGTCCTGATGGGTACCATGCTGTTTTCTTCCAGAAAAATTGGCCAGTCATTGGTAATGAGATTTCGCGTGTCTGTATTGGGATTCTTGAAGGGAAGTACTCAATTCGTTCTTTCAACAGCACTAATGTTGCGCTCATACCTAAGGTGGCGGCTCCTAGGAAGATGACAGATTTCCGACCCATTAGTCTTTGTAATGTAATATACAAGATTGTTACTAAGGCCCTTGCCTTTCGGTTGAAATCTATTTTACCTTCCCTAATTTCAGCAAATCAAAGTGCTTTTATTCCGGGACGCTTAATTACTGACAATGTCATTGTTGCTTTCGAGCTGATGCACTCTCTTGGCAAAATTCGGAGGGGTAGGAGAGGGTGGACGGCCTTGAAGTTGGATATGAGTAAAGCATATGATCGGGTTAAATGGTCTTTTCTTGCAGGAGTTATGAGGAAGATGGGGTTCCCGGAGGCGTGGATTAATGTGGTCATGGACTGTGTTACTACCTCTACTCTCTCTTTCATGGTTAATGGGGAGCCTTGTGGCAAGCTGGCACCTTCTCGTGGGTTGAGGCAGGGGTGCCCACTTTCTCCCTATCTCTTTCTTTTATGTGCTGAAGGTCTATCGGGTCTTCTTTCGACTGCAGAGAGAGAGTCTTCCATCTCGGGGTTCTCTTGTTCGAGTAATGGACCTAAGGTTAGCCATCTCCTTTTTGCAGACGATAGCCTATTATTCTGCCGGGCTTCTCTTGCTGAGACCTTGCATATTAGGAATATTTTGTCTATCTATGAGAAGGCGTCCGGACAACTTATCAACATGCAGAAATCGGCGATCACATTTAGTAAGAATGTTCGGGCAGAACTACGCTCCTCTATCCTTGGCATATTGGGGTTGGGACAATCCCAACCTCACGATAAATATCTGGGTCTCCCTACTCTGGTGGGCAAGGATAAAAGAGAAGCTTTTAGAATAATCAAGGAGAGAGTCTAGAGGAAAATGCAATTATGGCGTGGGAAACTTTTCTCTATAGGGGGTCGGGAACTTCTCATCAAAGCAGTGGTTCAAGCGATACCAACTTACACTATGAGTGTATTCCGGATTCCAGTAGCTCTATGTGATGATCTCCAATCTATGATGGCCAGGTTCTGGTGGGGGTGTGATCTCGAGACAAGGAAATTACATTGGTGGAGATGGGAGAAATTATGTCGGAGGAAGGAAGAAGGTGGTCTGGGATTTCGGGACATCTTGGCTTTCAATCAAGCTCTGGTGGCAAAGCAGTCGTGGAGAATTCTACAGAACCCAGATTCGATGGTTGCCCAAGTTTTAAAAGACAAGTACTTTAGAGGGGTTGATTTCCTTGAGGCACAAGCAAGAAGTGGGGCGTCCTACCTGTGGAGGAGTATTCTTTGGGGACGGAATGCTATCAAACTTGGGCTCCGACGCCGCATAGGGGATGGGCTATCCACACGGATCTTCAGTGATCCATGGCTCCCTAGACCCTCATCCTTCCGTGTGATAACTAAGAAGCCAGTAGGAGGGGAGTCACTGATGGTGGCGGATTTGATGGTGAACGGAAGTCGTGCCTGGGACAAGGGCAAAATTGAGAATACTCTTTGGTCGGTTGATCATGAGATTATTGCAGGTATCCCCCTCGGTGATGGTGCAGGAGGCGATAAATGGGCATGGCATTTTGATCCCAAAGGCATCTACAAGGTTCGATCTGGGTACAGGGCAATTATGGAGTCGAAGCGGTGTGAGTCCTCGTCCACTACCAACTCGGATGTTTCTTGGTGGAGGAAATTGTGGAGTTTACCAATTCCCCCCAAAGTCCGCCTGTTTGTGTGGCGAGCTTTCCACGAGATACTTCCGACGATGGTCTCTTTGCGTCATAGAGGTATCGATTGTGATGTCATTTGTCCAAGATGTAAGGATGGTTTGGAATCTACCTCTCATGCAATTCTTGACTGCCCGGTCTCGCAAGTGGTCTGGAAGATGTCTCGGTTTTGGAAGGTGATTGAACATAGGAGAGCTATTCCGTTTGCGGACTTCTTAAGAACAGCTCAGTCAGAGATACAGATGGAGGACTTTGCTTTGGTCTGCTGGTTAGCTTGGAAATTATGGTGTGAACGAAATAATGTTGTCCATGGGGGAGTCGGTGGTGATCCGCATACCATTCTTGACCTGAGTATTGCCAGTTATGGTGAATGGCAGGTTTTGAATAGGGCTTCGATCTATCCCCAAGCTGTAGGCCCAAAAATTTGGGTGCCACCTCAATCGGGTTCTCTGAAGCTTAATGTTGATGCATCGGTCTTTCCGGGAGCGGATCACATTGGTATGGGAGTGGCTATTCGTGATGATAAGGGGTCATTTGTAGGAGCGATGGCTAAATCAGTCAAGGGGTCCTTCTCCCCTTTCCTGGCTGAATGTTTAGCCCTTCGGGAAGGCTTGAAGTTTGCAAAGGAAATCGAGTGTTCTAACCTTGTAGTGGAGACCGATGCCATTAATGTCGTTTCAGCTGTCGCAGATAATCGGGATCTCTCTTTGGAAGGCCCGATCCTGAATGACGCCAAAGAGTTGTTGGCCCAGATGCAAGGCTCTGGTATCCATCATGTTTGCCGAAGTGCGAATCATGTCGCCCACTTACTAGCTAGGTTTGGTTTCAATTCGAATTGTACCAATGTATGGATTAGTGAGACTCCCAGCGTAGTCTCTAATGCTGTTTCTATTGATTCTATTACTTAATGAAGTGATTCATTCTTTCAAAAAAAAAAAAAAACGTGGCAAACAACATATAAAATTAAACCAAAACCACACCAACAGAAAGGGGGGAGACAAAGTTGGGGTGGTTTTGATTTTTTTTTTTTTTAGGTAATAAAAACTTCTCTTTATATCATAGGAACTAAAATAGCCAAGTGATTGTAAGTATAGCCTAGTAGTAATATCATATCTAACTCTACTTAAAAGTGTAGGGTTTGAATATAAGAAAAAATAGTCATACAAATATTATCAAGACTAAAGAAAATAGAATATCTATTGTCCAAAAAAGAAAGAGAAGAACTTAAAACCTTCCTTCATTGATTGTGAAAATCCATAAGGACAACAACAAATTTTATCGGGAAAACAAGAAAAATAAAACTCAATCCAATTAGACCTGATCACGAGCATGAAAAAATGGATTCCATTTCATGTAGGAACACTAAATTCCAACGCTTCAAGGTATATAGCTACTAAAAATATAAAAATAAATTAGTGTTTTTGTTCAGAAGGTTTATTTTAGATATCAGAAGATAAATATTTAAGAGAGGAAATGATGGTATGTTAATCTTTTAATGAAGAACAAATGCATAAAAAATAAAAATGAAAGAGTTTAAAAAAATGAAGTAAAAGTGAAAGATTAGGAAAAGACAAGCTGAAAAATTTAGAAAAAACAAATAATGGGAAATATGAAACAAAGTCAAAAGAGGTTAAAGATAAGAAACGGTGACAAGGGGAAAAAAAGGGAAAAAAAGAAAAGGCACCAAATGGTTTTTTAACATAAATTTCTATTTGAAGGCATAAGTTCCTATTTTAGAACTACGAGTAAAATTTTAACCTCAAAAAAAAAAAAAGTTATGCAAAATTTCAGGCAAAAAAAAAATAACAGGTAAAATATTTACCAAAAGAATATGTACAAATTAAATGTAAACAATTATTTTTTTTTTTTAAGCTTTGTTTAACACATGTATTGCCACTTTACCAGAGAAAAAGAAAAAAAAAATTACTGCCATTAGCATCAATTGATAATTTGATACAAAAATGGAAGATGTCCAATACTTGCTTTTATGAGAGGGAAAGAGAGTGGTTTTATCATTGAAAATACGCGTGGATCCCACTTTGGTGAAAGAGTTCTTCTATGTAGACGTGGAACTTTGCAGCATTAGAATTGGTGCTCTACAGTGGCACAAGTATGAAGGGTTTGTTTGGTATGTTAGTTTGATTTGAAATATTTTAATTATAATAGTAATTTTTGTTGACTTTTTAGATAAGACAAAAAACTTTTTTGGAAAAGACAAAAAACATTTTAAGAAAATGACAAAAATCATAATGAAAAAGTACAATTTAGTTTGAAATGAGATGTTTTGTCAAACAAATCCGAAGTATCACTCCTCATGTTGAAGCAATGCAAAAGAAAAAAAGAAAAAAGAAAAAAAAGCGAGTGGCATCAAAACGATTCGTTTTCAACGACAAAAAAAATAAACAGTAACCTTCTCGTGTGCTCTTTAATTATGGTTGAGATTAAGACATAGGCCAATAATACTGTTGACTCAACTTTTACCTTTCATCACGCTACTGGGTACAGGAAAAGTCTTCAGCGGAAGGAAAAGAAAGAAAAAAGAAAAAGAAAAATTTGTAATAACAAGACGACTCTTTCCAACGAGGTAAACCATTCAAAGCCAACCAAATTTTTCCTTCCAGAAAGGAAACGTTATCCTCGTAAAGGTTATAATTTATGATTCTCTCATTATTATTGGCACCTCGGTGTCTATTTCTATAATATATATACATGTGTGTACTACTTTTGTCTTTGCTTTTTACATGGTTTTTTTTTTTTTTCAATAGATTGGTAGCCGGACATATTGGATAGTTATGACATTTTATTTAGTATTTTGTAACTATGTTAGTCGATTTATATATAATTTTTTTATTGAGAATTTTATAACATAGACCATTTAAAATTATTTATATAAAGGATGAATATTATTAATAAATATTAAATTAAAATCGATTAATTATTATAATAATATAAAAAAATATTACAAATAAAACGCGTCGGATAAAAAAATAATTAAAAAAAACCTTTATTTTATATATGTATTTATATCGATGTTATTGTACCATTATAATTATTATGAGAGAGAGAGAGAGAGAGGGAGACGTGTAGTTGTTGAGGATTTAATTGGAAAACTGAAAAGGAAAGTGGAGTGCTTAAAGTTCTAAACAATAGTTTAATATTCTGTTTTATTAGAAACTTGGGGTTTGACAGAATCCTGGAAACCGCCGTATATTTAGGGTGCAATTTCCTCAAAGTTTTTTTTTTTATTTTTATTTATGTATTTTTTCTGCTAATGAAAAAGATGATCAATCATTCTTTTCGTTTATACCAAAAATTTAGGAGCCCATAAAACTTGTCCAATTCTATTACAATTATAGGACCCGTTTGGTGAATAAGTTTGAGTTGAAATTTTTAAATTTGAATAGTAACTTTTGTTGACTTTTTAGAAAAGATAAAAAAAATTTTCAAAAAATTTTTTTTTTGAATTTAAACCTTAAGTTTAAACTTGAGCTTCAAACGGAGCCATAGACTCAAATTGAAAGTCTTACAAACTCAACGTCACATAGTCTATGATCACCGGAAAAATTTGAGGACATTAAAATAGTCAATCCACCGGAGAAGTTAAGGATATTAAAATTTGACTATTAAATACCAAATCCAAAATATATCTTGAAAATGCAACAAAAAAAAAAACACGCATTTTGACTGCTGAATCAACCCACTAGTACGTTCACAAGGTCAATCTACGAACATTTTGTTTATTTTATTTATTTATTTATTTATTTTTGTCAGCCAAATGCCGAAACTGCCTTGAAATGCTTCACTTTTGTTTCCCAATGAAATTTGAGACACGGAGAATTAAGTTAAATGTATTTGATCAATTAAAGAGTAGAGAGAATATCTTTGAAAAAATCAATCTTTCTTGGACAAAGACCACCTTGTTTGAACAAAGTTAGGTTTTGTTCAAAGTCAAACCGAATACTCGTTCTTTAAGAATATCTTAATGAAATATAGTTTCTCTTTGGAAAATATATAGTTAATTATTATTATTATTATCGTTTTTTATGTAAAGGGAGAGGAGGAAATTAAAATCCCCCTCTCAAACGAAGTTTTCGTTGTAACTTTTTTCTTTTTCCTTTTTTGGTTAAATTAATTCACCTTTATATTCTTAGATACGTGCAAGTAAAGCAATTAATCAAATGAAAACTAATTTAAAGTTTAATCATTTTCCGTTTACGATTTTGCATACACATCTAGGTATAGATATATCTATATATTTGATGCATGTTGACCCAACACGACAAGATTATTTTCCTTTTTCTCCCTTGGTGGGGAAATTATTGAAAAGTCTTAAGGCATGTTTACTTTGCATGAAAAAAAAAAAGCAAGTAAACATTTATTTTCTTAATTAATCATTTATTTATCTACCAAATGGAGAATGACAATTTAGTATACTCCACAAAATACAGGGAATGAATAAGGGAACGTCAATCCTTATATTCCCTTAGCATTAATTTGTTGTCAAAGGGAAGGAAAGCACTAAGAAGCCCAAAAGCTATTCTAACACTAGTTACGATGACAGGAAGGGAAATCAATCAGGAAGAGACAAAAAAAATGCTGCTAGGCTCCTTTCTTTCTCACGGGAGGGATTTTTATCCAACCCTTATCGATACCCCTCGATGGGATATTTAAGTGAATCAAGTTTTGATCTAGTTATGAAATGAGGCGGTGTTAGCAATGACTCGGTATCATTAGCTACTGAACGAAGTTCGTCCTCTAGTATAAGGTATAGGCCCTTGGAGATAGATGCCCCATATGGCCTCTCCTCCCCGGGGTTTGGTCAAAAAAAGAATTGAATTGGATTAAATAATTTACTTATACACTTCTAATAAGTTTTCATATGTTAATGATTTTTTGATTGTGTAAAATGATATTTTAGTAATTACATTAATAAAATTAATATTACTTAGTTTAATAAACACTAAAAAGTAAATGAGATTATTTTCCTTTACATCATCGAATATGTAAGTAAATACTAAAAAGGAAATCACTCACCGATCCTCCTTTCTATTACTTTATTTTTCAATTACATTACCTTTCTTTATTACATTTTTTTTACAGTTCAGTAAATGCGTCCTCAGATCATGCACGAGTAGCACAACATGTTCCTATAGGTGGAAAAATTAAAAAAGCAATTAAGAAAGGGGAAACCTTTGTCTTGATCCAATTTAAAAGAAAATAACTAGAGAAAGTACGTAATTAAGGTATGATTCTCTATCTTATTACAGTCAACAGTACTGTTGATAAAAGCATATTCCATTTTTAAGTTTTTGCACATATTCGAATATACTCTTGTGACATTAATGTTTTCAATATGTAAAACGTTATGTTGGTTTTTGTAATAATGGTTAAGTACAATAATTAAAAAGATTTATTTTCCTGATTTGAGTATTGTGATTTAAAATATTAAATGTGGTAGCTTAGATCTTTTTCTATGGAGAGTTAAAACATCAAGAATTACGAGGCACATCTCAATTAGATTGGTATTAGTTAGTTAATAAATCTCTTTCAGAAATAAACCCTCAGTCTGATTTTATTAATAATAAAAAGAAAACAACAATACAAAATACAAAACATCCCAATATAAGAAGAAACCACCGTGAAGAAGAGAAAATTGCCCATAGCATCTACGAAAGCTATCATTGCTCTACCACGTCCGTTTAGTAACGACAAGATTTTTGCAAGCTGGATGGTGGACCCATTTTTTTTTTTTTCCATTTTCATTGTACTTATTATTTATTTATACACACAAACACGTTATTTAAACGTTTAACAAACCATCTTAATTAATAAATAAATAAATAACACTTCAAACTACCTTATCTAATTTGCCAATCAACAAAATATTGATCGTATGAAAAATGCAGGATAAATATTTTTCGTGAACTATATTCAGCTCTATTCTATCTCTATCTTCAAGCTCGGAATTAGCCCTTAGTTAATTAATTTCCTAATTTCCTTGATCTGGTGTCTTTACCCAATTTTAAGCAAATTGAATGCGATATGTCGGCCACAGCATGCAATTTATTACGTGACAAATAATATTATATACACATATAAATGTATCAATAAGTCGTTATATATATAGTTCTATTGGCATTTACAACCCCCCCTTGGTTTTGAAAATTATTCATGGATGACGTTACGGGCCCAAATTTCTTGGCTGTCAAAATTACGAGCTAGCGGTTGTGCTCAACGATAAGGCCTTGTTTAGTGAACGAGTTCAAATTGTACTTTTTCATCTCAGTTTTTATATTTTTCTGAAAAAGTTTTTGTCTTTTCGAAAAGTCAACAAAAATTTTCATCTCAATTTGTATTTTTTCAACTTAAACTCATTCACCAAACGGACCCTAAATTTCTCAACCTCATGCATTTCATGCTTTTTGGTCATTCCCAATGTAACAATATCATTGTAACTTACAATCTTATATAATCCATGCTTGACTCTCAATTACCAATTTAATCTGCCAAAATGCGTATATAAATATAAGATTATTTGTCTATGGTTCTAAGTGTGAATGACCGTCATTACATTAAGAAACGATGATATTTATTTATTAATATAATAGAGAAGATTGGAACGATACAGCAAAGATTAACCATGTGTATCGAGAAACAATCCAAATTTCTCTCTCTCTCTCTTTTTTTATTTTATTTTAAAGAAGATATTTATTAAATGTCATAATTAACGAGATTGGGAAAGGTTTAAAAATTATATAAGATATGTAAATATTTTGGTATTATTATTTTTTTTTTTAAGATCATTTTTACGTTGAATATATATGATCAGATATTTCTTACGTACTGCTACGGAGGATGGTCCTCAGTGCAGAACAATATAGACAATCCATAAATATATATCACTTTTCTTCACCGTGTAACTTTTCACACATTGTAGAAAACAAAGAAAAAAGAGCAAAACAAAATTGATCCCTGTCATAATTACAAATATAACATAACAATAATTTTACACTTATACATTTAACTCTATTACAAGGTGAAAAGTTTGATTCCACGAATCCTTAAATTTAAAAAATAAAAAATAAAAAAAAGGCCCCCCATCATATATTCTTTTTTTGTTAATTTTGGGGTCCGGAGGAGAGAGTTGGAGATTTGGGGGGTTAGAATGCAAAATCAGGCTCGGTTTGTACCGAATTGGAAAACGACATGTTATATAACGATGCTTTTTGAACTTTCCAGCTGGCTAGCTCTCCAAACTTTAAATTGTTAGGTGGACTTTAGGTCTACATTTTCAGTTCCACTAGTTCCTTGTGATAAATAATAATTTGTTCAACAATATTAAATGGACGACGACGAAAAGGAAAATCCTTTATACCAATTAAAGAGGTTAATAAAATCCGACTAATATAAGATCATAAATATATGTGGAGCCCCTATCTAATTATAGCTTTAATTAAATCTGTCACAGTTTAGTACTAAATTGTCTAATCAATATTAATATATTGGAACACATGGTACATGCCAACTTATATTATATATTCGTGATGGTATATATATAGCCCCAAAAGTGGTGCGTGTCATATTTCTATCCACAAGTATCAACTTTTGCGTCACACACACACACAAACAGATATATATATATATATATCATAAATTTGCTTTTAATGAAAAATGGAATTTTAATCGGTAAAAATCTAAGAGTAACGACCTCTCAACCAACAAATCTAACTAGCCCAATATTTTATATTTTACTTATATATACACACATATATAAAGTGTCTCATATATACATGCCAACAGCTAGGGAATTGATTAGCTGGGATTGCTTTTTTTTTTTTAAAGGAAAAACCCATTGGATGAAATTGAATATGTTACATGTGTGTTTATATGCACTGTAAGTTAGGTGAAACCAAATTACATGTGGTCATAGCTGGGAACTAGTACTGGAAAATAACTAGTTAATGGGAGGGCCTGTATTATGATTTGGTTGGCATATATGCATATATATATATATATGTGTGTGTGTGTGTGTGTATTGTCTTCTTATTGTGGGTGTTGTAATTTCCCTTGTGGTACGATATATATATATATATGTATATGTTTGACGTACGTACGTCCTTCCAGTATCAGCACCTTATCATAGACACATTGCATATGATCATCACATTATGATCCCTACAATATTCAACATTAATTAATGAACAGCTGAGACCACATACTCATGGCATGAAATATACATATCCATTATATTGGAAATTCAATTATCTGTTGAAGCTTTTCTGTTTCTTTTTCATTTTTTATAAAACGGCAATTTCATTTAACTGAAACAATTTATTTACATAAAAAAAAACTATTAGTTATAATGGTTGTAGGCATAGTATAGTGATAATTTTGACCCCCAACTTTATTACAAGTGGTAGAGTTCAAATTCCTCATCTCCAAGTTAAAAAAAAAAAAAAAAGGTAATTTTTATTGATTTTTACATTATAATGCATAAAATTATTTATATGCAAGGTCATTTTCTTATATTCAAGAGAATATTATTACAAAATTAAAGAAACAAAAAGGGAAAAAAAAAAAAAAAAAAAAAAAGAGGAGACCTAAACAAAAACTAGAAAAAGAACTAAATCAAAGAAAGAAAGAAAAAAAAAAAAAGGGAAAAAAATCTGTAAGAAAAAACTTAAAAATTCATTCAATTTAAACCATTTTCCTTATGAGTTCTAAGGCAATAAGAGGCCCTTCTTCTTTTCGGGCTCTAAGCTTAGTTTTCTTCTTAAATCCAGCTCTGATAATTTTTCTCAAAAAATCAAAATCATAATTTTCAGCTCATTCTGAACAAGCATTCAATTGTTTACAATTTGTTTTAAAGTTTTGATCTTTCAAAAAAGTTTTTGTCTGCCATAATCCAATCAATGTTATCAGGCTCCGTTATGTTTTTATCGTCTACGGTCAAATTTAATATGGGTTAATACCACCGATTTTGATTGTTAATTGCCCTAGATTATTAATTTCCACTTACCAACTTAAGCAAATCGCTTATGTCTGTCGATAAAGACGAATTACGTGGCTGTAGTAAATATACTAGCATTCATATATAAAATACATGATAAGTATACAACTTGCTTATAAAGAATGTCAAATTGTGATACCTCCTTCAGTAGTGTACTATATCTCGAATAGATGTTACGGGTAGCATTCAATTACTTAAGGTCAATAATTAATATTTTTGTGATTAATCTTTAATATATGTCTCATGGCTATTCCATGCACTAAGTAATTAGTTTTTATAGAATTGTGCTACACGTACAAATTTACAACAAGAGATGATGTTGATGAAAAGGCTAATTAATGGACATAACTATACGTCTAATTAATCACCCACTATTAAGTTTTTGTTAAAAATATTTTTTCTTTTCATTTCTTCAAATATAGATTTAATATACATATATATATTTGTAATACTATTTCATGGTGAAGTAACATTGGCAAAGTTTCTATTATGTCAAGAGGAAGTTACACATGAATTGGGGCGCGTTTGGAGCATATGTACACTCCAATTGGAGTTTCAGAAATGTTGTTTAAAAAATGAGTGAATGTTGGGGTTGTGTATTTGGTTAAAAATGAACTATGATAGTTAAAAGGTTTAAAAACATAAAATGTGTTCGAAAAATGACAATATGGATCTTATTTTGTTTCTCTCGTTATTTTTTACATTTTTTAAAATAAAAAAATCATCTCATTTCAACTTGAAATAAAAAAGTTATGAACTTTTAAAATTTAATTTTTTTTTAGAAAGATTTACAAATGTGAATAGTGAAATTTGTTTACATTTAAATAAAAAGACAAAAATAAAAATAAAAAAACTTCAATTAGAGTGTGTGCTCCAAACGGACCTGTAATCGATATAATTCTTTTCCTAAATTTCTTGCATTTGACAAATGAATCACTGAATTAAAAATTTAAACATTTGAACTCGCAAACTTTAAAACCCATTACAATGGGGCTAAATTTTTACAAATTTATTTCATGGATAAGTCGCGTCCCATTTCGTCGTACAGCATGGGGCTTTTATTAAGCTACGTGGTAGATTATCAACTTCTTAACCTCAAATATGAAATGTAGCCAACTTGCATGGCCTATATATATGTGAGTGTCTACATCTAAGGTTGTCCAAAAGTGTTGGGCACCGGAGGAAAAAAAATCACCCCGTAATTAAATCTTATTAATTAAATTGCTTGAATTTGCCATCTTTTTTAATTATAAAAAAAAACCTTTTTGATAAAGCTAAATATTACTCTAGCTAATTGGACAATTATGTCACTCTAGCTAGCAATCTTCTAGATTGTGTTTGGTAGAAAAAAAAAAATAAAAGGAAAAAGGCAGGAGGGATTAGTAAAAGGATTTTGACATTCATGATTATTTGACAAGGAGAAAAATGAAGAAGCAAAGAATTAGATAAGAGACTTTAAATCCTTTCAAATATCCCAACTTTTGATATCTCTAAACTAGAGAGACTATTGAAAGAATTTCATATCAAACAATGTAAGAGAAACGATTTCTTCCTTATAATTTCTCTCACATAGACGATCTATCACTCTCTCTCTTTTATTTTCTCTCATTCTTACTAAACATACCCCTAGTCTAAAGAATATAAAAGAAAATAAGTACATTACAAGTGTAGGTTAAATGTGTAGATCGGGAAAAGTACCTGAATGACACAAATTTAAAAATTACTACACTAATATAACACAAAAAAGTAACATTAGACCAAAATAATACAAAATTAAATTAAAATAAACTAAATTTTGTGTCATGCTGGTCAAGATGAAAAAATATGTATTACATTAATCAATAGATAAAAAAAAAGATGGTCATTTAGTTAATTTTCTAATAATATTAACTAGATTCCAATTTGTATGAATGAGAATGTTATAAATTAAGACCCCGTTTGTTCCGTGAGTTCAAACTCAAAATTTTCATATCAATTTTTATTTTTTTCTGAAAAATTTTTTTGTCTTTTCTGAAAAGTCAACAAAAATTACTATTGAAACTTAAAATTTCCAACTCGAATTCGTTCAGCAAACGGACCCTAAGACTTTAGTTGGAGGATCAGGCATATGGCCCAACTTGCATGGTAAATAAAGCACCTACAACATATCTAAGGCCGCACAAATTGTTTAGCTGTCGCCAAACAAAATAATATAATTGCCACAAATAATCAAACTATCTTTACCAAAAAATCTTCTTGCACGTAGACCTAGCTGCTACACGCAATCTAGCTTTCTATGTGAGATAAATTCAACTCAAAATATTGATATTTCACACGAATACGTAAGAGCATTCTTATTCAACTTGATTGGATTAAACGACATTTTCTCACAAATGTGGATCCACTCAGGCAGATTGGACCTTATTTTGTGAGAAAACTCGACACTAATTTGTCCATATGTAAATAATAATATCAAGTCTAGCTATAATTACGAGCCATCACATTTATATGTAATAAAAAAAAATAAAGAAGAAAATAAAAAGGAATGAGGAACACAGGGTTTAACATTTAGTTAATTAATATGCCTACATTTTTTTTTTGGATTGAGAAAAGAAAGAAAGAAGAATTAATTAGTAAGGAGTTAAATATAAATTAAAAGTACTGTTTAATTAGTCAATCATTGATAGATTGATATCAATATCAATCAATGAATTATCAGACTATCAGTGATATGGATCAAAAAATTTATCATTGATCAACTGGTTCATAAAAGAGACTGTGACACATCAATGATAAGACATCGTAACACCCAATAAAAAAAGAACCTATTAACTATAAGCATACGTTTGGATGAATTATTGCATTTGAATATTTATTCAACTTGAATGTTTATATTCAAATCTAGAATTTGAGCTGTATATTTAAATAAAATGTATGTTTGAATAATTTTATTAAAAGTAACATTTGAATAATTTAAAAGTATAAAAATTCGAATGATATAGATTTCTTAAAAGTGAAATTTTGGGATATTAATTTAAGTTGAATTATTGTGAAATAGTTAAACATTTAAACGTTTGTACTCCAATGATTATGTAACCTCCTCAAAAAAGATAATTATGTAATCAAAAACACATTATATTCTAATATAATAGTAAACTATTTTAGTAATTCATCCGAAAGGAATTCTAAAATAAAAGCTCGACCATTTTTTTAAATTTTCCCTTTCAGTTAGGGTTCAATATGAGCACGCCATGCTTTAAAGGAGCACGGGCCAACAATTATTGCACGGTCAAAAGGAGTCTACACATCTAAGGCTGCACAAACTGCCGGCTATGGGGGCAAAAAAAATCCAACTTCAATCAAATCTTTCTCCGGTTTGATATTTTTAAAAACCCGTTGGTCACACCTATTTTTATATAGAGTTATGTATAATAACTTTTAGATAAATGATTCAATGGTTCATGATAGTCTCAGTTAATCAGATGATTTTCTAACCATTTTTCTGTATTACTTTTTCAGTTGTTATTTTTATGGACCCATGGTGTGTTTGGTATAATAATTTGAGTTGAAATTTTTAAGTTTAAATTGGTTAAGTTTTTAAAAATTAATTATAATTTTTGTTAACTTTTCAAAAAAAGAAAAAAATTGAGATGAAAAAGTACAGTTTAGTTGGAATTAAACTTGTTCTCCAAACTCACCCTTAGTCTCTAGTTGTATTTCTAATCCTTTTTTGCTTTTTAATAAACTTTCTCACTTAGCCAAAAAAAAAAAAAAAAAAAAACTTTCCATTTTATAACAATGTAGAGTTACAGGTAAACTATATATGTAACTATATGTATAGATAATTAGCTTCACTATATAAACAATATATTTATTTTAACATCTCCTAGCTGATCGTGTGTGTATGAGAACAAATACATATATACATATAGATCTGCTTTATTGGACATACATATCTTAAAAAGACGTGAGCTTTGCACAGGAATAATATATCGTTATGCATGTCTAAGAAAGTGTCAGGGCAAAAGATTTTCTTGCCCTTCATTCATACTTTCTCAGGAAAAAAAAAAAAAAAAGTTATTAATGGTTGCTGACACTGAAAGGCGATGACAAATTTTCGACCCTAGCTAGAGCTATAGCTACTCTTCTTATTGGAATCAAAATCATCAGAAACAGCCGCCGAATAAAAACGATTAAATTTGCCAGAAAAAATAAATTAATTAAAAATCATTTCTGTGTGTGTGTGTAAAGAGAGAGAGTTGTTTCCGTGCCCACACCAACTTGCATGGCCATATTTATGAGGTTCCCAGTGGCTTCGATACGGGTCGGAAAAGACAAGCCGCAAATCAGAGAGACATATCAAGCACTTGGAATATTTGAAATTTTGTTGCTGCTTTTTATTTTTCTATTTTTTTCTTGAATAATTGGTTAATTATATACATATATATAGAGCCAGTTTTACGTTTGATGAAATGTTTTATGTTTATGTTTTATATGTGTCCATATCTGTTGATACACTCTACTGAATAAAATAACTACGTGGTTTACATGGCTATATTACAATGATTTTGTTTTCGTGATTTTATTTGCTAAGCTTATATTTTTCACTCTTACAACTCTTGAAGTCACGTAAGTGAAGAGTGTTTTAGTTCTTTTTTTTTTTTTTTTTTTTTTTAAAAAGCAATTTTGTATTTGAAAATAGTTAATATAAGTCAATACCAATAAAATTTACTTTTGAGAAAGGTACATTGGAGTGGCGATGTATGGTTTATCTTAAGTGTTAAGTTTGTGTCACAAATCCATGACAGATGATCTTGTATGCATATATATATATATATATATATACACACACATCTATATATATTGAGAGAGACTTATAAGATTGTTGTAGAGCAGTAGTATTGTGCGTATATTAATGGGTTGTTGTTGTTGTTTTTTTTTTTTTTTTTTTTTTTTTTTTTTTTTTTGAAGAACAAAGCTTCACTAAAGAAAACGGGAAAGAAACAGAACAGTCCAACACATACACCCTAACAATCAAACTACAAAATGCAGCAGACGACAAAAAGAAAAGAAGCCAATCTTAAGTAAGAGAACTAACTCCAAGTGATAGCTCAAGTGGTTAGAAAACAAATGATATTTGGAGATTTATCCTTTTTCAGATGACGAACGGCTCGAATCTAATTTGAATGCATTCGACTTATCCTGAATTGTGTAAGGAAAGTTTTATAAATATGATGTACATATTCTTACGTGGGATTAATCAGACACGTATTCAGAACACATATTGTTTAACAAAAAAAACTAATCTAAGTTTAAAAAAAAAAAAATTTTTTTGCTCGAAAATATCACAAGGCGCCAAATACATAACCTCTAACCATAAATTTTCAATCCCACACAAGTAACTACTGATTCTTGCAAAAAAATCATGCTCCTGTGAAATTAGAAACATTGTATTACTATATTTTTTTTTTTTTTTGTAGTTTCTTAAAGAATTTGAATTTTCATTTCATTTTTTTTTCCCATGTATATATTACTGTACAAAAAAAATTTAGGTAAACTAATTTTAATCCCAACTTTTGAGTATCAATTTATGTGACATATGAATTGTCACTTTTTATTATTGATAAGTGTTTAAAAGATTATCACATTAATTACTTATATCTATAAATGAAAAAAATGATAGCTTACCCTTTGTGAATTGTTACTCCAAAATTAATATTAGCCCCCGTTTGCTTCATCATCTCATTTCAACTCAAATTGTACTTTTTTTTGTCTTTTTCTCAAAAAAATTTTGTTTTTTTTCTCAAAAAGTTTTTTGTCTTTTCTGAAAATTCAAAAAATTTTACTATTACAACTAAAATATTTCAGCTCAAACTAACCAACCAAACAGACCCTTAGAGTTGATGTTGATAAAATTATTCGTCATTCAAAATACTGGTGTATGTTAATTCAAACTTCAAATCAAGAAGATATTAGAAAGGATTTCATATCTATCTAATACTTGTGGCAATGGGGACCCACTTGCAATGCATGTAAAGAGAAGATAACGACTCACCGTCATATAAATCGATATTTAAAACTTACTATTATGATAAATGTTCCTAGCATTGCTAGTTGCTCGTTAGTCTAAACTCCAAACCAGGATTATCTTTCAAAGGGATTTCGTCTATCCAGTACTACTGGCAATGTGGACCCACTTGCAATGTATAGTATAGAGAGAAGGTGGGGGACCCTAGAAGAGTGAAAAAAAAAAAAAAAAAAAAAAAGGGTGAAAAGGGCAAAACGTGGCCTACCTGTCTATCAATAAATACGTGGGCACGCATATCGTTTTACAGAGGACACCCACCTTCTAATGGGACCACTGGCGCCCTTTTAGGATTTTGGAGCCTTTGCGTTCTTCTCTTTTCTTTTCTTTTCTTTTGTTTTCTTTTGTTTTTCTTTTCTTTTCTGTTCTGTTCTTGGTTCTTGTAATTGGCTAATACCAAAACCGTGTTTAATTGGTGCATGCTTTGACGTGACAAAACAGTAGGCATGTTTAACGAAAATCTCCTGTCCAATTTCTATCCTCCTGTCCAATCCAACGTATCCCTATGACATTATCACTCTTTCTCTTCCTCGCAAGCTGAAATTTTTCATCCTAGTAAGAATGATATTATGTTCTATTGTTTTACTCATTTAATTCATATTTTAGGAGTCTCATTTATTATTAAAGATAATTTTGCATAACACGTTGTAAAATTTTGATATGGATATTCACATATTAAACCGTTAAGAAGTTGACATCATATTTTAAATGATAATTTATATTGATATAATAAAAGCATCTCTATGCCATTGTCACTCCTTTCCTTTTTCACAAATTGAAAATTTTCATCATAATAAGAACCATATTATGTTCTACATTTTTACCTTTGAATTAACTTTTCAACGGTCAAATTTAATTAATAGTATAAGCAATTCTGCATGACACGTAATAAAATTTTGGTAAGAATATTCACAAATCAAATTGTTAAAAATTTAATATAATTTTAAAATTATAATTTTTATTGATATAGTAAAAGTACAGTTTTCATAATAAGTTTTGTCTTCGAAATTCTTGAGCAAAAAAAATGTTAATTCTCTACGGTTAAAGATCAACAAATAAAACCACACATTTAATTTGCCGCAGTGTAAATATAATGGTTTAAGATCAGTTTTTTCTAAACCGCGACTCAATCAAGGGGACAAGAATTCTTGTATCATTAGCAATAGATCCCAGAATTAATATGTGATGAAGTTAAATTCGTAATTGAGCAAAATGTATTAGGAAATATCACCGGCCGTATAGGTAAATGTTGCCTTAAATTTTTTTGAAGTTAAAAAAGAGACAAGTGATTTGAACTCTACACGAATGAACGAGGTATGTGAAAGAATATACATGGCCAGTTATGATCACAATTGGATTTTGATTTATAACCACAAGTTCATATATAAATTAATAAGTCACTATAGGTCTCAGGGGTAGAGTCAGGAATTTTTTTCAGTGAGGGAGTACACTATTTTTTTTTTTTAAGATAAAACAAATTTTAAAGGGAACTATATGAGAATTTTTTATTTTAGTGGGTTTATGTGATGATTTTTAACTTTAATGGGGACAAAATAATAAAATATAAATTTTTTTTAATCAAAATTAATATTAATGGGGGTTATGAGAATATTTTATTTACAATGAAATTGTAAAAATTAGAAAATTTTTTACCAAAAAAAAAAAAAAAAACTATAATATTATATTCACTTACATGGGTTAATGTAACATGATCTAGCAGTTTGAACTACTTGATAATTTTATTACAAAATATTCAGCAAACTTGATAAACTTTTATTGATTTGAATTCCTCTTAACAATAGATTTCTCTGTATTTCTTTCTTTCTTTGTCTTTCTTATTTATTTATTTATTTTTTGTTGCAAAAGATTAAAATGGACGTGTATGGTTCATGCACTCTTCATAAATAACAAAAAAAATAATAACAATAACAACAAATGATTTTTAAATGATAGATGGATTAAATTTGTCAAGCATGATGATAAACAACATAAGTGCCCTTCGCAAGGCCATATAAATAGTAGTCATAGGCATAGTTTAATGATATGAACTTTACATCTAACTATACGATCAAGTGTAGAGTTCCAAATAAATTAAAATGATGTAACGATATGAAGTTCATTTATGTTGCATATTAATAGCTTTCGTTATATATATATATCATATTCTTGAAAGGTTGCTAAATTAAACCTTATCCTAAGTAGCGTAGTTGCTTATGCATATGTAAAATGGGTTATATCCGAGTTGGAATATGCAAAAGTGTAAAACTGAACAATTTCGGTAAAATTAGGAGCTGAGATGTTGTGTTAAAAAAAAATTTAAAAGAGAGGTATTTGCAATTTTCCAAAACAGAAAGTGTTTGCAAGTTCTCATTGTGAATGCAATAATTATATTGTTGGGGACAAAAATGCACCCCGACTGTCTACTCACTTGATTTTTGGTCATTGAATCACCTCCCAAAAAAAAAAAAAATATTGCCGTTCTTATAAGACAAAGCTACCTGAAGCTTAAGTCAATGAGAGAAAATCAGAAAAAGTTTTAAAAATAGAAAAAACTTATTTTTTTCCTCTTATATTATAACTATTTATAAGCTTACGAATGCACCTCATGAATTTTAAGTTTGACCCTAATGGTTTAAGTTTAGCATGTAGATCTAAGTCATCACGAGTACTCTCATCAAAATCAATAAGACTAACATGTAATATGATTTGAACCTTAAACGGATAGAAATGAACGTTCCAAACAGAACATTCACATTACCACTGAAATTTATTCTAATTTATTTAAGCGCTATCATTTAATTAAACTTTGACATGTTGTTAGCCAATATCGTTTTATAGAGAATTAACTTTCACTCCTACGATTACTATGTCTGTCGTATATCTATACCCTATGAATTATTACTTACATATGGTGAGATTGATAACTTGATCGAAATAAAATTATTGTAGTTTTGTTGATCACATTTTTGTCTTAAAAGTTGGACGAAGGTGATGCCACTTAATTTCACAAAACTTGTAATTTACGCAATTCAAAATAATAGTATAGATCAAACTCTTCTCTTTTACTACTTAAAACTTAGATTGTATCGTAATCTTATTCATCTCTCATACAAGAAGTCGTGAGTACGTGTACAAAAAAATCTAAGAGTAATTCATCATGTATGAGATTACACTATCTTCTGAAATGATCTGATTACGACATTTTCGGTATACAAAAAAATCTAAAAGTAATTCATCATATATGGGAGTGCACCATCTTTTGAGATGATCTGATTACAACATTCTCGATCCTTATTTGTTATTAAAGTATGATGCAGGTCGTGCACTTGAAGTCCCCCACTACACGTCTAATTGTCCCCATGGGACAGTACCATCAACATCTACCGGTTACGAATTGCAAAAGTTCAGTTCATTTGCCCACTTATCTCACCGCCTCCCTGCACGTTTCAATTTTTAGGGGGTGTTTGGTATGTTAGTTTGAGTTGAAATATTTTAGTTCTAATAGTAAATTTTTTTGAATTTTCAGAAAAGACAAAAAACTTTTTAGGAAAAAGACAAAAAAAAGTTTAAAATAAGTTGGAGTTGGACCGGTTGCCAAACTCTCCCTTAGTCCTTATTATACTATTAATAATAATAATAATAATAAAAAAAGAGTAAGAAAATAGAAAGCAACAAGTTTTGTCTAGGTCATATAAAACAATGAGTAAGAAAATATAAAGCAGCAAGTTTTGTCTAGTTCATATTAAAAAACCTGTTCCTAAAAACGTGGTCTGGAGTCCCCTGCTGATTTAATATTTAAATATTCAATTATTTAACATATTTGGAGAAAATAACTACTTGAATCTGAAAAGGCTAAAATAGCAGCTTTGCTTATTCAACAGTTTGAATATTTCGATGTAGTAATGATGCTAAAATCAATAAATAAATAAATATGTTAGATATTAATCAAGATATGTAGATTGTTCTAAAAACAAGATATATAAGTACAGCCGATGATTTTCACAATAATTTCATAAAATTAAACAATAAATAGTCATCAAATCATTGTTTTGTACTTAAATATGAAAAATAATTTCTTCAATTCACTAATCAAATTTGTTTAGTATCAAAAATGATTACTCATTGTAGCATAAAAATTGAGTACTACTCTTCGTAACCAAAAAAAAAGAAAAAGTTAATTTTACAGTACAATATTAAAAAAACCCTAATGGTAGAGTTTTACTATGAACCGTTATAAGGTTAGTATTAAATTTTGACAATTTTATATATTTTTTATTTTAATGTGATATTGACTATATTTACTACTAGAATCATATTGCATTTTAAACATTATCCCTCTTTAGTTTTAATTATTTTTTAATGTATCCCTTTGTTTTTAGAAATTACAAAGGTGTTTTTCGAATTTCAAAAACTTGTTTAAACTTCATACCTCGCTCATTTTTGTGGAAGGAAAAATCAAGAGTAGAAGACATAGATGTAAGATGTTCTTCTTATACTGAACGGATAGACTCAGACACTTTTTTGAGGCTCAAGTTATATAGATTGTCTCTCAAATTCAAGTATATTCTTGGATCACTTTAAAAATCTATAATTTTAACATTTAAAATCGAGATGATATTTTTTTTATATTTAAATTATATAAAATTTCGATAAAAATGAAATAATATTCATATTGTTAATTTTTTTTCAAACATATTTTTCTTAAAAAAATTTTGTTTTTACCATACATATTTTTAAAACTCAAATAATTTTTAACGTTGAAAAGATCTTGTACCAAAGGGGCTCAAAACATCTTCAACTGAGTTCTTGAATGTTGTTAAAGACAAAAGAACGAAAAAAGAAAAAAAAAAAAAAGTTTGCGGTCAGTTGTCAGGATCGCACACTTGCATGGTAGCCTTTACCTTTCAATTTCTGACGTGGACGATGAGCTGGCAGTGACCCTTCGCTCCCTCGAAAAGCCTTTTCATAAATATAAAATTATATTATTATATTCGGTTTTTTCAACAAAAAATAATAAATTATTATTTAAAAAAAAAACGTTATGAGGTGCACGTGTTACGTGCGGGACCGCCATGCCAGCCCCATACGTATAACCTGCTCACGGGTCTGCCGCTTGTCACGTGCGTTTCTGCAACTCCCTATAAACATCTCTTATTTAAATAAAAATAAAAACAAGTTAATTATTAAAGTTAAACACTTAAACTGGTCGATCCCATTTGACCGTGGACCGCTAGGGAGTTTAATTTATTATTAACCATGGTTAATCTTAATTAATTAGATTTAAGCCCTTATCAGAAGGAAGGGGAAAAATCAACTTAAGTTGGGCGGTTGAAATGACAGTTATTAGTTTTTTATTTTTTTCAGAATTTATTTTATAAAATTTTGAATTACTGAATTTTTTTTTTTTGAAATTATAGAATATGTCATTATAATTAATAAGATTATGAATACAACAACAGTTTCATAAGCGGAGTTTCCTCCAACTAAAATAGCTTAAAAAGAATCTAAGCAACCAAAATGACAAAACTTAACTCCTGAAAAAAAAAAAAAAAAGCTAATAAATTAATAATACATCTGATAATAACAGACCAAACTTAAAATAAAAATATGTAAAGTTATTTAAAATTTGGATGACCAACAATACACATTACTTCATTTACTAGAGATTTTAATCAAAATCTTAAAATATCTAGTAGTCCGTCACTTCAAATATCTCTTTGAGCTCGAGTCCACTATTATTGTCTCTGTCATGCAATATCAATATATTCAAATATTAATAATCTTTATAACCTTGTAAATTAATAACGAATCATGAATATCTTAGTTTTCTTTTTCTTTTTTAAGAATTTCACAACAAGATATGAAAAGTATCTTTTTGTAGAACTTTATGTAAAATCATCGCATCTTTATTAATCTTAATATGATCTTGACATATCCAACATTCAAAAACATAAATTATCAACAAGAAAATATACATTTATCAAAAAAAATCTAACCTTTGGAAACATACATTCTCAATGAAGAACAATAATAATATCTTACCGTAGTTTTTTTTTTTTTTTTTTTCCCTCTCCTTTTGAAAGCGTTAGTGAATTCATCGATTCTTGGCACGTGGGGTTAACCGTGCTTAATGATAAGGATATCTGAAAGTTGAATAATTATTTTAAAAAATATGATACGGATTTGATTCAAGGATAAGCAATGAGGTTACGGATTTGGCCTTTGGGTACTCTGGCCCTAATGATTATGATCATGAATTTATGATGCACGTCTAAAAAGGAACATACAGTTGTAGTGGAAGAATCATGATTTTATTTTCATTTTCCCCCCACCAACGGCAGTTGCAGAAATACTAATTATTATTATTATTATTATTTGCTGAAAAATATTAGTTGTTGGGATAGAGGTTAGAATATATAGATAATCCCAGGAAGATGGATGCCTCTTACTTGATATATTGATCTCTCGCGAAATGAATTGTCTGTATATCACAACCAATGTGGTGGTGACGACCCAAATGCAAACATTCAATGAAGAGAACAAACTCCCTTAGGACGTTGGCGTAGAAATACTAATTTGAGCTTAGTTCAGAACTGCTTTTACGTCTCCTAAAAATGATTATTAGAGAAATTACTAATTATGGGCCTCGTTTGGAATTGCTTAACTTTTACAGCTGCTTAAAAAGTGACTATTTAATAAAGATTTTCAGTAAGAATCGTCTCTCATAAGCCTGCTTTTGATTAGACTATTTAATGATCCACTGTCTTAAAAAGCAACCTTTTAGTATCGTTCTAAAAATAATTAGCGTAAAATCTAACCACATTTCACAAATAAGAAAATGCATGTCAAAAAGAATAATTCCTAGTATATAAATGTGATATCAGAAAAATTATAAAGTAGGGACCGTAAAGAAGAAAAGAAATCCCAATTGAAATTTTCAATTCTACTTTTTTTTTATAATAATTTTAATAGTTGCATGCATAACTTAACAGTTTTAATGATTACATGTATAAAGTAACGGTGATTAAAATTTCACATGATTTTATTATATTATGTAAAATGCGAATTTTCCTACCTCGAGTTAAGAAATATAAATTGGAAGCTCTATAACTGTACTGGAATATATGCTTGCGTTATTGTGTTAGGTTTTGAGAGCCACTAATACCCGATTGAAGTTATTTATAACAAGAAGTTAGCATGTGTAAATTAAAGTGCAAATTTCATAAGGAAAAACGTACTAAAGTGCAAACAATTGAAACTAGTTATATTTGGGAGGAAAAAACAAAAAGTGGGGTAAGACAATTGTGGTAAATGGATATGACTGTCCAGAGAACGAGACACGAAGTCAATGTGTGCCTAGTGGGGGCCTCGAGTCCCCACTCTATTTTTCTTTTAATGAAAAAAAAAAAAAAAAAAACTTATATCTAAATTTGTATTTTTCATAGTAATACACAAAAAAGTCCCCACTAAAAATAAAATTTAATGTTAAGCCCCAACTAATATATCTAATACATAATAAAGCTATAAGTTCTGTTAATCCCATAATACCAATAGTTTTCAATTATGAATTTTGTGAAGAAATTGACTACACGATCAAATTTAGGGACCAATTTATAATAAAAAAAAATTTACTTATATGCATCAAGAAATACATCATTTGTAATTTTGAGGGATAATTGTAATAATAACTAACTGTTTTTAATAATTTTTAATCTTAATTGTTAGTCTGTACTAATAGAAATTCTTGACTCCATCACTGCAAAGAACAACTATATGTATATGGAAAAAATAACATACAATATCATTGTATTATTAGTTATCCATAGTTTTGTCAAGTTCAAACTTGTGGCAACATCAAACCAAGAAAAAAAGAAAAAGGAAAAAGTGGGAAGGGAAACAAATATATATATATATGTGTGTGTGTGTGTGTATTTATATAGTGAACTTCTATACTATATAGGAGATCAATAGATTTGGTGAGCACTTGCGATAGCTAGTCATTTTCCATTGCGCTTGTCTTGTGGGAAATTGTTATGTGACACACACATTTCCTCAGACAATAACAAGCTGATTAGGACACCACCATGGGTGGTCGCCCCATGAAAGTTGGAAACAAACAATATACCTAGGTTTGGTGACGAAGAGACACAATTATTTCATATACTTCTGTTTGTGAGGATGTGGTGGCTACAAAATTTGTAGATATTAGGCTACAAATGGTAGCTGCCATGGAGACCCAACGGTGTTCCCTTGCCTAGCACAATTGCAAAATTATCAAGTGGCCGTCACATTGATGTTGCACCACCGTTGCCCCCACTTAGCTTTAACCACTTTAGGGCCACTCTCCATAGGTGGACGACACCGAGTTCTCACCCATTTTCTATCGCCCAATGGAGGATCGCCGGCGTTTTGCTAGAAGACGGGGAGGCACAAATTGTGGGTCAAGTTTTGTATTCGTCGATATACTCGAACAGTTGTCAGTAAGACATCTCGAGTTTATTTTTTTTATCGAGATGATCAATTTATCTGCGGAAGTTTAAGAATCTCTAATATGAGATGATCTCCATCTAAATCTTGTTTTATTCATTGAGGGTGAATTTGTAGGTGATGAATGATGATAAAATCATACCGTGATGTTGTTCAAATACCGGAACATGGTAAAATCTTAGTGAGTTTTGCTATCATCTAACAATTCTAATGTATCATGTTGTCAGAGCAATGATGTATCGTTTGTAGAAACAAATAGATTGCTTTAGTTTCCATGATCTAGTACATCAACTATGTTAAAAGAAGCTACCAAGTACATGATCTTTAGGTCCAATGTATAACATAAAGAGATGTGATTAACTTATGTCTCGTTTGGATGAGCTATTGTAATAGTTATTATTATACTCAAATACAATAGGCGTTTGACTGGTCAATTATTGAAGTGAATTAATTTTAATGTTTCACTGTTTTATAACAATTCAATTTAAATCCAAATTGAACTTATCACTTTTTAAAAATTTGTTCCATTCTTTTTTTTTTTTTTTTATAACCTTTATACTATTCAAATGTTACCTTTGAACAAAAAATTATCCAAACACACATTTAATTGGAATACACAATTCAAATCTGAATTTTAATGCAAACATTAAATTCAAATGAACATATAAATTCAAATGGAATATATGATCAAATCATGTTATTAATAAGCAAACATATTTATGGCTTGTAATTAAATTTGGACAGATATCTAATTCAATCCTATCCATAAACCATCCCCCCCCCCCCCCACTAAAAAAAGGATCAAAACATGTCATTACTGAGCAAACATGGTTAAGGCCTGTAATTAATTTGGATGGATATCTAATTCAATCCTATCCATAAACCAAAAAAAAAAAAAAAAAACAAAAAACAAAAAACAAAACAAACAAAAAAACAAAACAAAAAAAAAAAAAAAACAAAACAAAACAAAAAAAAACAAGCACAACATGTCCACAACACTATTGAACGTGGAAAGATCAACTCTTATCTTATGAGTGTCAAACAAGGGCAAACCAAAGAGTGAGTAAGGCATTGAAGTGCGAAGACGTGCTGTAAATTGCAAAGCACAATTGTGGTGGTAAGTGTCCAATTAAAAATGAAAAAGAAAATAAAAATTTTTTTAATTTAAAAAAAAAAAAAACAGCCCTTAAATTTGGGGGAAACATGAGGGTTAAAGACTGAAGGGGCAGAAGATGGGCCACGTGCCAGCGACACGAGCCCGGCATGTGCCTTAAGACACGCTTGTGTGCGCGCGCACCAAATATTTGACCGACTGACTAAGCCTGCAAATAAGGAGCTGATGAGATTTCTGCTTTAATTTGCCTTGTACCATTACCATGTGAGGGCACTTATATCCACCGCCAATATATATAATTATATATATCACTTAATAATATATAATGTATGTAATACCGACCATATTTGTTTACATAAAAATTTTATTTCACAGAGAACAAACCCACTATTCTTTTTTGTCATTTTTGTCCCATTAGTATTCTCTTCTCTCCCTTTTTTGTCATTTATGTCCCATTTCTTCTTCTTCTTCTTCCATAAAAAAGAAAAAGATTATTGGTGTCATCCATTTTTCTTTATCTACAATAGAAAGTACATATTACATCTATAAAATAGATGTTATGTAAATGGATCGGTATCCAAATTTATTATAGTCTATAAAAGTTTGACTCTGATAGTATGATAAATGAATTTCTGTAGAACTCATCTTCAAAAATAAACTCAAAAAAAGAGACTGTCAAATGTATATATAAACAACATAACAGTCCAGTAATTTAATTTAAATTCAACTTCTATAAGCAATTTAGTAGTGGTTGTGGTTTTATTTCGTATGTGTTCCATGAAAAAGGGGCATAAATTTAAATTGTGCTGTGCGGGTGAGGTGTTTGGTTTGAATGCAGACGATGGCACTCGCTCGTACACAGAAAAAAATGAAATAAAATAAAAATTGTTGATGGTTGCAACTTATCAGACCAGGGCTGCTTCGTAGGATAATATATACAATTATAACTTTTTCGTACTAATGGTGGTGTTGGATTTTCAAGTTTCAATACATATATAATTTCTTCCAAAGAACAATAAATGTGAAAGGTTAAATTTGTTTTTCACATAGCTGAAACATGTCAAGAATTTTCTTAATTTTATATATATAGTACTATTGATTTTCCTATTTAAAAATGTTGTCGTTTAGCTCAAATAGAATTAACCCCTAAGGCTTACTCTACTCTAACAGTTAATGACTACAAGTTTTCATCTAAGAAATAAAAAGAACAAAAGAAATATATTGAAACTATTTTCGTTAGAAAAAGGTGCAACAATTTACCTAAAATTTCTACTATCTCATTTTTTTAACCTCTTTTTTTTTTTTTTTTTCTTTTTCCAGAATTATGATTTTAGACTGCAAATAATAAACTAAAATATTCATATGTTATGCTTCGACCAGGTCTCCATTATTTTTTGTTATTCATTAATTAAATAGGAAGAAGTTTTATAAGAATATTTATGTGTAAGTTAAAAAAAAAAAAACTCAGTAAAGAATATTTTTGAATCATGAGTTATTTTATTGGGTCATCTTTTTTTTTTTTTTTTTTTAAGTCTCTATGTCATATGCAAGTTCATGACTTGTAAACATTTTGCTATAGGTCCTCAATTATCCAAATGTTCTAAATTAATCATTTTATTCATTTGATAATTGAAACATCAGAGAAAGAAAGTGTTACCCCCTTTTTAATAGTCGCATCTTCGCATATAAAAATACAAAATTGACACCTACTAGATTACATATGATCTTAACATGCTTTTTATGTCGAGATCTTAACAGATAGACAAAAGGATTAATTTTCGACAGCTTGATAAAAACAAAGAGTTCATTATATAATTTGGATGATCATAACAGATATGAGTTTAAAACTAAACGATCTTCCTGCCAACTCACCTTGTAAATAAATAATGAAGATCAGAATTTTAGTTTTTAATATATCTAATATTTTCAAGTTTAATACTTGAAAATACTTCAAGTTTAATTCTTGAAAATACATCTAATAAAATATCTTGTAAATTATTTTTAATATAAAAATAATAAAATAACTAAACCTGTCCCAATCTCGTAACCTGTGGCTTTTCCCATCTATTTAATAAGATAGAAAAATCCCTACCGATTAGTGAGTTAACGAAGAAAATTATCATAAAGGAAATTATCATATCTTGTCTCTACGGATTAATGAGTTAACCAAGAAAATTTTCATATCTATTTTTGGTCATTTTACAATTCAAAAACGTAAGTGAAACTTAACCTATAATTTAGGGACTAAATTACCCATTTTGTGTAAAATGTTTCCTACTGCACACATTCCTAAAGTCTAGGTGAGAAAAAAAAAAATTTTTTTTTTCCCTATTTCATAATGATTTCCAAAGGAAAACGACCGTTTGAGGGGAGAAAATAAGGTAGAAAATGAATTCCATTGGTCCACTCCAAAAACATTGGACCAAATGGTGTGAACACCCTACCGGCGCACATTAGTGCACACCCTTTTCATTTCTCAAACTTTTCGGCTGGTCACTAACATACGCCGGGGTAAACATTGGACCAAATGGTGTGAACACCCTACCGGCGCACATTAGTGCACACCCTTTTCATTTCTCAAACTTTTCGGCTGGTCACTAACATACGCCGGGGTAATTTTGAGTATGTAGTCGAGCCAATTCTCCCCTCTGTGGGTATACTTCCCTTTCCTGGAATTGTCGGGGGTGTTTGGTAATAAGTTTAGTTTAAATTAAATTATATTTTTTTCATCATAATTTTTATCTTATTTTGAAAAAATTTTTTATCTTTTCTTAAAAAGTTTGTTGTCGTTTCTAAAAAATTACTATTAAAACTTAAAAATTTTAAACTAAACTCATTCACTAAACACCCCTTAGGATTCTTTCTCTTGTTTTATATTACCGATAAAAATTATCTTTTAACTACAAAAAATTATAACATGATATATAAAATTGTTCTAATCATTTCATGAAAAATTTAGAAGAGATTTAAAATTAAAATTTTCATCTCAATTTTTATATGTTTTTTAAAAAGTGTTTTATTTTTTCTAAAATTTTTTTATATTTTCTGAAAAGTCAACAAAAATTACTATTGGAATTTAAAATTTCCAACTCAAACTCATTCACTGAACGGACCCTTGATCTAACAATTAAAAAACAATTTTTATCAACATCGTACAATTGGATAATAGTATCATAAAAATTCATTTTATTATTTGAAATTCGAAAAATATATATATAAATGCAAAAGCAGATCATCTAATTTTTCCAAAAAAAAAAAAAAAAAAGGAAAGGAAAGAGCATGTGAGAGAGAGGGAAGGCTGTGGGCTGTGAGCTGTGGGTGTTTATGGTACTTTCGAAACTTGCAGGTTTTGGAGTATCGTGTCGGGGGAGTATGAATCTTGATATATTAGAGGATCTTTTTTCTTTTTCTTTTTTAATTTTATATTTAAAATATTTTGTACAAGGAATTAATAATTTTATATTTGTTTCCTAGAGAGAGAAAATCAAGGACGGGAAGGGTAATACCGTCAGATCTGGGGTCCCAACCCAAGTGGACATATGTATATATATATATATATAGATGTATATGTACGCATATATAAATATTAGACAAGTTTAAGCTTGAGCAGCCTCTTCATTTGTTTGAGAGAACCAATAAAACTTTTGGGCGCACCAGATTCTTGTGAATCTTCAGAGCGCTTGTTAATGGGTAGGTTGTTCTGTTTCTTTTTTTTCTTTTCTTTCCCTTTTTTATTTTCTCTTTCCTTTTTTATTTTCTCCTTTCTTCCTCTTCTCCTCCTTCCTCGTGCTCTGTTCTTCGATTTCTGTTTCTGGGTTGTTCGAGTTTTCGTGATTTTCACTGTACTTATTCTCATCATATGCGAGGAATTAGGACTCGGGCTTTCAAAAATTTTCGTTTTCCAAGTGTTTGTCAAAATGTTTTTCTTGCCTTAAAAGCCCGTTTTCTCGTCTTGTTCTTCGAATTTCCTTTGTTTGGATTTCTGGGTATTTTCACACATCTTCCAATTCCAACTTTCATGGACTTAACTATATTTCTGGTTACCTCTCTCTCTCTCTCTCTCTCTGATTCTAAAAGATTTGTTTGATAGAGTTTCACGTCTCCTTGTTATTCCTTAATGATTACCAGTATCCTTTTCCTAATTGGTTATGGTGGTTCTGTACAATATGGCCTTTCTTCTCCTATTGGCTGTTTCTTATTCTTTTTTTTTTTTTTTCAATTTTCTTTTTCCTGTCGTTTGATTTTCCTTTTCCCTTTCAGATGTCAACATGAGCTTTTCCAATGACACGGATGATGAATATGAGAAACTCATCCGAAGAATGAACCCTCCCAGGTATATTTTTACAATCCTCATCCTCTTCAATATTACAAACCATTTTTGTATTCTTGAGATTTTTTACCTCTTTTGTCTTTCTTCTTCTCAGGGTTGTAATTGATAATGATTCCTGTAAGAATGCTACAGTTATAAGGGTATGAATTTAAACCTTTTTCTTTCTTTTTTCTTTTCTTGAGATTTGTAATTTTTTCTTTTTTTTTTTTTTTTTTCAAGTTTGTAAAAAAACTTGGGAACTTTGTTTTTTTTAATGATGCAGGTTGACAGTGCAAATGAACATGGAATACTTTTGGAAGTTGTTCAAGTACTTACTGATCTTAATCTTATTGTTACTAAGGCTTACATATCTTCTGATGGGTGTTGGTTCATGGATGGTGAGAAAAAGATTCCATATAGACATTTTCTGTCGTTTTTCGATGTGTAAAAAAGAAGAAGAAGAAGATTAATTTGCTGATTTGTGATTTGTTTTGGAATCAGTTTTTAATGTCACTGATCAAGATGGAAACAAGGTTACAGATGAAGGGGTTTTGCATTACATACAAAAAGTGAGTTCCTCGTATTTGATTTTTGTTTTCTGCATTTTTTGCTCTCCCTTTAAAGCGGTTATGTACTTATTTATGGTTGAATTTAATTTCAGTCGCTTGGCCCGGAATCTTGCTTCATATCTTCTATGAGATCTGTTGGTGTTACACCGTCACTGAACCATACTGCGATTGAGCTCACCGGGAGTGATAGGCCAGGACTACTTTCCGAAGTTTGTGCTGTGCTCACCCATCTCAAGTGCAACGTGGTGAGTGCTGAGGTCTGGACACACAACACACGGGCTGCATCCGTTATGCATGTGACCGATGAGGAGACGGGTTCAGCGATTTCTGACCCGGAGAGATTGTCCAGGATTAAGGAATTGCTACGCAATGTGCTGAAGGGGAGTAACAAATCCCGGGAAGCCAAGACTGTGGTCTCACACCAAGTCACACACACCGAAAGAAGGCTTCACCAGATGATGTTCGCTGATAGGGACTATGAAAGATCAGATGCTGATTCCTTGGATGAAAAGCAAAGGCCAAATGTCACTGTTGTTAATTGGTACGACAAGGACTATTCGGTGGTCACCATTCGGAGCAAGGACAGACCGAAGCTTCTCTTCGATACTGTTTGCACGTTGACAGACATGAAGTATGTGGTTTTCCATGCGAATGTTGATGCCGAGGGGCCAGAAGCTTATCAGGTATAGGTCATTTCTCTGTCTTGTAGCGCACTTACATGCTTGTATTTTTGCTGGTGCTGAGTGAGCATAAGGTCTACTTTGTTTCGACTGTTTATTATGCGCTTGCATTGTAGGAGTACTACATCAGGCACATAGATGGGTCCCCTGTGAAATCCGAGGCGGAGAGGCAAAGAGTCATACAGTGTCTTGAAGCTGCTATTGAGAGAAGAGTCTCAGAGGTAAAAATACACTATTTCCTACTGTCAAATGCTTCGTACACGAGCCTTCGCTTGTGATATATTTGAAAAAATTGGCGGTTTGGAATCCTGTTGTTCAAAACTTTGCATTTGGGCGTATGAATAGATATGTGTTCGGCTTTAATCCAGTGGGATTTATGTTTGTAACATCTCCAAATTAGGAGAGAGATGTGATAAAAAAAGGGCTATTTGGATCTGTTTCTAGATGCACTGCTAAAAAAGCTTTTCCTATTAAGACTATATTCTCGTTGTTTTAGTTCGGTTGTGTGCATTTTGTTTGTCTAACGTCTGATGTTACCTTCATGAGAAGTATGCTAGGGTGGTCCGGCTCATATAAAGGATTCTTCATGTTCGAAAGCATCTCGTAAAGAGCAGCTGAAAAATAAAAGCTCCATGGGACAGCTGTTATTTTCTTTTCCTTTGTTCTGAAAAGGCTCTATTGATTCCTCATCTTATTGTTATTCTCTTTGTCATTCAGGGTTTGAAGCTAGAACTCTGTACAACCGACAGAGTCGGCCTGCTGTCTGACGTCACCCGCATCTTTCGCGAAAACAGCCTCACCGTAACCCGAGCAGAGGTGACAACCAAAGGAGGGAAAGCCATGAACACGTTCTATGTCAGCGATGCATCGGGTTATCCAGTTGATTCCAAGACCATAGATTCCATAAGGCAAGCAATTGGGCAGACCATACTTAAAGTGAAAGGCAGCCCTGAAGGGTTAAAGTCTGGCTCTCAAGATTCTTCGACCAGGTTCCTCTTCGGTGGCCTCTTCAAGTCGAGATCTTTCGTCAATTTCGGATTGGTTAGGTCCTATTCTTGAGAAACAAAATCAAATAAAACAAACTGATCATAGCTAGCCTCTTGTACATAACAAACAAGCCCTTGGCTCTCTTGCATACTCAGATCAGAAATCTTAGACCATTTTAGTGGATTTTAAGACTCTCTAGGAACACGGCCCTTGCTTGCTTAGCAAGGAAACATAGGTTTCAAAATATGCTTGTAAATCTCCCTCATTTGCTCCCACTTTAAGCCCTTTATTTGTTTACGACTTCAACATGACGTTGGAGTCATTTAAGCAAAGTAGGAAAAAAAAAATGTGGTGCCTTGAAACGACCTTTGTATATAAAGTCTTTTGTTTCCTCTCCATTCAGTGTTATTATATATACATACATGTCATATATATATATATATATAAATGTGTGTGTGTGTGTAGAGCATGGCATTGCTTGTTTCTTGGTTGGTACTCGTAGTAGCAGGGCAGGTATCTGTATTAAGTTTGACCAAAGAAATTGATTTGGGGACTATTTTATTATATGAAATGAAAAAAGGTAGTTAAACATTAGAAAAATGGTCAGATGAAATGTGTCTGAGAAGAAGCAAGCAAAGAAAGATCCTATAATTTTAGTGAGAAAGTTGGCGTTGAAATTAAATATATACATGTGTGTATATATATATATATATATATATATATTTTTTTTTTTTTTTCTTTGTTTAGGTTGGTCGAAGCTAACAAGAATGACCGACCCTAATCTCATATGTTGACTGGCTCAATTTGGTGGCGGCTTCTAGTCTCCTTCGTATTATTATTTCATTTTAGACAAATATTATTTGGCCTTTGGCTTTTTTATGCACCTAATGACCTAACAATTATAGCTTTGTGTTGTAACTTGCGTGACTTCCTAACAATTATAGCTTAGTGTTATAACTTGTGTGACTTTATTGCACCACTTGCTACGTTAAAGTTTACGTGATAGTTACAGAAATCGACTGTTGGTGTACGATAAAAAGAAACAATCTAAAGAGTCAAAAACAAAATTACAAAAATATTTATCTGACTTTTATCTGAAAAAAATTAAATTAAAATTAGAAGCTCATTTTATTTTATTTTATTTTATTTGAGTACGAACTTATCAACATTTAGATGGCCGACTTGTGATGTAACATCGCTCTTGGATGGAGACATACACTTGTAGATATGGTTTGCTTTGGTTTCTAAAAATCCAATCCTTTTATTTCCTTTTTTTTTTTTTTTTTTTTTTGTAAAGCAAGAAAATCCTTTTTTTTTTAGGGGGGTAAGAAAAAAGTAGGTGTTGAATCAACACTTGAGGACCAATTTGTTATTTAGGATTGAACCAGTCTGTCTATTACTCTTTCTTTCCAAGTGGGTAGTGGGTATCGACTAGATATGTAAAAGAATCTGGTTATATTGGAACTGTAAAAGTTTTTCATGCTTTTATTAACTTTTTTGATTGGCCTAAATTCACCCATTTTCTTCCTTGACTATCTTCTTTTTTTTTCTTCTTTTTTTTTTTTTTAATTTTTAATTTTTAATTTTGTTCTATATACCGTTTGAAATGGTCCATAAAGACTCTTGTAAAAGTTCAATCCAAGGCAATTTGAACGTTCCTTCACTTTTGACCAGACGCTGAAAGGTCTACAAAGCAAAAGAAAGGCCAACAATCCCCAATATCATATGGACAGAGAAAAGGTTTTGGGGGAAGAAAATGGGACTTCTTTTTTGAATTTGAAAGGCTCATCACAATGATTTCATACGTCCACGTCGGCATCTGTATTATTGGCACTATCATTATTGATTGGTGTGAAAATTGTCATTTGGGGTGCCACCACCTGTCCTCTGTTTGCTCATCCACGTGGCACCACTTCAAGTGAAAATTGAATATTTGGATAAGTTAAATTGAAAAATAATTAATCGCTTGTTAAAAAGTTTTTTACCGTTTCTGAAAATTTAAAAAAATTTACTATTACAACTAAAATATTTCAACTCAAACTAACCAACTAAACACCCTATTAATCGCTTGTTATAGTACATATTTAGGTGTGTGGGATGGTATATTATCTAAATGATATAAGGACTGAAAAAAAACGAAGCATGAGAAGGATTTAAAAATTAAATAAAATACAAGTAAAAAACAACAAAAGTTAAAAATAAATAAAAATAGAAAATAAAGAAGAAGAAGAAGAAGCACAAAATGACAAAACAAAGAAGAGAAAATAAATAAATAAATAAGACTCGAAACTCTCTTCTACAACTAAAAAAAAAAAAAGCTTGAAACTTCCTTAGAAAACTTCTTTGGATGAAACTGTTTTTAACCAGGTTAAAATGTTAAGACAAAACTGCTTACGAAACTAAAAAAAAAAAAAAAACTTTATTCTCACGCTTAATATCCAAAGATTAAAGATAAAAAAAAAATAAATAAATATCAAGGAGTGGTTATCTATCATCATCTTCCTTGATCTTTAACGTGTTAGGAATTTCTCCCAGTAAAAATATATATATATGTAAAGGAATTTCTTTTGGAGGCACAACTTTGGTTCGTTGTTAATATAACATATATGTTTAAAAAAAAAAAAATTGGTCTTGAGGTGACGCTTGTGTTTTTTTTTATTATTTTGGCTTTTGAGAATTCAGACAAACCTTTTGTTGATGGCTTTTATTTATTTATTTATTTATTTTTAAAACACATTATCTCATTCATAACCTAAGCCAAAGATTTTCTGTCCCAAGATTAGGGTAAAATGCGGGTCTGATCCACAAGCACGATTAGACATAATTGAATGTTAATAAAAATTTTAAAGCACCATAAGTGATGTTCGGTATAATCATGATTATATTAATATATATATAGAGAAGCTATTATATGGGAATTATCGGAAGTGACCGAGCCAGAAATTCTTATTAGTGGGGGTTAATAACTAAAACCAAAATTTAATAAATTTAATGGGGTTAAAACAATAACTTTCTAATTTTTAGTGGGGGCCTTTGTGTATATTGATGAAAATGAACACAGATTTTTGAAAACAAAATAATAATAATAATAATAATAATAATAATAATAAGCCCTCACTAAGCCTATGTTGGCTCCATGCCAATTATCGGTAACAAATGACATTATTCCTAGTTGGTGTTTGGTTAGATGGGATGCAAAAAGAATGTGAATATGAATAGGAATATCACTAAATAAGAATTAATAGGAATATTTAATTAGACAGACTGATTTACTCTAATAAATTTTTTTTTTTTGAGGAACTAAAATTCCGTTTTTTTTTTTTTTTTTTTTTTTTTTTTTTTTTTTTTGTGGTTGAAGAATCATAATATTATATTAATTTGGATAGTCATTGAAATGGAATGAAATCACAATTTGAGTAAATATTACAATATTGGGAAGGTTAAAATTTAGGGGTAAAGAATGTTTTAAAAAAAAAATCAATTTCGGAATAAATTGATCTCAATAGGAATACTAATTAAAGCATTTTGTACTAATTCAAGCATTTTGGTTAAATAGGAATATAGGCTGTTCCTGTCTTTCTTCTCAACCAAACATGGAAACAACTGGATTTTTAGTAATTATCAATCTATGGAATTAAACGTTCCGATTATCGTCGTGTTATTTTAAAGTTTCAAATCTAATTTATCTCGATTTTGATCTTATTGATTATTAGTAATCATGATTCATTGACGTGAAATCCCTTTTATTTTAATCATTTATAAATGTTGATATTTACAGTTTTGTAATGAGATGATTAGGTTTCACATACTGTGTATCTTTCCAAAGAAAAAAAAAATATTTTACTCTTGACCACTTTTTTTCTGTACCTAATTAACAACGCATTTACTTAATTTACTGCTAATTAAATGTGTTAATTACAATAAAGCTCACACCACTAACAAAACAAAACAAAATAAAACGAGCACTATAAAAAGCAAGAAAAGATATATTTTACCCCAGCTGTGAAGCAAGCCAATAACCCAGCTTGTGTATACATATACATATATATATATATGCATATTGGAATTATTAACGACAGGATTAGGATGTGTCATTAGTCATTATTAATAAAAATCATAATTTTAGTCATTGGATTAATTGAAGGATCCTTTAATAATACAAGAATCGAAATGGTTTACCATTACGCTCTCCATTTTTAACTACAAGTCAATAATTATATTCCGTTTGGGGACAATAGTTGAAAAAGTGTTTCCAGACTTTTTTATTTTTTTGTCATTTTTTTTTTCTAATTTTACTATTTATTTTTTTCAATATTTTCAAAAAACTCAATTAAAAGTTTATAACTTTATCATTTTAAATTGAAATGAGATAATTTTTTTTTTCAAATTATATAGAATTTCGAAAGAAACGAAATAAGATCCATATTGCTAATTTTTTTCTAAATACATTTTAAGTTTTTACATTTTTTCCTTCTAAACAGTTTATTTTTACCAAACTCACATTTTCAAAACTCATGTCATCTCCAATCTCCAAAATATAATCTCCAAACGTGACCCTAAATGGACCTTAAGTTTCAAGGTAATCTTCTAATCTAATATGCCTGGATATATTTTATATATATTTATATTTTTTTTGTAACGAAGTTTCACATTCATGCATGAACTTAATTTATTGACCCAAAAATGCATCGCGTAGACGTGAACCGGAAAGGAAAAGAACTGGACAGGACTTATACAGCGCAAATAAGTTTTTATTTGTTATTTTTTTTATTTTTTTAATTTGACATGCTTGGAATAGTCAAAAGTCAATGCTTGTTAACAACTTGCCGAGTGTCGTGTGCGTGCTCGTCTTGATCTTATTATTTATTTTTCTTGTAATTTGTTTAATTTTTGATTCCTCAAATAAACACTGAACACCCGGATCATCATGATGATCACAATCATTTTTGAATCATGGTCATCTATTTCACAACCCAATATCATCTACCCCTCTTCAAAATATAACTATATATATATATATATATGAGAGAGAGATTACAGTGATTTCACGGCACCAAATATCTTAAATTATTTTTAATGGGAATTGAAGAGTATTTAATTTGGGTAATTAAAGTAGCATGTGCTTCTGAATTTTCTGTCACTGAAAACTTCGGCCTTTTTTAATGTGTACCTCACATGGAGGAAAATGGGGGGCAATTTATATATTCAAGTTTCTTACACCAACAAAATCACATGAATCAACTTGAGATCCCATTACCACTGGTGATGGTAAAACGGTGGAAAAGATATCTTATTCGAAGCTTTCATTTTTACATAATAGTAGTTCGAGTCATGCATTCTATATAGTCTATTCAATTTGGCAAAAACTATATCCATGAACTCTATGAAGTTCCCTAAGCTAGCCTATTATGTTAAAGGCCAAGGATCGAAATCTTTTGTTATCCCATCGATAATTTGATGTATATTTATATACTGATCCAGAAACGTAAAGATGCTAATAATCACTTTTGAAGGGGAAAAAAAAAAAAAACTTGAGGTCACGTGAATGACTTACTACCACCTAATTTGTAGTGAATATTAAATTGATTCTGTGAGTTGGAGTAAATCTATAGTACAAACTACATATCCATTCGATGTGCCATTTGTCCCCAATCCATGGCGGTGGGACCCATGTAGGTGCATGGTTAGATAATCAATCTCCATCAGATAATTGCATTATGCCTATTAGGGTGTCAAAATCCAAGATAAAATTCTAGCTAATATTAGTCCAAATATTATGCTCTTCTTAAATGCGAATGCTTAAGATCTGCATCAAAGTTAACATCCTTAGAGCTGAGAAGTGTGTTACAAAAAAAAAAAAAAAAAAAAGTGAGAGAGATAGAAAATGGAAGAAAGTAGTAGTACTAAATCCGAGTTTCCAGGCTTCCAAACTAATTTTGCTCACAAAGATGACATTGTTCTCAAGAGGTGTTTGAGTCGTTTGCAAAGAAGAGCTCCTTGTCCTCTCCAAGTGAAGCCTAATATTAATGTACCTTCTTCGTGCCATGGTCTGCCAAAATCGCTCGGGAGTAGCTCGAATTCTTGTTCGTCGTCATCGTCGTCGTCGTCGTCATCTTCCCTTCGTTGAATTCGTTTTATCACAGTAAAGATCCGATCCCACTGCTTTCTCCTTTAGTGTTGCCTTCTTTTCTGGAATCTGCCTGTATTCAACAAGAAAATGCTACGAAATCGCATTGAATCTTCGAATCGATTAATGTTTTCGGTTGAATTTGCGTGTTTGTTGTTGATCTATTTCTGCACGATATTGCCTTTGGCTTTGTAAATATATGTATATATTTGTTTTCAATATTTGCTATCAGATTTCTCGACTATATAAGTTGTTTCATTTTCCAAGACTCAATCTTCAGACCTCTTTTAGTTGGAACTTTTTTGCACTTTCTTTTGTGAAAAAACACAAAACTTTTCTCCCTTCTTTTTTTTTTTTTTTTTTTGGCAACTTTCTATAATTAGTAGCTCATTACAAGGAAAATTGGTTGAGTGGGCACTGTGAATTACATCTGCATTCCATAGATTTGATCTAGATATATATATATATATTTTAAATTTAGTAAAGTCAGATCTAGAATTATCGCTAGATTATCACTGTAATCACGGATATTACATTTTAAAGCCTATTAACTATGAAGTTTGAAAAAATAGAATAGCTATTTGCTGGCTTTGTTGTTGTAAACTATTGCGCTCAGACATGTATGCTGTTGGGGGTGAAAAATCACAAACCCCAAGCCACCTCTTAAGCCCAATTCTTTTTCATTTGGACCCAATAGTTCTGCACTTGAACATGAATGGGTTTGACCCAAAAACAAGTGTGCAAACAAATTTATCCTTTCATTGACCTAAATCTTAATAAATTAAACTTTTAAAGATGGTTTGATAAATTAATATAGTATCAAAATTGAAGGTTTTGACTTCGAACTTCGAATATCCGCAATTATAATTTGGTAACATTTCACCTAAGCCAATTGTCTCCTTTACTTGGCACATGTTGGGCTTATATATTCTCCTCCATTTTGATTGGCTCATGTTAGACATTTGCATTTATCTAAACCTACTTGTAAAATAGAAGTTAACTCATTTATTAATAGCTTAAGCTTATTCGACTATATGATTTTGTTGGTAGTTCAAACAATACCGTTTTCATTTGATAGAAGATCTTTTTTTTTTTTCCCTTTTTTAGCAAAAAAACTAGAAAGTAAATTAAAAAGACTACATTTTCATCTTTTTATTCACATAAAATGGTGTTCTCCAAATCTCTACTTTAAGAGGTTAATTCGACAACCAACAGCTTCTACTAACTCACTGTTTGTTCCGTTTGGTGAATGAGTTTGAGTTGGAAATTTTAAATTTCAATAATAAATTTGTGTTGACTTTTCAGAAAAGACAAAAAACTTTTTCAGAAAAAGATAAAAACTGATATGAAAATTTTAAATTTAGAATGAGTGACCAAACAGAGCAGTATAAAATTCTTGCAGGGCGACCTGGTTTTGAGCTTTGGAGACAAATGTCCGAAAAAAAGAAAGAAAGAAAGAAAAAAATCACTTGGCCAACATTGACATTCCCATGGCCAGATTTTTAGTGGTAAACCACCACCATGGTAGTAGTCTACTGTATTATCGACTGTAACCTATTACAGTATCGAAAGTAGCCTGACGTAGCCTAACGTGTAAAAGAGACAATTTACACATATAGTCAAATTTACACTATGTTTTTATAAATCGAAGATCTATTGATATCCCTTATTTACTTTTCTCACACCTTTGTTTAAACTTTAAATTTAAATATTACTCGTTACACCCCAATTTTATTCCAAAACAACCCCTACAATCAAATTATAATTTTTTTCCCTTTGTTAACCCATCAAATCGAAGTAGTTTTTTTTTTTTTTTTTTCTTCTACATTTTCTCACTCACCAACCGTAACTTCTTTCTCCCTCTTTTTTTACTCCTCTCTCTTTTTTCCCCTTCTTTTTTTGCTAATTATCTTTGTCCATTCTCCATTTTTTTTTTTTTTTCTTTCTTCTCCAACGTTGCTGCCATAATTGATTAGTTGACATTAATTTAGTTTTCTTTTTTCTTATTACGGTTGCTGTTTTTTTTTTTTAAGTCATATGTTTTAACTGTTAAGATCTCAAATGAGTTTATGATACTTTATCTAAAAAAATAATGATATTCTTTGCTTTATAACCAGACTTGAATTTCAATTCTTAATATATATATATATATCTAACTATATATATACAGTCAAAACGCTCGTTTTGGTTGACATGAGCCTTTTGGTGTTTCAGTTATTTTTTTCCCCTTCTTTTGTTGTTTTCTGTCCATATTTTTTTTAATTATCTTTTTGCACCTTTTTAAGGTTTTTTTTTTTATTTATTTGGTAATCTTATGTCTTCTTATTTGAAATGTGTAACACCTAATTTTTTTACTGTCATTTTTTTTTACCTATTAGATATATATATATATATATATTTCTTTTCAAATATGTCCTCACTTAAAATTTTGTCTTCCTTTTATTGAAATATTGTTTAATCTAACATGGCTTTTATAACTACTTTTTTTTTTTTTTCTCTCCTAATAGTCCGATCGATTTTTTTTTTTATAAAACAAACTTGCCCTTATTTAAACATAATTTTCCCTTCACGTATGTACCTCAGTTAACTTTTAATATAATCGTTTTATTTCATTACTATTCAAACATTTCATCCTTTTATTTTGATAATTTTATGGTTTTTTAGTACCCTTCTTGCTTTTTAAAATAATTTCTTTACTAAATACATCCTCATTTTTTTCTTCTATTTTTTCATTACGGTTTCTTTATTACCTTTTAATCATATATGTTCAGCTATATTTTATTGAAATACTTTTTTTCTTTTCTAATTTATTCCTATTAATTTTCCACATATACATTCTTAAAAGTTAATAAAAAATTTAACGAACTTAACACACGTGCTATGCATATAAAACTAGTGTGTATATATATATATAGATTATGGATTCCAGAGAACGATTTTGAAAGGAATATCTCACAATCCCACTTGTAAACCTCTACCCACCCCCAACTTTCCCATTCTGTCAAAACAAAGCACTTTAATTTCACGATGAAAGTAGAGGTTGATTATTGATTTGTACCAAGGACTTGTTTGGCAAAATTTATTAGAAACTGCATTTGGTTTCCTATGTTTAAAAATAACTTCTATATCAGAAGAGTTTTTAGTCTCTAAAGTGCTTCTTGTCAAAACCAAAAATATGATTTCTAGCAAAAGTTATTTTAAGTAGATTTAAAAACATGTAACAAAATTTAAATTAGATATTATAAACTTTATTTAATATTTTTAGTACTTATTAGAATACTTTAGCGATCATTTTGATCTCAAAAATTCTTTGATTTTAAACACTTATTGAGAATTCACAATTTTTACTCCTCTTCTTTCCCGGTTAAAAGTAAAAGCAAACGTTATGTGAAACGGCCTCAAATAAACAACAAATGATTTTGTTTTCGTTGAAATGCTTTTTTTTTTTTATTTTTTATTTTTTATTTTTTTGAGTGAAGCTGCTGTTAGTATCAAAGAATAGCAAAGTCCAAGGTTACAGCAGAGGAGACAAAATACGGTGTCTCATCAATCCAAACAAAAGGCTTACCAGCATTAAAACCAAATTGGGCCAAGAGATGGGCCACGGAGTTGGCAGATATCCTAATGTGAGTAATGGAGGAATTAAAAAAACTCACCAGGCCAGCTCGTAATATTTATTTTCGAATTTTAAAATGAGATGTGTGAAAAGTGTATCTTAAAACACATCTATTCTTAAAAGTAATTTTATTTTAAGGGTAATAAAATGATTTGTTAAAATAAAGGCGAGAAGAGAAAATAAGGAGGTGTCAATAAACCTTCCCTTTTAAAAAGCAAAAATTAGGTTGGATAACCCATAATAATCATCTAAACTAATAGATGGCTTAATTTTTTTTTTATTTAGCTAAATGGCCTAATCAAATTACATCAAGTTCTCAAACTCCCCCCCCCCTCTTTATCTCTCTCCTTATTCTACCCATTTCTCTTTTTTCTCCTTTCAACCATCACCGTCACCGACCACAACCTCGGACAGAGACTGGTGACACTGGAATTACGACACTAGGGCGAAATCGCTGTGCCGCTCGTGACAGAGAGAGAGAAACCAGATCGCGGAGAAGAAGCCATTCTTGTTGCAGGAGAAAAAAGGTCGCGGAGCCTATGACCCTCGAACTGCAACAAGCCGCCGCTGTCGCTATCATTGTCATCATCGGCATTGTGCCTTTCCGATCAATGAGGAAAACGAGAGAAACCAGAGGAAAAAGAAGGGAAAAGGAAAGCAGTGGTGATCGGGAGAGAATCAAGAAGGGGAGAGAGAAAGGGGGCTATCGCAGGCGGGGGAAAAGGAGAGAGGGGAAGAGAGAGAGAGTGTTTTTTTTTTTTTTGCCCCTTAACTTTTTTAATTTTTAAAATGGTAAATCAGTTATTTACTCATAATTAATCATTGATTGACCGGAAAATCTGTGATATTGTTTATGATCAATCAAATTGACTATGGGTCAATTAGTGATTGACTACAAAAATTTGTGAGTTATATATTATGGTCAATCACTGATTGACCGATGATTAATCAGTAATTAATTATTTAATATGATTAATCAATAATTGACCATTTACAAAAGTGATTGACCATTTTAAGGGGAAAAAAACATTTTAAATAATTTTTAAAAACTTAGGCTTTTTAACTAATTTTTAAAAATTTGGGCAATTTATTAAAAAACTTATCAAAAAAATGTCATTTAGCTATAAATCTCTTTAAAAAATATCTAGAAACAATCATATTTACAAAATTGAACAAAAATATAACAAGAACCATGTCGTGCGAACAAAAATACCCCTAAATCTAATTTAAGAAACAAAAAAATGTAGATTTCATCCCAAAAAAAAAAAAAAAAACAAAATAGAAATTTAAAAATTCCTAAAAACATTCCCCCTGCATTGTCACATATTTGAACTCGATTCGTTTATGGATTACAATTTTATTTTTTTATTTTTTTACAAATACCTTTGAGTGTTTGTTGTCAATTTTTTATATTGGTTGTCAATATCATATTGATGAAGTCAATATATTATGAAACTAATTTGTGATTCTTTTAATGACATGGTCAATATAAAAAGTGATTCGAAAAGTGATAAAACCTATAACATGTTATTTGAAGTTATTCTATAAAGGAATAAGCCAATACTATATAAATCATGATCATATTGTTACTAATCAAGATTATTATAATGTAATGATAAGGTTTTCATATTATTATATTGCATGATGAAACTTAGTTGCTAAAGTAATTGAGTTATTATCGTAATGATCACCACGTCAAAATGATGAACATAAAAAAAAAAAAGAAACTCAAAACAAAAAGTAAAGAGTAACAGAAGTAAAATGACAAAATTAACGAGGAAAAGAAAAAGATCATGATTTCGTAAAAATAAGAGGGGAAAAACATCTTTCCTAAAAAATTGATAAAGAATTATAAAATTTAAAATAAAATTAAATAATAAATTGCTAGAAATAAGGAGATCTATTCCATAAAAAATTTCCAAAAGGGTGGAAGAACAATAGTTGACCAAGCTGAAGATGAATGGAAAATTTTATTTCCATAAAAAACACCGCAAAAGAGAAAGACAAAGTGAAATGTGGAAGGGTAAATTTGCAAGGAAAAAATAATGAATTTTGAATTTCGTTAAATTTGCAAATAAATTAAAAACTGTTCATTTTTAAAATGGGTGTCCCAAATTGGCCATTTTGTGTAAATTTGACTGCTATGCAATTGTGTTTATGATGGTTGTTCTCCTAAGTTATTGAAAGTAGTCCACTGTGCTGCTGGCAATTGCCTACATAATAAATAAGGGTAATTTTTTTGTCCATGAATTATGTACATGTTAGTCACTTTATCTTTAAATTTTTAATTTTCATAAATTTATTCCTGATTTTTAAAAATATTTTTGATAGTTTTAGCCTCTACATTAAATTAATAAAAGATTTGTGAAATTTAATGTTTATAATCGTTTATCAATTCCGTAATAATATAAGATTTGAGAAAATAATAATTAGACTAAGTGTAAAAAGTTCCTCTTATTTTTATTAAAACTATAACATTTTACACGTAATGTATTAAATTTTTTGCTACTATGATGCAATATGAATGTAATTATCTTTATTAAATTCTAGAAATCATTTGTCAATTTCAGTAGTGATCAAAATTGCCAAAAATAAAAATTCAGTGATTAATTTATCAAAATTAAAATTTCTGGAACTAAAGTGATTGAATATCAATATTTATATGATGATGTAGAACACAAAGACACTAGGGATCCTCTTCTTATATCCGGCATAGCTTTTATTTAATTCTAGATTTTTAATATGATGACGGAGTACATGCGGACAGTAGGGATCCTCATTTTAAGTCCTGCATCATTTTGTATCTGAATTAGATTTTCAATATGAAGACGGAGAACACTAGTACATTAGGGATCCTCTTTTTAGATCCGACATCATTTTATTTTATTTTATTTTTTTGTTTAAACACATAATTTTGTATTCGATTCTAGAGTTTTAATAAGATGACGAAGAACACAAGCACACTAGATATCCTCTTTTAAGATCCCACAATATTTTATATTATTTTTAGATTTTTCAATATGATGATGGAGAATGTGAGTACATTAGGGATCTTTTTTTTTTTTCAGATCCCACATCCTTTTATTTTATTTTATCTTATTTATTTTTGCTTAAAATCATCATTTTATATTCGATTTTAGAGTTTTAATATGAAGAAAGAAAATGTGAGGACATCAAATATCCTTTTTTCAGATGCCACGTTATTTTATATTATTTTTATAATTTTAATATAGTAATTGAGAACACGATGATATCAGGGATCCTTTTTTCAAATCCTGTATTTTTCATATTTGATTTAGATTTTTAATATGATGACGGAGAATGCGAGGACTTAGGATCCTCTTTTTACATGCAAAAAGAAAAAAAGAAAAAAAAAAAAAACTGAAATAGTGAACAAAATTAAGGGTAAGAATTATAAAAAAAGTAATAAAATTCGAGGGAAATATATATATATATATATATATTCAAAAGCCCCACCGCCTCTTCCCCACATGGGCTAAAAATTCAAGTCGCGACTTTTCTTCTTGTCATAACCATCACTATTTTACAAAACAAACCAAAAGGTCGATCGACAGACTTGTATTAGAAGTCGAAAAACGGATTTCCTATAAATATTATTTTATTTTAGTTTTTCCTTTTTACTAATTTCCCTAAATTGCTCTATTTTTGTTTTTGTTTTTGGTGCGAAAATTTTCATTCCAATTTTGAAATCCCTAGGAAACTTCTCTCTCCCCCCCCTCTCTCTCACTCTCTCTCCAGGTCTAGCTTTCTCTGAAAGCCTCTTGTTCACTGATTGGATTCGCCAGCGCAAAAGTAGGGTTTTTTTTGCCGTTTTGGTTCTGCTTATACGGTAAACTTTGATAATCTACACATGTGTTTGATATGTATGTGTATATTCATGTATGTATATGTATGTGTATATGCCTGTGTGCATGTGTTTAGGGTTTAATTACTATTCTAGTTGATTGAATTTTGCAATCTCGACTGTGCTTGCTTGATCATCGGTAGGAGAACTTGAGATTTCTTGATTGAATTATGGTTTTTGATTGTTCCGAATCGGTTTAGGGTTCGATCTTTGCGTGAAATTGGATTTTGGGGCAGGGGTTATGCTTTTGCTTTTGGCTCAATTTTGAATGTTTTTGTTGTGTGTTCAAGGTATATAGTTTATAAATCGATTTGGGTATTTTCGTTGGCTATTTTTTTTTTTTTAATTTAAATTGAAAGTTTCCTGAGGTAGTCACCGTTTTATGTGGGTATTACTTTTTTTATTTTTCGTTCCCCCGTCGCTATTTTTGTTTATATATGTTTGTGTGTGTGTGTGTGTGTGTGCGTGTACTTGTATATATGTATATATGTTTCGATTTGGTTGATATGTGTGTGTGTGTGTTTTGGTAATCAAAACCAAGACTAGCCCTTTAGCTAATTTTGTATGATTAAGTAGGATACAAACATGTCTAGATTAATTTGGTTGGAGGAAATACTTTGCTTAACAAATGCCTTTAATATTTTGATGAGTGCTATTTAATTGTCCCCCGAGACTAGTTCTTTGATTATATGTTTGCATTTAAACCGGTCAAATTTGATAAATGCTTTTGTGTCTATGGGTGTTGAGATATATATAAAAGAGAAACTCATTCTTCTCTTTTTGTGATGTTCATTAATGTTTGCACTTTGCAGAACTAGATGAGGGGGAAAGGAGTATCAAGTGAGCATCGTCACCCGAGAAGGTGTTCGAAAAACAAAACGGCTACTAAGGGAAAGTTTAACAGGACAACTGGGAATGTTGTGATCATTGATCTTGATGATGATGGTGTTGTTATAATCGATCCTGCAGAGTCTTCGAAGCAGAAATTTGAAAGTTCTAATGTGGTGAGAGAAGGCATCATTAACATTGATGATGATAAGGATTCTGATCTGGATCCTGGAATCTGTGTTGATGGTGATGGAGACTTGGTTAGTGACGCCAGCTCAAGCAAAATTCAGTTTCCTGCATTTAAAACTGTGCGGAATTCTTTGCACTCAGATACTGATGAGTGTCGGGTTATCCGGGAAAAGACCTCTGCATTTCAGTTCCCAAAGTGCAAGCAAACCTACTGCACCAAAGCTTCTGACAGAAATCGTTATGGTTTGGATCCTGCCTCTGATAATGGCTCATCTGATAGTGATTGTTCTGATTGTGAGCTAATGGAAGACTCTTTTATAATCCGTGAGCAATGGGACAGAATTTTGCTTAAGAAAAAACAGGACCGAAATCACCATTCTGGTCCAGATGATCTAGCTAGTGCTTCCGGGTCTAATGGCGAGGCTCGTACGAATGCTGAAGAAGAAGATGGTAGAGAGCAACAGCAAGTTCCTGTTTGTTCTAGTTCGAGCAATGCAGATTATGGGAAAGAAAACGTGTCTGAATTTTTTGCAACTGCCAGTCGCAATGCAGAGGCTACTTCTTTCAAACCACCCTCAGATGGTTCATTTATGGATGGTTATCAGAAAGGTGAGCAAGGAAATTGTCCATATTGGAAACCTGCATCAGTCCGGGATACAGAACCCTTACGTCGAAATGCAGATTTTCCTCCTGGAGGAGGCGCATTTGCAGGAGATCCTCATTGTAGTGTTAACTGTCAAAGCAACAATGATTTTTTTGATAGCATCCCTGGTTTTAGGAATGAAAAATATCCAAGTCGCCAAGGTTCATTTCAGCCTGGAGGATGTTCCGTTGCCGAAGATCCTAGTTGTTGTTATGATTGTAGAACTTATGAAAATGTCTGTGATGCTATCCCAGGTTTTAGGAAAGAAAAAGAACCTAGTCCCCAAGAGTTTCCCTTTATGTGGTTTGAACGAGAAGTTGGTGAAAAACAATCTATGCATCCCAAAACTAGTTTGGACAGAACTGAGAAAGTTGATCCTGGACAGTCGTCTGTGTCAAACTCTAGAATGTTTGATGATATAAAGGTTGATAATGGTGTTTCTCTTCCAGATGACAAATTCAGAGATGGTCCTGGAGAATTTCCAACTTGCCGCACCTCAAATGAGGACAAGTCGAAAGGCTGCAGCGAAAAAGCTTCTTATCAAGATAGAGTGGGAGCAGATTCTAATGAGCCATCTTTATGTGAGACCGCAAGTATTCAAACAAATATTGACAAAGTCGAATCTTCTTTTGTGGAGGCAAAGGAACCAAATAACAGTAGAGGACTGTTGGATGCTCAAGCTGGTAATATTGCGCCATCTGTTGAAGGCAACCTAATCAATGAACGGGAAAAGCTTAAGGACACTGATGAATACAAGAGAGCAATAGAGGAAGAATGGGCAGCCAGGCAGCGAGAATTGCGAATTCAGGTTTGGCACCTTACTGATATCTCCAATTTTTCTTCTCAATAAAATTTGACTCTCCCCTGCATCCTCTTTTATTTGTGGATTATGCCATTGAATTTTGTCAATATTCGATTTTGTAGTGACTTTACTCTTTAGCATAGTTGAAAGGTTCTTTTATGTTCCTATAAAAGTTTTAACCAACTTGGGGAATATTAAGGAGTGGTAGGAGCCCAACCGTGTATGTGATAGATGCAATGACTGTGTTAAATTAGCATCACCCACATGGCCATACTTTTTCATTTTTTAAGATTTTTCTGCACGAAGGTTATGCTAATTAGTTCAGTACTTCTGAATATTTATATTGAGGTGGTTGATCTACAATTTTTATTCGTTGAATTTATGATGGAATGTAGACAATATTTTGTTTATTATGCCTGAAGTATGCATATGCATGTAAAATTTTTCAGTGGAAGGCTATGATTCCATTCATTCTACCAGTTGGTTTCCACCGTACCTAAATGTGTTATAACTCAAGCAATGGCCTCAAAGATGCCTATAGCCCTACAGTGGTGTAGGTTAAATTTGAAAAGTTTTTTCAAGTGTGGGAATATTTTATTAGTTATTAAGCTCTTTGCTATTTTGCAGTCGGAGGAGGCACAGAGGTTGCGAAAGAGAAAAAAAGCCGAAAGCATGCGTTTATGTGACATTGAAAGAAGGCAAAAGCAACGTATTGAAGAAGTCAGACAGACTCAAAAGAAGGTTTGTGTTCATGTTTTCTCTAATTATGACGTAGGTTTATAGTATTTTGTTTTATTGCACAATGTAGTTGTTTCTATCACGTATCAATCTTTGTAATGTTTTTCTTAAATAAAGAAAAACAGATTTAAGTGTGTCTTTAATATTGTCACTAATGAATCTTCAGGACGAGGAAAATATAAATCTGAAGGAGCAACTGCGTGGTGAAATAAGGAAGGAGATTAACAGATTGGAAATAACGTGCATAGATATGGCTTCATTGCTGCGTGGTTTAGGCATCCAAGTTGGGGGCGATGTAAGTCAGCTGATCAACTTAATGCTTTCGCTTTAAGTGTAGGGCAGATCGATGAATATAGGATTTACATCGACTTCGTTCATCTCATTAACCTTGGCCCTTAACTTTCCCGAAGTTTGTTTTTATAGCAAATTGCTATATTACTTCTAGATGTTTGATTAGTAAACCAGTACTTTTTTTATTTTTATTTTTTTTACAAGAACTAGTAAATCAGTACTTGTCTGACTATTACAAGCACGCAAATATATTCTTATTCAACTTCCTGTTCTCATTATTGTTTAGTCAATTGATAATGGTAATGACTGTTGCAGGTACATGCAGCTTATAAACGAGCTCTGCTAAAATTTCATCCAGACCGGGCGTCAAAAACCGACATCCGCCAACAGGTTGAAGCCGAGGAGAAATTCAAGCTCATTTCACGCATGAAGGATAAGTTATCGACTACATGTTGCTGACTGCTAACATATGGTTTCTGTTGTTTTCTCAATTGTAATGGTTAATGTGGTCTTTTTCCTCCCAACTTTTCTTATTCTGCTTGTGACTAATTCAATTGTCCAAAACACACAACGAAAAAAAGACAAAAAAGAAAAAGAAAAAAAAAGAAAAAGAAAAGAAAAGAAAGAAAACAAACATGGTAGAAAATTTTGACCCCGATCAGATGTACAATCTTGATCTCTGACGCATTTGTAAGGTTATATAGAGCTAGCTAGTCCAGAAAATCATTGTCTTGAAGGTTGCCTGATGGTTTCTTGCTTTTCCAACTCTTGAAAAGCTCATTCGTTTGAGTCTTGGTGGCTAAATTGCCCGAGCTCTTTCACTTTACCACCTGTGGTGATGGCACAGTGGTGAGGAAGTCTCGTTATTTCTATCTATTTAAAGGTTTTTGAGTCATGCCGTCTACCCTTGGTATAGACCATGTGTTGGTATAGTGGTCCTTTGTAATTACCCAGACTTGTTGGCACATGTTATTTGTAGTCAGACTGTTTCATTAAGTGGAAAAAAAGATGTAAAATAAAACAAACAGCCCTAAATATATTAGACAAGTTTTAGCAGCTTAAGAGTTGGGACTTTCGTTTAAGTTGTTCACCTTTTGTTTTCAAAGCTTGTGGACGTTTTCCTTTGTACTGAACCCGTCTCTGTTTCTGTCTCTCTCTTTCTCTCTCCAATATTTTAATCAAGATTGAGAATGAACATTGAATTGGATTACCCATCGATAAGAACAAGCATTTGATTATCACATTTGTACATTTTCACTAAAGAATGTCTCTCGCACGCTTAATTCATCGTAACAGCAGTCGGTTTAAGTGACGGTCTTTATGAACTATCTTATTTAGAGAGGCCAGTCATGTTTGGTCTTTTTACAATGTACAGGGGGCAATTTTTCCAGAACAATTCTTGCATTCACTGTGATTGTATCATCACTTGAATTCCATGTTGAGGGTGTAGTGTAAGAAGCTGAAATGGTGAGTGCACATATGCCGGAGAAAGAGTGAAAGAATAGCGTTGGAGAATCATTGAAAAATCAATCTTTGCCTCATTGATTGCAAAGTTCATTCCCACACAGCTTCTCGGTCCCACTCCAAAGGGAAAAAAATGCTGCTTCATTGTTGGTAGTGGCCTTCGCAATCCCTTCTGAGAATCTCTCCGGCTTGAATTGATGCTCATCTTCTCCCCATGTTTGAGGATCATGATGAACTGCTAAATAGGAGATATAAAGGTTCAGATTTGCAGGAAGAATGAGCTTTCCAAGTTGAACTTCCCGTTTTACTTTTCGTACAACGGCGATGGCAGGAGGATATAATCTGAGAGACTCGTTAATGACCGCGCTCATCTGCATTAAAAGAATAAATCAAGATTAGCTAGATTCCACATATTAAAAAGAAAATGAGTTTCTTTTCAAGTTTCACTTCGTGACTTACTGTTTTTAGTTTCCAAATGTCGTCCGGGTTCGGATTCTCTGGGCCAAATAAGTTGAACACGTCCTTTCTTGCCTCCTCCTGCCAATCTGTGTGAACTGCCAGAAGGAGCACAGTCCATGCCAGTAGAACATTAGTGCTATCTTGCCCGGCAAGATAAAATGTTTTGCACTCATCAACCAGATCATCCTCCAAAATCCTTTGCGATTCGCCAGTATCATGGTGAGCCTTTATCAGCACACCAAGAAAATCACTGCCAAAGCCATCTTCTTCTCCACTCATTACCTTCTCTCCTTTTTCTTTATAATCTCCAGCACGCAGTCGCGTATTTCCCTTTCAAGCATCTCTGATTCGATCTCATCCTTAGTTTTAAAGAACTTGCTGCAAGAGGGAAGAACAACTAAATTGAGTGGTTGAGAACTAAAATGATTGTTTTGCAACTTTGCATTGATCGGAAAGGAACCTTATCTAAAGCCAGGGAAACTGACTTTCAAAGTGTTTCTGGAGTATAACAAGGTCAATTTCTGCATCATATCAAAGATTTTCTTCCCTTCTTGGTAACTGCTCCCGAATGCCGTTCTAGAAATCACTTCTGCAGTCAACAGCCTAAACTCTTCAAACACCTCTACCACTTTGCCTTCATAGTTTTTCCATCTCTCCAGCATTTGTTCTACACTCGAGATCATTGCAGGATTCATACCCCATTAAGCAATATCGTCATACAATCAGAACACCATCACCGCAACCGACCGGCAAGATGAAATTTGCAGGTTTAATGTGCTAAAATCGAGAATAAAACATAAAATTACAATAGTTAACCAACTAGCTTTACCTTCAAGCTATCCCCGTGGAAGGCATAATTTGCTAGTTTTCTCAATTTTGCTCATTTTTCACCTTTAGCTGTGACAAGACCATCACCAAATAACTTCCTTGTAAAGCCTTTGGCCTCAACTTTGGGATAAGCACTATTTCTATTATTGAGCACCTCTTTGATCAACTCTGGTTCTGTGATGACCAATTGAGGTTGAGGACCAATCCATTGAAGATAATTCTTTCCTGTTAAAAAAGAAAAAAGAAACCAAAAATCTCAAACAAAGAGTTTTTACTTTACAGAACCATGTAGTGGACTGAAGTTTCCTCACCATACATGCCGATCCACGAGTCAACATGAGGCAAAAGTTTGGGAAGAATATTGTGTGACAAACCCTCCGTAGCTCTGGTCATGGATTCCTTTTTCATGGCGGAGATTTGTTTGGTGTTGCCATGGATGAACCTGTAAGAAGGGCCTTTTATCCCTTGCACGGCCATCAAGCGCTGTATGCGATTCGGAGTCCACCATAGTTTGTGAAGGACCTTCATCACAACTACCATGAAAAACAGGCCAAGAAAGCTTAAAACAACAACTACGTCTACTTCTCCCAAAGTTCTCTTTTTTTTGCCTAGTGTTTTTTAATAAATTTTTTTTTTCTGTAGTTTTTAATAGTATTTTTATCAGAAGATGTCACATGTATAGGGCTGAAGATGATTGTTGATGGTACAAAATGAGGCAGGCTTTTGTCGCCATCTATTGGTGGCCCCACATGTATCTTGAACAACGTAGCATGAAAAGAGTCTTTTTGCGGCCACTCATTTGGCATTTAGCATTAACTTCTTCATCTTCTTCTTCTTCCTTAAATCCTAATTGGTCGAAATTTCATAACAAGCTTAATTAAATAAAAAATTTTCTTTTCAGCCTATCATTATTCTTTTTCAACTTAATTAGAACCTTAGAAACTTTTGAATGCTCAAAAACTTTAATTTGAGAAAATTATGTAAATAATTACATTTTTTTAATCTATTAATAAATATGATATAAAATTTTCATTTTTAACCAATATGATATAAATTTTAATTAATTTAGTTTAATTATATGTTATCATATTAGTTTAGTGTTAATTTTTTTATGTCATGTTTATTTAATGATCTCTAAATTTGTTTGTGTCATTCAGGTGTTATCTCCAAAATATTTTGACGTGGGCCCACTTAATATTGACACATGTATTAGAATTGAATGATATAAATTTAAAGACTAATATATCAACATGACATAAACATTTAATACAAGACTAATATGACATAAATACAACTAAAATTTGTGTCGTGTTAATTAAGAGGGAAGAATTCGTAATATGTTGATCGATGACTCAGAAAAGTGGTTATTTGAGTTATTTTCTCTGAGTTAAGTGCAGCTTGGAAATTTTCTGGTCAGGCCAGTTTTCTGATGTTTGCAAGATTTTAATGTCATCAACGATTAAAAAATTCCGGGTAGAATAGTAGGGGATTACTGCCAATAAAAAATTCAAAAGCTTGTGGTTTGTTCTCCCAATTAGAAAAGTTCCACGCGGAACAAACATCAACATCACATAAAAATATCTCATGATCCTTTCAAAAATAAAATTGAATAAACTATTAAAAAAAAAAAAGATTCAAGATAACCAAGTTTTTGTTTAATTCATCAGTTGAAGATAAAAATTTTAAGTTAAAATTGGTTGATTCTTTAAAAACTAAGTATAATTTTGTATTGATATTTTAGAAAAAAATAAAAATTGAGTTATGAAAAATTTAAATTCTTATTGAAACACCAAACAAACCATAAATTGAATATCATGACTTCTCTGCATCTTCTCATGTTTAGTAAGGCCCCTTAATTTGTAAGGCGTTCATCATTTAAGAAAAGAAAACACAGCCCTAACTAACAACACTAACATTTAGGGGCAAAACCACCAAAGTGAACATCTTCTTCTTCTTCTTCTTTTTATTTTATTTTATTTTATTTTATTTTTTATTTTTAATAACAATTTTACTTTTAAAATCTCTATGATTTTCTCATTTTACCCTACTAAAAATTGATCGTATCCTAATAAAAACCATTCTAAAAACCCCCACTAAAACAATAAACTGGCACCAGACCAAACCCAATTAAGATATTGAGCTCCAATGTCGACATTTAGAAACCTCAAAAGTTAAACACAAAACCAGAGACGCTTTTGCATCATAAAAGTAAAGCTCCATTCTTCCATCCGTTCCCCACATCACATGATACCAAATGTTTGTTAGGATCGCCATGGAAGCCTCGACAGCAGCTGCCTCACTGCTTAGCCTCGCAGATTCCCCTAACTCGAACAATGCCACATTCTTCTCCAACTAGAAGATTTGTGCAACCACTTTTGCGGCGAGTCCAATAGCAAAAAGGCGCCCCCACGTCTCTAATCTATCATTTTCCATTTCTCCAATCTAGGTGATCTACCATCCCCTTTTTTTTTATACCTTCCTACCAAAATGTTCTCTTACAAAAATATGATTGATCAAATGACAGACTCAAATATCACAACATAATACAGTTTTTATGATTTTATATAATCCTTGATTTTCAAAAGAAATATGTGACATATAAATGATTTACTTTATGTGATTATAAGTATAATATAATAATAATTTTACACCTAATCTTATTAGAAGATGTAGAGTTTAAATTCTGTCGCTCCCTATTAAAAAAAAGCCTTATATTTCATGTTTCTTAGTTCCATCAAATTTTTTTAAGAATAAGTATTTTTTTTTATTTATAGTTATTTTTAGTACACTATCTAATCACTTACTGGAGGGGACAGCGACATAAACGACAATAACAAGGGAAAGCGACATCGACGGAAAAGAGGATAACAAGCAAAGGCATCTATTAGATAAACAGAAATATAATTACCACACATAAAAAAACAGTAACATACATGAATGCTGCATGAGCAGAAATAGTGAAAACCACAAACAAAAAATTATGAAAGCAACATCAACACAAAACTACAATCACTTATGAAACGACAGACAACCCCACAACAGTTAAAACACCAGATGACCAAAAAAAAAACAAAAACAAAAACCACACCAAAACGACATTCGCATAAGGAAGCTCAAGTGAAAGAGTGAAAAAAATGAAACTTATAATAGATAGCATTTTTACGAAAAATTAAAATAAAGAGTAAAGTTTTAAAATATTTTAAATAAATAGAAAATTTAATCCGTAAATAACATAAAATCTTCTATTTACTTCAATTATTTATGTAAAAATACTGTTTACTTTTTCTCGCTTAAAATACTCAACAAAAAAACAATTAAAGGCACCAATTTAAAACAGACGACAACAAAAATTAAAAACGACATACCAGCATGAACAACAAAAAAGATACCCATTTAACAAACGACAGCAAACTGTGAAACTACACCAACTGAAATAAAAACGACAATGAGTAGAAAAGGTCAAAGAAATGGAAGAATGGACACGAACTCGAGAAACGTCAATAACAACAACTTGACCACAAAAACGACAATCACAATAAAATGACATCATAAAAGTAAAACAGCAGAAACGGAAAACGACAACCTTCTCAAAACGTGCAACCCCAAAACAATGTCAACTCAAGAAAGATGCAAGGCTGTTGAGCTATCCTTGTAATTTGGCGCTTTTTTTTTTTTTTTTTTGGCTGTTGAGCTATACCCATTTAACAAACGACAGCAAACTATGAAACTACACCAAATGAAATAAAAACGACAACGAGTAGAAAAGGTCAAAGAAATGGAAGAATGGACACGAACTCGAGAAACGTCAATAACAACAACTTGACCACAAAAACGACAATCACAATAAAATGACATCATAAAAGTAAAGCAGAAGAAACGGAAAACGACAACCTTCTCAAAACGGGCAACCCCAAAACAATGTCAACTCAAGAAAGATGCAAGGCTGTTGAGCTATCCTCGTAATTTGGCGATTTTTTTTTTTTTTTTTTTTTGGCTGTTGAGCTATAGCCATTCAACAAACGACAGCAAACTATGAAACTACACCAACTGAAATAAAAACGACAATGAGTAGAAAAAGTCAAAGAAATGGAAGAATGGACACGAACTCGAGAAACATCAATAACAACAACTTGACCACAAAAACGACAATCACAATAAAATGACATCATAAAAGTAAAACAGCACAAACGGAAAACGACAACCTTCTCAAAACGTGCAACTCCAAAACAATGTCAACTCAAGAAACGATGCAAGGCTGTTGAGCTATCCTTGTAATTTGGCTCTTTTTCCTTTTTTTTTTTTTTTTTCCATTCACTATTTCCACAAGTACTTTGAAGTTTCACTCTTTATAACTTTTTCTATGTCCGAATCCAAGTTGAATGCAAGCAAACTTGTTGTAGGAAATTAGTGTGTCATGAAAACTATATATCTTCATTAAAAAAGAAAATCAATCACGAACAAATTCCAGACGAGGGATCAAACATAAAGGAAAAAAAATTAACTCACTATTTAAGTGAATAATCCCACAAAGAGTGTAGAACAACCTTCCAAAGCATAACAAAATGAAGACAACTTCGAAAAACATAAAAAGACGGACTATCAATTGGTTACTCATGTGTGTCACTCTCATTGAGGGACATTGACCAAATACTCAACATAAGAGACACATCTCTTTAACACATTTATAGTTCTACGTTCACAAGGGATGTATCATCACTTGAACTCCATGCTGTGGCTGAAGAGTAACAAGCTGAAACGGCGAATGGACATAGGCCGGTGAAAGTGTGAAAGTGTAGCGTCTTAAAATCATGGAAAGAGCAATCTTTGCTTCAATAAGTGCAAAGTTCATTCCCACACAAGTTCTAGGTCCCAACCCAAAGGGAAAAAATGCAGCCGAGTTGTTATTAGTAGCTTTCAGAACCCCTTCCGAGAATCTCTCAGGTTTGAACTCATGCACATCTTCTCCCCATATCTTAGGGTCATGATGAAATGCTAAATTTGTGATGAAAACGTCCATTTTAGCAGGGAGAAAGAGATTTCCCAATCTTCCTTCTCTTTCCACTGTCCTCGAAAAGCTAACTACAGGCGGATATAATCTCAAAGACTCATTAATTATCAGACTAATCTGCATATCAACCAAGAAAAATTCCAAATTATTAGTTCACTGATAAGTCATTATTAGTTCTTTTTTGGACTTGTGATGATTACTTACTACTTTTAGTCTTGCAATGCCATCTGGGGTTGGATTATGTTGACCAAATGCGTTGACCACCTCCTTTCTCGCTTGCTCTTGCCAATCTGTGTGGATTGCTAGGAGCATCACAGTCCATGCAAGCAAACTATTAGTGGTTTCCTGTCCCGCAAAATAGAATATCTTGCACTCGGTAATCAAATCGTCGACCGAGATCCTCTTCGTTTCATCGGCATCATGGTGAGCCGTTATTAGCACACCAAGAAGATCACTTCCATAGCTATCTTCTTCTCCATTCTTCACCTTATCTTCTCTTCTCTTGACTATCTCCGTTATGCAGTTGCTTATCTCTCTCTCAAGCGTATCGGTTTCTATCTCTTCTTTTGTCCTGTAGAACTTGCTGCAAAAGGAAAATAGAAGGAAAGGAAAACGAATGACCATTTTGAGTTCTTTACGAAAGTGGGTTGTTCTCCAAATCTACATAATTTATCTTAAAGGAATCAATCACCTGATGATTGGAAGCCTAATTTTGAAAAAATTCATGACTAAAATCAAGGTCAACCTGCTCAACAGATCAAAGATTTTCTTCCCTTCTAGGTAACTACTCGTGAATGCGGTTTTAGAAATCACTTCGGCAGTCAAGAACCTAAATTCTTCAAACACCTCAATCTCTTTGCCTTCATATTTTTTCCATCTTTCAAGCATCATCTCGACACTTGAGATCATTGCAGGAAACATACCCTGTAAGATAGCCATCGTTCAATCTAGCTCAAGTTATGAACATTCCAATGTAGTAATGGTACTCTCTCTGCAATAGTTCAATTTTTCCTTCTTTTTTTTTTTTTTTTTTTTTGGGTAAGGAAAAAGAATCTTACTTTTAAGCTTTCTGCATGGAATGTGTGGACTGCCAGTTTCCTCAATTTTGCCCATTTTTCACCCGTAGTAATCACAAGCCCATCTCCGAATATCTTCTCGAAGCCTTTGCTCTTGGTTTTTGAATAATCTGTATTTTTATTGTTGAATACCTCTTTGATCAACTCCAATTCGGTTATTATCAATTGAGGTTGTGTACCAATCCATTGAAGAAAATTTCTCCCTGTCGAGGAGAAAAAGAAAAGTGAGAAATCTTTAGTCTTTAGTTGTAGGAAAAGGAATAATAATAATAATAATAATAACAATAAAACCCCATCAAAAAGGCATTGACTATCACATTTTTCGTTAGTTTTGAATTGGATTTAAGGTTCGGAAACACATACTAACTTACGAAAGAGATAAAAAGAACGGCAAAAAGCTTGAAATGGCCACAATTAAGAGTTTTAAAAGAGGTTGTCTTCAAACTTATAATCCCTAAGCTATATATAAAGACCAAATTAGGAGAGTTTTCACTTACCATACATGTTGGCCCAAGACTCAAGATGAGGTTGAACCTTGAGAGAAATGTTGTGAGACAAACTCATAGGTCTGCTCATGGCTTCCTTTCTCATATCCCATATTTCTTTGGCGTTACCTTGAACTAATCCGTATGAGGGGCCTCTTATTCCTTGAGAAGCCATTTGATTTTGTATCCGAGTGGGAATCCACCATACTTTGTGAAATATCTTTATGAAAACCAACACTAAAAGTATGCCAATAGAGCTTGAAAAAATTATTGCCATGTCTTTTTTAGCCTCTTTTTTTTTTCCTCCCCCCCCTCCTCGTTAATTTCTTCTCTTAATTATTGTCTTTCCTCTTGGTTTTCCCTCAAAACCCAGCGAATCTTTTTTATATATCCTGAACAACTTAAATTTTTCTTTGGATTTTAATTTTATACGATATATTATTGTTAGCCGCCCCAGGCCGGAGTAAAATATAGAAACTTGCATGTTAACGTATTTTAAATTTTCATTACTTCAAAGTATATAATATTTTTAAATCAAAATCAGCACTTGACATTTTAAGGAAAACTTTTATGACAGGGTCTGAACTAGCTGTTAAATTTCATTAATTTATCATTTATATGTGCAAAAAAAATTAGTATGATCAAATCTATGCTTTCTATGCTTATTATTGTCGCTTTCTATGCTTCTATGATGTTTAGTTGGGTGATTCTTATGCAGTTATATATTCATCTTTTTAATATATCCAAGAGAAACAAGAAAAAAAAAAAGGGGGAAATTCTACAATGAAAAAACATTTGTTTTTCCCTATCAACAGGATAAGATCTAAAGGTGAAAAATGTATCTGAATGAGGGTGGGATGCTCGTAATAATACTGGATTGAACTAACGGAACAACTGTAATTTATACATCTTATCAAAATAAGTATCCTGCCCCATCTCCTTTTTAAATTTCTGAAAATGGATTCAAGGAAAAGAAATCCAGGTCCAAACGGTGGCAGAAGGATAATACTCATCTACAACAATAGACCCATGAAGGACTAGAAGCAAAAGGAGAAGTGGGTCTGCAAAATCAACGACCAAAATCTTTTATGCAAAGAAGGTGAAATTCGTAAAATCCGCCTAATTCAAGCAAAAAGAAAAAAAAATGAAGTGGTCCTCTTTGTTTACAATCTTACAGAGGGAGCTTCAAAACAAACGTTAATGGCGGCTACATCGCCATTTTTTGGATCTGAGTTTCTTCCTGTATTATCAACCTTTGTGCACCTTTTTTGAATCCAAGATCTGATAAAATATCCAAAAAGCTTTTTCAAGACTTGCTCAGATATCAAACTTGTTTGTCTTTATTTAAAGAAAAAATAGGAACAATGCAATTGAACATCTTGAATAGTGACTCCGGTTCTTGAATCAGAAACACAGGACATTAGGACGAGACCAAAAATATTTGAAACTTTGGTAATATAATATTCGAGATTCCTATAATTTTGCCAACAAATCTGGGTTTGATTAGGTTTGGTTGATCTTTTAGTAGTTTTCTTTTAAATATTTTTTAGGTGCATCTTTTAATTTTGCTTGAAACGATTTGAAAACATTTGAGGTTGAACATAATATTTTATAAATCATAGAAAATTTTTGTAATTATTATGAGACTTCAAAAAGAATGTGATCAGATATATGTGTAGTCAACTTTATTAATCATTTGAAACGGATGATCATCTTACACCATTCAATTTTTATCTTATGGTATATATTTTTTAACCCTATCAATAGGGTAAAATAATTTTATTCTATTGCAGTAAGTCTTAAAAAAAAAAAAAAAATAGTCGCAATGGAATTATTGAAAGCTGGTCAACCGTATATAGTGGCTAGCTTAGAGTGACCGTGACGTAACCAATTGACAATTAGTCAATTATAAATGATGTCCAATCCTTTGAAGTTCAACTTTTTTTGTGGTACAAAAAGCATGCCAAACCAAAGCTGACTCAAGCAATTTTGGGGTTTTAGAGAAAGAAATCAAGGACGCTTTCATTAAAACTCGTACGGTAGGGAATCCTATATGTCGTGAATATATGTTTTTAAATGTTAAAAATTATATTAAACTACAAAAGTATGTAAAATCTTTTTTTAACTGCCACATCGGCCGGAGTTGATGCGTAGTTAAAACCTTGCTGAAGCGGAAATATACATTACATGCCACATGTTTGAAACCTTCTCCCGTAGCTAATATTAGCTTTTCTCTCCTTGTTCTTTTTTATTTTCTGCCAAGTTTTGTTGAATAATTTCCCTTAATTTTTTTTTTTGAGTGATTAATAACTTTATTTTAGAAACCATTCAGAACATTTTGTCAAGTCCACAAATGGGTTAGATTTAAAAAAAAATAAAAATTTATTGTTCTTATTGAATTTGGGATAAGATTAAGAAAATCCTTGTCCACTCTCTAACCCTCCTTACACATATTGTTATTGGAAGTTCTTGAAATAAAAAAAAAAGTTTCAAAATTAGCAAACTATCAAGAAAACAAGCACATATTGTTTGTCTCTAAAAATAAAAAATTATTTTTATGATAATACCTCTTATTTTGCACTATTAATATAAACTATTGTATTAGTATGTAGCTTAAATTGTAAACGGTCTGATATCTGACTAGAAAAATTTTGTTTCGTGCATTGTAAATTTTTAAGATGAAAACTCATATATCAAACTGTCAAAAAATTAATCTAACGTTTAAAAAACTGTTCATACTAGTAACGCATAATAAGACGTCCTACCATAAAAACCCCTAAAAAAATATGTCTCTTGTTATGTACACATATCTTATTTGAAAGTTTGAGTTATAAATCATGATGTGTTTAAGATTTGAGGACAAATGTATTATAACAGAAATGTTCCGTATGCAATACCGCTTATCATGCTATACTTGTAACTTTTTATATAAAAATTTGTAACAATTAATTGATTTACACATAATTTTTTATTTAGAATCTTGTCTCATGATATTTTTCAAATATTGATATATATAATATACATCACTGAAAAATATTTTGTTTGAATTATTGAATTAATATAATATAATATAATACAAATCACGTTAGCATCACGTTGGGTTACCATATTGTAGCCCCCTCCCTATAACTATTAGCCTCCGATTTCGAAAAAATCGTGTGAAAGTATGCGAGTATGGGGCCACCTGCGAAAAAGGTGCTGCAGATCTTTTCTTCCGGAGTGAGCCAAATATCAGCGGCTCTTTTCTACATTTTGGTTCTATTCTTTCGTTTTCAAATTCAAAGAAGTGGTGGCGAAGAGCCAAAGACTATTGCTACATTGCATAAAATGTTAGCGAGGACAAAAGCTGGAATCTCTTTGTATCATCAACTATCGCCTTCAACACCAAAAATATCAGATGTTTTGATAAACTAGTGTACTACACATACATATGACATACTTGAAAATGTTTATTTAAATAGGAAAAATAAAATAAAATAATGAGTTAAAAAATAGACCCAAAAATAAATAATAATAATAATAATAACAACAAAAGACCTTAAAAAAAGAGGCATGAAAAAAATACAAAATAGATAAAACGATTAAAATGAAAAAAAAAAATCAACCAATTCAAAAAATAATAATAATAACTTGTAAAAAGAGGGGGGGCGGGGGGGGGGGGGGGGGGGGAACAAAAAATTGAAGGTCCAAAAATTAAATGCAAATATTTTCATCCAAAAATGAAAAGCTTCAACCTTTCTACAATATATATAATATAATGCATAGATTTATGTTCTTTTTTACGAGATAATTAAGAATGGGTTGATTTGTCAAATAGGAACAACTTTATTTGTTTCGTGGGTAAAAAGATTTACGGTGATGCATGTGCCCACGTACGTTTCGACCGCCCCATTCCAAACTTTCGTTTTTCTTTCACTGTCTTCTCTCCTTTTTTTTTTTTTCCCCCCTCTTTTTTTAATTTTACTAGTTGTATGATATGTACTTCATTCGTGCATAATAGATAAATAAAGTAAAGTAAAAAAAAAGAATAAAATAAATTCACATGATGATGACGTGATAACTATGTGACTGTCATATAATAAACAAGGATAATATGATCATGAATCATGTGTCATCTGTAATGAAGATAGCGATTCAAGTGATGATGCATATGTGATGATATCCACACCCATACTCGCATGCCTAAAAGAGCCAAATATCTGTGCTTTTACAAATAATCATGCGTCACATTTTGGTTCTATTCTTTCGTTTTCAAATTCAGAAGAAGTGGTGGCAAAGAGCCAAAGACTATTGCATACATTGAATATAAAGTTAGTGGACAGAAGCTGGTATCTGTTAGTATCTTCTACTATCGCCTTCAACGTCAAATGTATCCGACGTTTTGATAAACTAGTCTAAAGTATGTACTACGTACATGTTGTTGGACATATTTAAGAAATTTTATCTAAATAAGAAAAATTTTAAATAATAAATTAAAAAAAAAGACCGATAAAAAAAAGACCTGAAAATAAATATAAAAAAAAGGTACGAAAAAAATACAAAAATTTAAAATGACTAAAATGAAAAAAATACAAAAGAAATGACTCAATTGTAAAAAAAAAAAAAAAAAAAAAAAAAAATTGAAGGGCCAAAAATTAAATACAAAATGTTTTCGTCAACAACAAACCGATTTGAATAAAAGCTTGAACATTAAATGTTGAGCTTTTTATAATACTAGGTGATGTGCAAGTGCAAATGCACGTGCCTGTTTGTTTAGTAAGTTTATTAATTTATTGTAAATTTATTTATATGTAAATACATGTTTAAGTATATATAGGTATAAGTATATTTGTTTTTTCATTTATTGTAAATTTATTAATTTAGTTGTTTATTACTTTAGGGTAAATTTATTAATTGATTGTAAAATTATTTTTATGTAAAAATATGTTTAAGAGTATTTCTATAACAGATATAAAAAGCACATGGATGTAACTAAATATGATTACATATACAACATATATTACTGTAAAGGTGAAGTTTTAGATATTTCATAATTTTTTTTATGATGTGTAGTAAATGCAATATAGTAAATTTATCTTTTTAAAAACATATTAAATTTGAAAAAAATGATTAATTAGGTTATTATAAAATTAATAAGATAGTATAATAAAACATAATATTTATCGAATTTATCATTTAGATATGAAGAAGAATAATATTAATAAAGCATAACTTTGTACACATGTCAATCAAGGATAGGAAAAGCTAACGAGCATATATGTGATATTTAGATGTAGAAAATAAAAAAAAAAATTAAAAATAAAAAACTTATAGAGAGAGAGAGAGAGAGAGAGAGAGAAACGGAAACAGAAAGATGTGAAGACGGTGAATGAAGAAGAAAAGGCAGCAAAATAAACCACACTGAACACGTTATCACACATTATCAGCTTTTTTGTGAAAAATCACGTTACAGCTTTTAGTTACAATAAAAAGGGAAGTAGTTCCTATAGAGTTGTAGAAACTAAACTAAACTAAACGAATCCTAAAACCTCTAACCAAAAAAATTAAAAAGCATTATTTTTGTACACATGTCAATAAAAGATAGGAGAAGAAAGGAAAAGCTAGCAAGCATATATGCGACATTTAGTTACATCCATGCTTTTTATAGATGTTACAGATATATAGATACATAGATATAATGTATAACTTTGTGTTTCTTTTTTTTTTTGTTTTTTTGTTTTTTTTGGGATAAGAATGGGTTGATTTGTCAAATGGGAACGACTTGATTTGTTTTGTGGGTAAAAAGACTACGGTGATGCATGTGCCCACGTTCATTTTAGTCGCCTCCGTTCCAAAACTTTCGTCTTTCTATCTTTGTCATCTCTCTTTTCTCTCCTTTTAGTTTTACTAGTTGTTTGACACATGTTTTGCACATGTATGCAAATAGATAAATAAAGAAAAATAAAAAAAATTCATGTGACGATGATGTGACCATCACGTGATGATGATGTGACCATCACGTGATAATCATGTAACTGTCACGTAACAAGTAAGGAAGACATGACAAAAAAAGCTATTAATCCTTTTAAATATATATATATATAGCTACGAGGTATATCATTCTTATTATAGATATATATATCTAAGGAAAAAAAAAAAAAAGACAGAGACAAAGGAAACTTATTAACTAGGGAAAAAATGAGAACTTTGGGAGGAGGAGTTGTTGTTTTAAGCATTCTTGGCCTGTTTTTCTCGTTAGTTGTGGTAATTAAGGTCCTTCACAAGCTATGGTGGACTCCAACTCGCATACAGCGCTTGATGTCCGTGCAAGGGATAAAAGGCCATGGCAACACCAAACAAATCTCCTCCTTGCAAAAGGAATCCATGACCAGACCTTTAGTTGGTTTGTCACACAACATATTTCTAATTAGCCTTATAACGTACCTACTTCAAACAAAAAATAATGACAAAAATCAAACTCAAAAGAGAAGTCAAATATTCGAAATCGTCCCCACCCGCCTTCTTGACCCGTTTTTGTGGACGGGTGGGCACAGGGCGACTGGTTTGGGCGGTTTTCTGGGTCGTATGAACAGTCCTAGATGCAAGGCTGTTAAGCTATAAGAACTTGGGAAACAACAATAACATGATAAAACGACAAGACCACAAAAACGACAATGACAGTAAACGACATCAGATAAGAAAAACAACACAAATGGAAAACGACAACTTACGTACTCAAAACGAGTAACTCCAAAACAATTTTGTCAACTCAAGAAACGATACAAGGAGTTGTTTTTTGGCTTGAAGAAACAGAACCTTTCGATAATCCTCTAAAAACATAACTACAAAAAAAAAAAAAAAAAAAAAAATTGGTCACAATATTTTCTTGAGTTTAAAACCTTCCAAAAAAGGAAAAAAAAAAGATAATTTAGAACAAATGCAAACTTAAAATGATTTATGCGGCTCAATTGGTGAGTTTTCATCTAAGATTTGGCAGATGAGTAGCTTGGCCTTTAAACCAAAAGACACATGACGAGGGAAAACAAAAATGTAAAAATTGACTCACCAATTAAGTGAACAAACCAAACAAAGAGATTAGAAAAACCTTCCAAATCATAACAAAATGAAGATAACTTAGAAAGACGAAATGTCAATTGCTCAAAGATTCTGAACAGTGCAAGTGAGACACTCATGTGTGTCTCTTATTAAGGGACACTGACCAAAATACTAAACATAATAGGCACATCTCTTTCACATGTTTTAAGTCAAATTTAATATTCACAAGGACTGTATAATCACTTGAATTCCGTGCTGTGGCTGAACAGTTACAAGCTGACGCGGCGAGTGGACGTAGGCCGGTGAAAGTGTGAAAGTGTAGCGTCTTAGAATCATGGAAAGAGCAACCTTTGCTTCAGTAAGTGTAAAGTTCATTCCCACACAAGTTCTAGGTCCCAACCCGAAGGGAAAATATGCGGCCGAGTTGTTATTAGTAGCTTTCGGAACCCCTTCAGAGAATCTCTCCGGTTTGAACTCATGCACATCTTCTCCCCAAATCTTAGGGTCATGATGAAGTGCTAAATTCGTGATGAAAATGTCCATTTTAGTAGGGATAAAGAGATTTCCCAGTCTACCTTCTCTTTGCACCGTCTTCGAAAAGCTGACAATCGGCGGATATAGTCTCAAAGACTCGTTAATAATCATACTAATCTGCATATCAATCAAGAAAAATTCAGAATTAATTCACATAAAATAGAACTAAGTTCCATTTTTTTTTTTTTTGGGGGCAATGTACTTACTACTTTTAGTCTTGCAATGCCATCAGGGGTTGGGTTATGTGGACCAAATGTGTTGACCGCCTCCTTTCTCGCTTCCTCTTGCCAATCTGTGTGGATTGCTAGAAGCATCACAGTCCATGCAAGCAAACTATTAGTGGTTTCCTGTCCCGCAAAATAGAATATCTTGCACTCGTCAATCAACTCCTCGACCGAGATCCTCTTCGTTTCATCGGCATCGTGGCGAGCCTTTATTAGGTCACCAAGAAAATCACTTCCATAGCCATCTTCTTCTCCATTCTTTACCTTATCTTCTCTTCTTTTGACTATCTCCATTATTCGTTCACTTGTCTCTCTCCCAAGCATATCAGATTCTATGTCATCTTCTGTCTTATAAAACTTGCTGCAAAAAAAAAAAAAAAGGAATATTTGAGTTCTTTAGACAGGTGGTTTTTGTTCTCCAAATTTACATATTTTGTTTTTAAAGGACTCAATCACCTTATGATTGGAAGCCTAATTCTGTAAAAATTCTTCATTACTATAAAGGTCAACCTGGTCAACATATCAAAGATTATCTTCCCTTCAAGGTAACTACTCCCGAATGCGGTTTTCGAAATCACTTCGGAAGTAAAGATCCTAAATTCCCCAAAAACCTCAATCTCTCTGCCTTCGTAGTTTTTCCACCTCTCAAGCATCATCTCAACGCTAGAGATCATTGCAGGTATCATACCCTGTCAGACAATTCCATCCTACATTTTAGTTCAAGTACAGAAGGTAACAAAATAGTAGTAGTAGTCTCGTAAAGCTAAAAGAAACTAGTTAAATATTCCATGTTTTCTGCTGAATTACCACGTGCCCCTATTTGCTATGAAATAATTCAATTTTCTTTTATTATTATTATTATTATTTTTTAATCTGGCACTACCCTCAAGAATTTGTATTATATAGTTACTTAAATAAACCAAAAACAACCTCTTAACTGATCGAATTTTCAGAAATCTTCAGACTGCCCTAAAAAACATGAAGGATACTTTCGATATTTACATGATAAAAGAGACAAATTTGGTATTCCAAAAGAACACGAGAGATGTTAAGGTATTTTCAATTAAAAAAAAAAAACCCAAAATACCCTTGTACTTAGTCATAATATATACCACTTTAATAGACAAGTGCTTAAAACACCCTGTGCGTTTACAAAAATCAGTCATAAAATATCTCTGAACTGTGCAATTAATTTTTTGAAAAAACCAAGATTCCGAATCTATATCAAATATTACTTAAAACGTTTACTATAACTAAAAGATGAAATAAAATAAATTCTAAACTACAAAAAAAAAAAATCTTAAAATTAAGATAAATAAAAAGTATTCATTGTACTATTTAAAAAACAAAAACAAAAATGAAGACTAGGTTTGAAGATTTGTGAAGCGGCCTATCGAGGATGGGGAAGGATCTTGGAGTTTCAGGAAGGGGTGGGGCCTTGGACATCACCGAGGACGACGGAAACTCGGAAGTTCGCGGATGAGGGGTGGGGCTTGAGAATTAAAAAAATGTTTATTTTCTAAAAAATAATCGCTTCAGGGGTATTTTGTGACGGATTTTACAAGTACAGGGGTGTTTTTGAGCATTTGTAAAATTGGGTGGGCGAAAGTGGTTCTATAACAAATTACATGAGATCTTTTAAGTAGTTTTTCCTTTTCTTTTTCTTATTTTTTTTAAGGGAAAAAAGAAATCTTACTTTTAAACTTTCTGCATGGAAAGCGTGGGTTGACAGTTTCCTCAGTTTGGCCCATTTTTCACCTTCAGTTAGTACAAGCCCGTCGCCAAGTATCTTCTCGAAGCCTCTGCCCTTGGTTTTTGGATAATCCCCGTTTTTGTTGTTGAACACCTCTTTGATCAACTCCAAGTCTGTTATGACCAACTGAGGTTGTGTACCAAACCATTGAAGAAAATTGTTTCCTGTCAAAGAGAGAAAGAACAATGAGAAAAGGTATTTTATCTTAACCTTCACATCTTTTTATGTTTCGTCAGTTTTATAAACTTGTTTTATGTGATTGCGTTCAGAGATTTAAGATTCAAAAATACACACTAACAAAAAGATATGAATAAAGCTTAAGAGAAAAATACTTCATAGAGGTCATCTTCAAAAGTATAATCCCTAACCTAGGACCAGAGTATAGAGCTCGGACTTGCCAAACATGTATAAAGATTAGAGAGAATTATAAAAATTTGAGACTTCTAAGAAATTAGATTTCTATCTTAAAAGGTCAATCAGTATAAGTGGAGCAAACTAATACCTCGTACCTCAATTATTATAGTTGTAAGTAGTTCTCACTTACCATACATGTTGGCCCAAGACTCAATATGAGGCTGAACCTTGAGAGCAATCTTGTGAGACAAACTCATAGGTCTACTCATGGCTTCCTTTCTCATTTCCCACATTTCTTTAGCGTTACCTTGAACTAATCTGTATGAAGGGCCTTTTATTCCTTGTGAAGCCATCTTATTTTGTATCCGAGTTGGAGTCCACCATACTTTGTGAAATATCTTGATGAGAGCCAACACTAAAAACAATAGAAAGCTTGACAAAATTATTGCCATTTTCACTTTGCACCTCTTTTTTCCCCCTCCTTCTCTTTCTTCACTTCTAGTCTTTCCTCTTGATTTTCCTTCAAAACCCAGCGACTCTTTTTAGCCTAATTTACAACTTTGATTTTTCTTTGGTTTTTAATTTAATACAATATGTAGAGCAATCTATGACACACCTTTTCTCCTTCTTTACGACCCATATATGATTGTTAGCCGTCCCCGTAGAAAAATATAGCTACTTATTTAGATGGCTGCTTTTTTCTGTACCCTTTTTTTTTTTTTTTTTTGGGGGCATTACTCATGACATGATATAAGCTGAACGAGGAACTTGCAATTATAAAACCGTACAATATGTTTAAAATCAATTAAGTAAACCACAAATGGGACCCTAAAAGGTGACTGTTACGACTAACAAACCATACGTAATAATGTTTTCACGAAAACTTTTATGATAAGGTTTGAATACCTGGTCTTTGAAGTATAATTATGAATTGTTGAATTCCTTTAATTTGTCATGTTTTCATTTTTAAAATTGGATATGATCAAATATGAGAGATCATGATAAGCAAGTCTAAAACATAAGTAGTTGTCTTTTTTCCACTATTTTCTTCTAATTTTTTCTTCGACCTCTTTCTTGTAATCGTGTAGAGACAGCTTAATTTTACACATATGGTGTCGAACTTCATTGTTTGTTTGTTTAATTTTACGGTGGGAGCACCTTTCTAGGACAATTGAATTATTATTATTTTAATTAAATGATAAGCACGACTAAATACTGTCTGATTTGAGAAAAGATGTAACCGTTACTTCTTTTGTCACCATTAATCAGTTGGGTGATTCTACAGTTACATATTCATCTTTCTAATGACTGAATTTTTTTACTTTCCAAAAAATGATAATAATAATAATAAAAGAAAACGGATTTGTTAAGTAGTTAGGTATGTGCAAGATCAGAATTTTGGGGTAAAAAGCAACGCAAGTTGACAATGGAGCCTCTAAGCTATAGCAAGAAGAGCGATTGACCAAGGAACCAAATAAAAAGAAAAGAAAAAAAAAACAAAAAAAAAAAAAAATTATAGTGGAAATGGAAATTATTGAAAACTAGTCAATTGAATAAAAGGGGAAACGTAGAGTGACCGTTACGTAACCAATCGCCAATTAGTCAAGTGTAACGATGTCCAACCCTTTGAAGTTCACAACTTTTGGTGGTAGCAAAAGCATTTAAACTGGCTTGACTAGAGAGATTTTGGGATATTAGACAACAAAAAAAAAAAAAAAAAGGGACGTTTTCTTTGAAACTTTCTACACGAAGGATATATTAGAATTATTTTTGATCTATGACTCGAATAATTTTGTTTTTCATTTTATAAATTTTTAAGAAGGAAACTCATAGATCACATTTTTTAAAAAAAAAATCTAATGGTTATAAAACAGTTTATAGTAGTAGTACGTAATAATAGGTGCTTACATTAAAACCCTAAAATAAAATATGTCTCTTGATATTATTATATTTATATATATCTCCCTTATTTGTAATTTTGAGTTATACAACCTGATGTGTTTAAGATTTGAGGAGAAATGTCAATTTTTTACACTTATCAGTATCACTAGATTAAAGTTTAGAGAAAATTACCCTCAAATCTCAATTTTTTACACTTATCAGTATCACTAGATTAAAGTTTAGAGAAAATTACCAAGGTAATCACCTTTTTTCAATTGTTGATTAATATGACACAATTCCTCTCACTTGACCAACATCGCACAAAACTTTATTTTTATTAGTGTCTGATTTATGTCACATGGGTCTAGTGTAAAATTTTCGTATCATGTTAGTATAATGATATTTAAATTTATGTCATTCAGGTATTTTCCCTTTTTATTGTTGTAATATGAATGTCTCGTATTCAATACCATATATTATTATATGACAATTATAATTTTTTATTTAAAAATTTATGAAAATTAATTGATTTACATATATATCAAGTCAAATTAAATAAAATGTGAGTATTAAAACTGCTTTTGTTTTTCCAGTCGACCCCTTGATAGTTTAATAGAGGTGGCGGTTTTAGCATAAGTTTAAATTAAAGGTTCAAACTAAATTTTTTAATATATCTTTATCATTTTTTGAAAAATTAATCAACTAAAAGTCTAGAATTTCATTCTCAATATTTGTACCAAACGCCCTCATAGATCATTGGGGAATCATGTTGAATATTGTGATGGCCAAAAAGTCATGTGGTTTCTGGACTTTTTTTATTTCTCTTTATTAAATGCCTAGTTTGACAAATGAATTTGAATCTCAGGTGAATCTTAACCACAACTTTAAAGGGTTCCACTTTCCATTCTTCAACCTCAGTGTCGGGCAAACAATTTGGATTGGCCTCGTTTGCTCTTGGATCAATGGGCCCCATAGCCCTCCCCTACAGCTGCTCTATCTTCATTGGGTGACACACGGGTCCCACCTTCGACAAAGGTACTGCGGAGCTCTTTTCTTTCCCAAATCATGCACTGCCTTTTGGTGTCCATTCTTTCGTTTTCAATTTCAGAACAAGTGGTGGCAAAGAGCCAAAATTAAAATGATTGCGTGCATTGAATAAAATGTGGTGTGGAAAAAGGCTGGTTTCTGTTTGTATCATCAACTATCGCCTTCGTCACCGGATATATCAGGTGTTTCGATTAACTTGTCTGAAGTACATGTCACGCATACGTTAAACATATTTAAAAAAATTTATCTAAATAAAAAAAAATTAAAATAACAAGTTAACAGAATGGACTCACAAAAAAAGACCTGAAAAAAAAAAAGACATGAAAAAATACTTTAAAAGAAAAAGATAAAAGAACTAAAATAAATTAGAAAATTGACCAATACAAGAGAGAGGAAAAATTATGAAAAAAAAAATGGGAGGAAAATGAAAAAAGAAAGAATAAGAATAAGAAAATTAAAGGATGAAAAATTAAATATAAAATATTTTCATCCAAAACGACTTGAAGAGTAAACACTGAGCTTTCTATAATACGTACAGATATAACGTATAGACTCATGTTCTTCTTCTATTGGATCAGAATGAGTTGATTTGTCAATTGGCAACGACTTCATTTGTTTTGTAGGTAAAAAGATTAAAGTGATGCACGTGCCCACGTACGTTTTGCCCGCCCCGTTCCAACACTTTCGTTTTTCTTTTCTCTGTCTTCTCTCTTTTTTTTTTTTTTTCCTCTCCTCTTTTTAATTTTATTAGTTGTATGATATGCACGTCATAGTATAAAATATACAAACAAAATAAGGGAAAAAAATGAAAAAAAAAAAAAAAAAGTTTCACCCAAAACGGTGAGTTTTGGTTGAAAGTATGTGGAATAGTAAAAATTTTTGACACTTTGTAACAAATAAGGTGGAATGTTTTGTACAAAATTATGAGAAACATTGTCACAATCGGATTACCAAAAGAAAAAACCGGTTTTGGAGTTTTATTTTTGGGAGCAATAGGAAGGAGAAGGGACTATTAGTAATATATGAACTCTGTAAACGCCAATAAAATGTGTACAACATTATTTGAAAAATGAGATTGAACATTGTAGTGATGTGATATCTATGTGCAAGCATAAGCGAATTGGAGAATGTATAGAAGGCAGCGGATCATTATATATGGATGTTATACACATGGTTTTAAGGTTGTAAATGCTTTTAATATTTAGTTTTTATAACAAAATGTAACCAAAAAAAGAAAAGAAAAAAAACAAGTGCTTTTGTTGAATATATAAATCTGCATGTGAAGTGAGTAATATGTTGAGAACGGATCTGTTTGAGTTAGGAAATAAATAATTATGTAGGAGTAATCTGAATTAAAGATAGAATAGATGTGGTAAGAAATAGATAAATCAAATTAACGTGAACAATATCACGAGTAAAAAATAAAAAAAGTGAAAAACTATCATGGCCCGTGAGATTGGGAGTGTGACGTGAATGGATTAATTAAAAAAAATCCTGTGATTAATGTTAATTGTGAAACTTTTTATTTTATTTTTTTCTAAAAATATATTCTAGCTCGGATTTAATTAAGCATACGTTTGAAATTACAGTTGAGTTTGGACTTAACTATATTTTACGGATAGTTTTTTATCTTCTTCTAAAAAAAATTAACAAAAATTATAATTAATTTTTAAAAAATTAATAAATTTTAACTTAAAAATTTCATCCCATCTCTAAACTGCCTGAAAATTACACATGCAAAGTGAATTTCAAGCAAAACCAAATGTAATTTGTGAACAAAAGTTTTTGTCCTTTTCTGAAAAAGCTCTTTATTTTTTCTAAAAAATTTTTTTATCTTTTTTAAGAAGTCAACAAAAATTACTATTGATATACATTCTCTCAGTTTTCTCTCTCACAATCTCTGTGTCTTTCTTTTTCAGAAGCCCAAAACGACTCAAGAAAGCCCTCTCTCTCTCTCTCTCTCTCCTTCTCCCACTTACGTCCTTTCTCTCCCTTCCTTGTCTCTATTTCTTTCTCTCAGCAAAACCAAAAACAGGAACCCACACACCAAAACTCCAGAAAAAGATTTAGGACGCCCTCACACGATCAACATTAAATCGTGACCTTCCGTTCTCTATCGTACGGCCACCTTGGCGCTACCGTTTTGCATCCGCCAAATTCAACTGCCGTGTACAAGAGTATTCCCTATATATATATATATACATATATATATATATATATATGTAGACAAAAACGACAGAGACAAAGGAAACTAATTAAGTAGGGAAAAAATGAGAACTTTGGGAGAAGTAGCTGCTGTTGTTTTAAGCATTCTTGGCCTGTTTTTCTTGTTAGTTGTGGTGATTAAGGTCCTTCACAAGCTATGGTGGACTCCGATTCGCATACAGCGCTTGATGGCCGTGCAAGGGATAAAAGGCCCTTCTTACAGGTTCATCCATGGCAACACCAAACAAATCTCCGCCTTGCGAAAGGAATCCATGACCAGACCTTTAGTTGGTTTGTCACACAACATATTGCCCAAAGTTTCGCCTCATGTCGACTCGTGGATCGCCATTTATGGTAAGGAAACTTCTTGACCAACTACGTAGTTCTATAAAATGAAACTTTTGGCTTGTGATTTGATCTAGTTTCTTTTACTTTTTTTTTTTTGGTTAACAGGAAAAAATTATCTTCAATGGAGTGGTGCTCAACCTCAGTTGGTCATCACAGAACCAGAGTTGATCAAAGAGGTACTCAATAATAGAAATGGAGCTTATCCCAAAACGGAGGGCAATAGCTTTGTAAGGAAGCTAATGGGTGATGGGCTTTTGACAGCAGCCGAAGGTGAAAAATGGGCAAAATTGAGGAAACTAGCAAATTACGCCTTTCATGGAGAGAGCTTGAAGGTAAGCTATTAGGTTACCTATTGATTATCGTAACGTTTTATCGTCGATTTTAGGACATTAAAATGTCTATCTGTGAATTTTAAAGAAAGAAGAACAGAGCAGGCAATATTTTCTAGTTACTGAGTTGGCTTCTGAGAAAGAACATCGGAAGATAAAAAATCGCCGGCTGCATATATGTGTTGAGAAAAATCTCGGTCAATTGTCGTGATGGTGTTCTTATTTTACGATGATATTGCTTAATAGGGTATGAATTCTGCGATGATCTCGAGTGTAGAAGTAATGCTGGAGAGGTGGAAAAACTATGAAGGCAAAGAGGTGGAGGTGTTTGAAGAGTTTAGGCTGTTGACTTCAGAAGTGATTTCCAGAACGGCATTCGGCAGCAGTTACTTAGAAGGCAAGAAAATCTTTGATATGTTGCAGAAATTGAGCTTCTTAATATGCAGAAACGCTTTTAAAGTCCGTTTCCCTGGCTTTAGGTAAGGTTCCTTTCAGATCAATGCAAAAGTCACAAAACAATCATCTCGTTCTTAACCACTAAATTTAGTTCTTCCCTTTTGCAGCAAGTTCTTTAAAACTAAAGACGAGATTGAATCAGATATGCTTGCAGAGGAAATACGAAAATGTGTGATGGAGATCATCAAGAAAAGAGAAGAAAAGGTATTGAATGGTGAAGAAGATAGCTTTGGCAGCGATTTTCTTGGTGTGCTGATAAAGGCTCACCATGATGCCGATGAAAAGCAAAGGATTTCGGTGGATGATATGGTTGATGAGTGCAAAACATTTTATGTTGCGGGGCAAGACACTGTTAATAGTCTACTAGCCTGGACTGTGCTCCTTCTAGCAGTACACACAGATTGGCAAGAGGAGGCAAGAAAGGAGGTGCTCAATTTATTTGGCCAGGAGAATCCAAACCCGGATGGCATTTGGAAACTAAAAACAGTAAGTCGAAGTGAAACTGGAAAAGAAACTTGTTTCTTTTAACATGTGAAATGATTATGAAGCTTATCTTGATTTTTTTCTCTTAATGCAGTTGAGTAATGTCATTAACGAGTCACTCAGATTGTATCCTCCCATCCCTAGCAATCTACGAAAAGTAGAACGGGAAGTTAGACTTGGCAAACTCATTCTTCCTGCCAATCTCATGCTGTCTATGTCCTATTTATCACTTCATCATGACCCTCAAATATGGGGAGAAGACGTGAATCAATTCAAGCCGGAGAGATTCTCAGAAGGGATTACCAAGGCCACTACCAACAATGAAACTGCGTTTTTCCCCTTCGGAGCGGGACCTAGAAGCTGTGTCGGAATGAACTTTGCCATCAATGAAGCAAAGATTGCTCTTTCAATGATCCTGCAACGCTATTCTTTCACTCTTTCTCCGGTGTACGTGCACTCGCCAATCCAGCTTCTTACACTCTGCCCTCAACGTGGAATTCAAGTGACGCTACAATCACTATGAATGCTAGAGTTGCTCTAGAAAAATTGCAGCCCGTACACCTGAAAAGGACCAAACGAAAGTAGCGTCTCTAAATAAGATTGTTCACGAAGACCATCACTTAAACCGACTGTTGCTACGAGGAAGCGTGCCAAATACCGTTTTTAAGTGAATATGTACAAATGTTATAATCAAATACTTGTTCTTGTTGGTAGGCAATACTAATTAAGAGTTGTTCATGTCCACAAGCATGAAACAACTTTGAAAATATTAGGTTTTTTCGCTGAACATTGAAAATGTTAGGTTAACAACCTAAAAGACTGTCCAACTCTGAAGCTGCTTTTGTAATTTGCATGGTAAAACCAGAACTGCTTTTAGTGCTGTTTGTTTTATTTTCGATTTTTCCGATTTGGCATCTATCTGATATAATATAATTTTATACTTATCATAACGTATATGTTACAAAACATTATGCATAACATAGGGTATAAAAAGTAGCATATTACAAAACAGGGCCAGTAAAAGGATTATACGGTCGAGATCCTTAAACTTGTCCCCACCCCATAATCCGTGACAGATTAAGCCTGTTTACAACTTGAAACTGTTTAGATCGTGTTTTTCTACCCCGATTTAAAATGATTCTAACCGTATAGATGGGTTTACTCCTAAAATTACCACCCTACCCTATTCTTATCAACTTTAATAAAGACTTTGAAGTTTCATTCTTAAATAACTTTTTCTATGTCCAAATCGAAGTTGAAATACAAGAAAACTTGGTGTCCAAAATTAGTGTGTCGGAAATCATAATCTTCATAAAAAATGAAAGTTAAGAACGGATTCCAACTTAAAATGAATCAAGAAGTATTGGCCTTAAAAACAGAAGACACCCAAAAAGGGAAACTAAGATAGAGTCAGGGTTCATAATAGTAGAAATATAGAGAGTTCAGAACAACCTTCGAAAGCTTAACAAAATGAAGATAACCTGCAACCTCAAAGTTCATAGGAAACTACAAAAACATAGAAAAACAAATTATCATTAGCTCACAGATTTTGACCGAATATTCAGGTATATAGACACATCTGTTTAACATGTTTAACCCAATTCTATGTTCACAATGGTTGTATCATCACTTGAACTCCGTGTTGTGGCTGAAGAGTAAAAAGTTGAAATGGCGAGTGGACATAGGCCGGTGAAAGTGCGAAAGTGTAGCGTCTTAGAATCATTGAAAGAGCAATCTTTGCTTCAATAAGTGCAAAGTTCATGCCCACACAAAATCTAGGTCCCATTCCAAAGGGGAAAAATGCAGCCGAGATGGCATTAGTAGCTTTCGAAACCCCTTCAGAGAACCTCTCTGGTTTAAACTCATGCACATCTTCTCCCCATATCTGAGGGTCATGATTAAGTGCTAAAATTGGGATGATGATCTCCATAGTAGCAGGGAGAAAGAGATTTCCCAGTCTAGCCTCTCTTTCCATTTCCCTTGACAAGGAAACCGCAGGTGGATATAGTCTCAAAGACTCGTTGATAATCCGGCTAATCTGCATATCAATCAAGAAAATTTCAGAATTTCACTTGTTAATCGAGATGAAGTAGTGACCTCGGATCTTTATTTATTTATTTATTTATTTTGAGCTTCTGATGATGACTTACTACTCTTAGCCTTGCAATGCCATCTGGGGTTGGATCGTGTTGGCCAAATGTGCTGACCGCCTCCTTTCTCGCTTCCTCTTGCCAATCCGTGTGGATTGCTAGAAGCATCACGGTCCATGCAAGCAAACTATTAGTGGTTTCCTGTCCCGCAAAGTAGAATGTCTTGCACTCGTCAATCAAATCGTCGACCGATATCCTCTTCGTCTCATCGGCATCATGGTGAGCCTTTATTAGGCCACCGAGAAGATCACTTCCATAGCTATCTTCTTCTCCATTCTTTACCTTATCTTCTCTTCTCTTGACCATCTTCATTATGCAGTTGGTTATTTCTCTCTCAAGCATATCGGATTCTATGTCATCGTTTGTCTTATAAAACTTGCTACAAAAAGAAAAATAAAGAAAAGAAAAGAAAAAAAAAGACTATTTGAGTTCTTTAAACAAGTGGGGTGTTCTCGAAATCTACATTTTATCTTTGAGGATTCAATCACCTGATGATTGGAAGTCTGATTCTGAAAAAATTCATGGTTGTTATCAAGGTCAACCTGCTCAACATATCAAAGATTTTCTTCCTTTCAAGGTAACTGCTGCCGAATGCGGTTTTCGAAATCACTTCGGAAGTCAAGAGCCTAAATTCTTCAAAAACATCAATCTCTTTGCCTTCAAAGTTTTTCCACCTTTCAAGCATCATCTCAACACTAAATATCATCGCAGGAACCATACCCTGTACAGAACATGTACCAATAGAGTAACAATACTCTCTAGTAGCTAAAAATATATATATATATATATATATATATTTTTTTTTTTCTTTTGAAATTCCACGTTTTCTCTTTTTATTATCTACGTATCAAAAGTATCCCTAGTGTTATTGAAAACTATCTAAAAATAACACCTTAACTGGTCATTTTTTTGAAATTCTCATTCTACCCACAATAATTTTGATTTTATACTATGTTAAACATTAATTTAATGAATAATAATAATAATAATAATAATTAGACCACCCCGGGCAAGATCCCCCGATACGGCACCATCCCCCCAGTCCTCACTACACCTCCCCCTCCTAATCTTGAATTTTTTTAAAATATGTTTTTGAGAAAAACATTTAGAATAGCATATAATAAAAATTATATTTTGAGGGTAATCTAAATATTTCTAAATTGTTTAAAATAAATTAAACATAAAAGGGAGAAGAGAATGCAAATATGTTTTATATGGATGTGTTACTGTGAACGGATTAAGAACAAAGAATTCATTTGTAAATATTTCTAAAAATTTGATTAGCTAGGAGGTTGTTTTTAGCATCCCTTGTGTTTTTCATGTTTGTAAAGAAAAAGAGTAAAATATGGTATTTCGAAAGAACATATTACACAAGGAATAAAAAAAAAAGGTATTTTTTCAAGAACAAAGAATCTCACCTTTAATCTTTCCACATGGAAGGCATGGTTTGCCAATTTCCTCAATTTTGCCCATTTTTCACCCTCAGTAATCACAAGCCCAGCTCCAAATAGCTTCTTTAAAAAGCCTTGGGACTTGGGTTTTAGATAAGCTCTATTTTTGTTATTGAGTACCTCTTTGATCAACTCCACTTCTGTTATGACCAATTGAGGTCTTGTACCAAGCCATTGAACAAAGTTTTTTCCTGTCAAGGAGAGCAGAATATTGTTAATTCTTTGGTAGGATATAAACAAATGCCTTGTCGGTAAGGTATTGCCTAAAACTGTCACATCTTTGTACACACACATATATATTGTTTTGCAACATATTCAAGTTTCAGAAACACACACCACCAACAGGGACATAAAAAGCTTCAAAAGAAAAATGAAAAAATGTTTGAGGATACCATTGATATTAAACATTCTCGTTAATAGAGAATGAGTCCGATCTAATAACCTCATAAGGTGAGAACTTCTATTAATCGGTGGTACGCAATGACACAGGTTCGCATAGTATGATCCCTAAGAATGAAATGAAAGAGTTCTCACTTACCATACATGTTGGCCCAAGACTCAAGATGAGGCTGAACCTTTGGATATATGTCGTGAGACAAAGTCATAGGACTACTCATGGATTCCTTTCTCATTTCCCACATTTTTTTGGCGTTACCTTGAACTAATTTGTATGAAGGGCCTCTGATTCCTTGTGAAACCATCTGATTTTGTATCCGAGTGGGAATCCACCATACTTTTTGAAATATCTTTATGAAAGCCAACACTAAAAATATGCCAAGAAAGCTTGAAAAAATGATTGCCATGTCTGCTTCCACTGTTAATTTTTTCCGTTTTCGATTTTCCCTCATAAACCAGTGAGTCTTTTATATCCTAAACAACTTCGTTTTTCTTTGGTTTTGGTCATAATATAGGGTTAATCGTATTATCAGCCCCTTAACTTTAAGTATTCCCTCATTTTAGTTCCTGAACTTTTTATTTTGACAAATTAGTCCTTGAACATTTTCTAGAGCTTGAGCCTCTGGCCATAAAAATTGACGAACAATATATGAAATACAACAAAGATAATCATGTGTCTATCCGTACTAGCTGTTGTATATCAAAAATTATTTGTCAATTTTGTGGTTAGGGATCAAAATTGTCCCCAAAAAAAAAATCAAAATTCAAGAAATAATTAATCAAAACAAAAGTTCAAGGATCAAAATGTAGAACACTCATAATTTAGGGACTGGCAGTATTAATAGTCCTACAATATAATATGTAACGCAATCTGATGACAAAACCAAGACAACAGCTTTTATCTCCTCGATCCATATGACCATACATGATTATTAGCCGTCCCAAGAGCAAGAAATAGGAAGCACACGTACTTAATTTGGCTGCATTTGATTTCTTATTTGGCTTTTCTCATAACATTCTATAACGTGCAATTACTAAATCCAAAAACTATATTTTAAAAAATAAATGAATAAGATAATGGGGATCCTAAATGGTAATTTTCGTATGATGTTGTTGTTTCCGAATCAAAGGGCAGTACTAACATTTTAAATATGAGTTATACACATGTTGTCTCAATCTCACAAAGAAGTACTAATGAATATTAAGTCGATTGCGTGAAAATTTATAGTTTATAGTTGCAAGCGCTTTCACTGTAAATTTCAAATTTGAATTCTCTTATCTACAAAACTTGAGAGTAAACCCAATGTCATTAGGCTTGAAGCATCTTGCGTTGCGAACAAGGCAAAATCACATGTCAATTACTCGTTGATTCACATGAACACCGAGAAATTGAAGGGAGGGGGGGGGGGAGAGAAATTCTCTCAAAAGTGTTTATTCATAATCATCAGCCTATAGGCATTGCAACGTTTTAAAAGGAACCACACCGAACCCTAACATCAGAAAATAGGAAAATTGCAAACAAGTCCCCAAATTATTAAAAAGCGATAAAAATAGCATAACTTTTATAGGCAAAACGAAAAAGTGCTGTTTTGACCTCTGAAACTGTTGGCCAAAATCACAAGGGGCTCCGAGCAAAGCAAGAGTTTTGCTCCGAATGCCGTTGTCAACCCAAAAAATATATATATATCTTTTGTTAAAAAAGGGACACTGTTTGACTTTTTGGTCAAACTACGCTTTTTGGGCCTTTGGATTGTCACTGAGGCCCATGAATTCCCACTCCTTCTGCACTGCGTCAAGGCTACTCCCCCGGTGGTCTACTTTATTTTGTAGTATTAGAGGTCTTAATTAGTTATTAACATTCAGTTAACACAATCAAATATCGTTTGACAATGTTTTTTTATTTTTTTAGTTGAACAAATATTAGGATATTATTAACTCTCATAGTTCAAATACAAGAATAGTAATACTTAAACACTACACAAACATGTTTACCCATTTCACCCCCCAAAAAAAAAAAAAAAAAAAACATGTTTACCCATATCTGATTTTGTTGGTTCAACATTTGCCTCCCACAACAATAGTCCAAAAGACTCCAAATGAATTTAGTCATAAAAAATTAAAAATAAACGTATCAAATTTAAATTGGAACATGTGCAAATAACAATATAATAGATAGAACAAAAAAAAAATGAAATTAACATTAGAAAAATTTTAGATGGGCAAAAGGAAGGAACAATGGAGGCAATTTAAAGAGAAAATGGCTTAGAAGTTTACTAAAGAAAACAATATTTTAATGGCACACATAAGAAATATGTTTTTTAAATAAAAATTAGATGTATAAAAATGCATGTTTAAGTCAAAATATGTGTTTCGATCTTATAGCATATTTGAGAACAATTATTTCAACATGACAATTAAGAAAAAATATTTATTATGGCCACAATTTGTAAAATAATATCTAACAAGAAAAAAACACTATTAGTTTGTTTGGTGTTTGGGTTGAGCTTGAGATGAGATTAAATTTTTAAGTTTGAATTTATTGACTTTTTAAAAATCAGTTATAAATTTTATTAACTTTTTATAAAAAGACAAAAATTGATATGAAAAAGTACGATTTAGTTGGAGTTAAACCTGCATGTTAAACATGGGCTATAATAAGGATTTTATCTCCTTAATGAATAAATATTTTACTTCCCACACAAATATATATATATATATATATATATATATATCAAACAGATCCCTTAAGTAGTACGTAAGCTTTCCAGATCAGAAACTTGGGAGAAAACAACGCAAGTTGACATATGAAACCTCCGACCAATAGCCATTAAGAAGAGCAACCGAACAACAAACCAAATTGTAAAATATAAGTGTGGGGATAGATATATCTTTGTGAAGGTCTTGAAGGTAGCGGAAATAATTGAAAACTAGTAAATTAAATAAGACTCGAACATGAGACGTCTTATCTATCAAACCATCTGAAAGTGAACCCAATACAATAGTAAATGAGAAAATGTCATTGTCGACAAAGTTGGGATGGTGATTGAGTATTTTCTACCTAGTTTTGGAGACAACCTTAGGCTTCAAAGTGGATGAAGCATGATTTGAAGTCCATATTGAGGGCGCAATGTGAGAACTTGAATCAGCGAGTGAACGTATGCCGGTGAGAGGGTGAAGGCGTAGCGTTGCAGAATCATCGTCCGAGCGATCTTCGATTCGGTGATTGCAAAGTTAAAGCCTACGCAATTCCGAGGTCCCATTATTCCAAAGGGAATAAATGCAGCAAAGTTGTTCTTGGTAGCATTAGCAACATTTTGAGAGAATCTCTCTGGTTTGAAAAGATGCACATCGCCTCCCCAGAGCTGCGGATCATGGTGTAGTGCCGGAATCGGAACTAAAAGCATCGTATTAGTGAGAAGGTTGAGGCTTCCTAATCTCACTTCACTTTCAGCTTTTCTCGTCAGACCAACTACGGGTGGATATAATCTGAGAGACTCATCGATAATCATACTCATCTGCAATATTGAATATCATAACCAACAATTAATGAAATCATCTGTGCTATTTAGACAAATGGGATATTTAAATTACAAACAATTTCTTACAGATTTGAGCTATGAAATTCCATCTAGGTTCGGGTTTTGTTTCCCGAATAAATCGAACCCCTCATTTCTTGCCTCCTCTTGCCAAACTGTGTGTATTGCTAGAAGTGATACAGCCCAATCCAGCAAAGAATTTGTGGTTTCCTGTACAGCGAAATAAAAATTCTTACTTTCATCAACCATATCGTCCACTGATATCCGCCGTGTTTTGTCGGCATCATGGTGAGCATTTAGTATCACACCAAGAAAATAATTCCCAAGAGCAATCTTCTTCTTCTTCTTCTTTCTTCTTCTTCTTCGACAGTTATAACCATCTCTTCTCTTTTCTTAATTATCTCAATTATCAAGTTTCTCACTCCTTTCTTAAGCTTCTCTGATTCTATCTCATCATTTGTTTTGACATAAGGTCTTTGGACATCGTCTATGAGAATCACTAAACAATGGTAATCGAAAAACGTAAATAATAAAATGAAATAAGAATATTAAAAGATAGCAACACCGAAATTTAGAGAGGTTTGTCGAAATTGTGCTATGCTTTTTGAGGTTGGAGTTTCACTATGTATAAATTTTGAGCACAAAGGTTATAATTTCAAGGGGGGTTATTTTGACAGAATAACAATAAGGGTTAAAAGATCCTCCAAATTAGAAGGGTCTTTCTCTATTTATTGAGGGAAACCTGAATCCGTGGGATAATAGTGGGCAGTTCCCCACTATCCCATGTAATTTGGAACGTGTACAAAAAAAATGGACTGCGATATCATGATTGATCATGGGCTTGACGGTTATAGAGACTGATCTCCTATCGTTCATTGTTCGCTAAATATGAACGTTGAACAATAAACCAATTACCTCCCATGATGAGGGGAAGATGACCAACCATCGAGCAATTGATCATTATTGTCCATCGTTCATCGAATCAGGTGTTAATCTGATCAACACTTGACAAATTTATGGGCCTCAAAAGGTCATTGAGACCAATATCAAATAATCGAAGGATCATTGTTCGATGTTTGTCACCCCCTTTGTAATTGATAAGTTGTTGGGGCTGAGCCTAAATGTTTGTTAGGAGTACGTAATGAGCAATTACTGGATTAGGGTTTGTTGTTCAACGCTCTTTGGTCCAATGATCATGGGGACCTAGGCATTATATAATAGGGAAACGAAATCTGATCCCAACATATGTCATGAGATAAACCACAAGGTTTGGCCCTGGCTTCCTTTTGCAGGCTCAACATCTCCTTGCTGCGTCCATGGAGGAATCTGTACGGAGGGCCTTTGATTCCTTGCAAACACATTAAGCATTGTAAGCGATTCGGGGCCCACCATAGCTTGTGGAAGATCTTGATGAGAACTAAGAGAAGACATACACAGAAAGCTTAAGACTATGCTTGTTAGATCACTCACCCAAGTCATTTTTTTTTGTTAGTTCTCAGTGATGTCAAGGTATAAATAATCAATCAATCAATGAAGAAGATGGAGATATTTTCTCAAATTGTTGAAACCGTGGGAGCCAAATTAGGCCCTATCAATATTAGAGACTCTGTCAGAGAAAAAGAAAATTATTCACCGTCCTTCCTCAATTATTTTACGACTTCATGGACCAGTTGTAAAGAAGGCAAGCAAGGATCCAGGAATTTGATTTCACAAGGCTCCAGCATTATGAAGACGAAAAGAATGATAAGGAAATGTTGTTTGACAATTCTATTTAAAAAAAAAAATACAATTATTGTTGACGCTTTTAAAGCATCGTCAAACAATTTTATTACGGACGAGTGAGTTCTTTATAGTACTCGAAGGGGTAAAAAAAAAAAAGTCACAACCACTTGACAATTTTCACTCTTTCTAAGATGTCAAATGATAAGAACAAAGACATCAGCCACAAGGCAAACTTTAGGCTTCAAATTGGTTGTAACATTACTTGAACTCCATGCTGCGGGCGAATTGTGAGAACCTGAACTGGCGAGTGAACATAAGCGGGGGACAAGGTGAAGGCGTAGCGTTGCAGAATCATCGCCAGAGCGATCTTTGCTTCTGCAATGGCAAAGTTAGAACCGACGCAGTTTCGAGGTCCTAATCCAAAGGGTAAAAATGCAGCAATGTTGTTCTTAGTAGCATTGGCAACTCCTTGAGAGAATCTCTCTGGTTTGAAAATATGCACATCTTCTCCCCATATTTGAGGGTCATGATGAACTGCCAAGTTCGAGATAAACAACTTCACATTAGCCGGAAGATTGAGATTTCCCAATCTCACTTCGCGTTCAGCTTCTCGTGACATGCTAATTACCGGGGGATACAGTCTTAGAGACTCGTTGATGATCAGGCTCATCTGTTTGGAAGTGGGGCAAAAAAAAAAAAATGTTATGAACTAGTAATGACTAAGTAATCGGTACCAATTTTCTTCATTATTGGTAAACAGAAAAGCAATTTAATTAGCAAGTTTCTCTATACTAGTTTTCTTACAGTTTTAAGTTTCACCAAGTCATCTGGTTTCGGATTTTGCTTTCCCAATAGATTGTGAACCTCCTTCCTTGCTTCTTCTTGCCAATCAGTATGGATTGCCAACAAAAGAACAGTCCAAGCAAGCAAGCTATTCGTGGTTTCTTGTCCCCCAAAATAAAATGTCTTGCACTCACCAACCACGTCGTCTATCGAAATTCTCTGGTTCTCAATGGTATCATGATGAGCCATTACAAGCAAACCAAGAAAATCACATCCAAAGTTGTCTTCCTCTCCACTGATTACCTTCTCTTCTCTTCTCTTGATCAACTTGACTATCGAGTCGCGTACTCGTTTCTCAAGCCTCTCCGATTCTATCTGATCGTCCGTTTTAAACAACTTACTGCCAAAAAAAAAAAAAAAGGACCAAATAACTAATGCCTCTCTGGGGCCTAAGAATGTTGTTTTGATGAATGAAAATACTTACTTGATGCCGGGAAAGGCCTGTTTGTAGAAGTTTCTAGATGCTAATAAGGTCAACTTCTTCATCATCTCAAAAATGTTTTTCCCTTCCAAGTAACTACTTCCAAATGCTGTTCTGGAAATTACCTCTGAAGTTAAGAACCTAAATTCTTCATACACCTCAATCTCTTTACCCTCTAGAGGTTTCCATCTTTCTAACATGCTTTCAACTCCCATAACCATTTCTGGGATCATCCTCTGTCCTCAAAACAAAAATAAATGAACAAAAAAAAAAAGGGGATATATTGGTAAATGGCCGTTTCTTAAGCATTTTTGTAAAGAAAATGACCAAAGTAATCTAAAACCAGGAAAATTTTTCGTTTTTGGTAAAATGGTCGATCGGATCAATCAACATTTTAATGTTCACTGTTCATTTTTAAGAATTAGAAAAAAAAATAATAATAATAAGTACATTTTTTAAAATATGTGCTAAACATCTGTCTAGTTACCTCTTTTTCCTAAATAGAATCCAATGATAATGATATGCTTAATAACAAGTTAAACTAATTTATAGCCAACATCTTTTAGGTGGGTTAGTATGGGGCTCATCCTACTCGTTAAATGTTTGAAATTGAACCGCCCTTATCGTGTTGAATGGGGTATACGGGCTATCCACTTCGTGAGGAATCTATATACTACGCGGAAAGGCATCAACCCCTCAAGTTATCTGGGTATTGCAAATAAATAAACCCATTTATTTGTTCCTCTCTCTTAAATTAGAGTAATGGGTAATCAGAAAAAAATGGTGGTGAGAGAGAAAAAAACAAGGAGCTTACTTTAAGGCTCTCTGCATGGAAGGCAAAGTTAGCTATTTTCCTCACTTTTGCCCACTTTTCACCTTGAGATATCACAAGCCCATCTCCTAATAACTTCTTCATAAAGGCTTTTGGCTTTCCTTTGGAATAGACTCCATCTCTGTCATTCAGCACCTCTTTGGCCAACTCCGCTTCTCTTATTACCAATTGTGCTTCAGGACCATCCCATTGCAGAAAGTTCTTTTCTGCATAGGTTTAAATCCATAATTCAAACAGTAAATTCAAATTTTTGTGAGGAAAACATCGTTAAAAAAAAAAAAAAGGAAGGAAAGAAATCTGTTGGAACCAAATTGAGGTAAGTTTCATGTACCATATAAGTTGGACCAGTAGTGGATATGAGGCTGAAGTTTAGGAAATATGTCGTGTGATAAACCGAGAGGTCTGGACATGGCTTCCCGTTGCATGGTCAAGATATCTTTGGTGCTTCCATGGATGAATCTGTATGGAGGACCTCTGAATCCTCGCAAATACATCAGATGCTGTAAACGAGTTGGGGCCCACCATAGCTTGTGGAAGATCTTGATCAGAGCTCCAAAGAGAAGGGACACACACAGAGACCATGAAACAAGAAGCATCGAATCTCTTGTTGTGGTCATCTTTCTTGGTTAGTTTCTGATTGCTATAATTGATTGACTTAAACAAATTTAAAAAAAAAAATAAGAAAGAAAGAAGATATTATAGTTGTGTTCTATCCTATGTTTGCCAACACAATATAGCGTTGTGTAACGGGTGGTCCCACCGAAAGCAAAATGGTCAAGTAAGCCTTTTAATGTGGTTATGGGGATAAGTCCAAAGTTGATTTTAAAAAAAAAATCCTGCTAAATCCATCCCTCACAGTCACCGTTCGATTATATCTGTACGAATTTAATATTCCGCCAATGGTCACGATTGTTTACGGGACAGGTCCCGAAGAAACCAAAGTTCGGGACCGTAGAAAAGGTCATGCAAAATATGTAGAGAATAAGCTACCTAAGGATGTTAACGACTCTCTTTCGGGTGCTAGGGAAGCCAGTTGGGAAGCGGAGTTTGTTGGTCACAGAATAGCTATTTTGGTTCAAGATTTCCAGTCCTTCGAGTTTTGTCGGACTCGTAGGACGGGCAACGTTGCGGACCATAAGCTTTGTAAATGGACTTTTAGCTTCATCTAGAGTTAGTATGGGGGAGGTGTTCTCTGTTCCTTCCTCCTTGTACCCTTTGTTCTGTTATGCTCCGTGGAGCTCTTTTTGGTGTTGCTTTTCTTGGCAGATTATTTTATTGTGAGATGATTATCATGTTGATTTGATGTCAAAAAAAAAATACGTAAATACAGCTTGGAATATCTTATCATAGAAGTACTCTCTAGTTTTTTTCCCTCCATTTCGTCTAGGCCAATTGTCACAATTTTTTCTTCTTTCTTCGAGTCGAGTAGCCAGAATAGAGTATAGAAACTTGTCTTTTCTTTTCTTTTTTCATTATTATTATTATTATTATTATTATTATTATTATTATTATTATTTAAACTTTTTTTAATTCAGACTTGAACTGGGATATCGTACAAGTCAATGTCTTAGGGTAGGAAGGAAATAAGTAGCACAAGCTCAGTTGAGATAAATTACCAGGTGAGACGTAAACTTGCGTCTTTTTTCAAGTAATGGAACAGAATAGAACAATTGGGACAGATATTAGAACAAAACCAAGAAATTGCTCAAGCGACGACACTTTTCCCTGCATGGATGAAATCTCATGGGAACCCACTCCTAATGAAGTGGGAAAAGGGGAATTGGTAATTGGGTTTGGAGTAAGGATAGGGACAAGTTTTTGTCCCTAAATCGGGATTGGGACCGGGACCAGGACGGGTATAGAAGGAAGAATTATACATGTTAATTTTATTATTATTTTTTTTTTAAATTAAGGATGACAGGATTTAAACTCTAAATCTTCGGGTGACTAGAAGCATTCCGTAAACCTACCCAAGCGGTTGGAGAGCCTAGGACGGCGTGGTTTACTTCCTCACGTGGTTGGTTCGAATCCTACATCCTCTTGGGGACATGCCCATTGCACAGTTGTGAACTCATAGAGGTGCAGTCAATATTGAAAGTAACCGTGTGCACTTTGCTTTAACAGTAAATTCCCAATGTGGGTGGGAAACAACAATGTCAAAATTTTGATCCTCAAAATCTGAGTTCATGAGAGTCAACAGACCCCAATTGGGAGAAACACAACACTATAAACATACAACCAATAAATTAAGTAAATACAAAATTTTGCATGAACTCTGTTTTCAAGGTAATGATACAGGATGAGCTCCTGCACAAGAGAGTGAGAGAGAGAGAGAGAAACACGATTAAATACGATATCAAACAGACGATATGTAACGGTATAGTTTCGCCAAAAAGATTTACCTTACCCTAGAGCCTGATTCTACTGGTCTAAAGGGAAATGTAAGTAAGAAGAAGTATCAGCTTCATCTCCTCCTTTTCCTGCCTTTTCCCAATTGCCCTGATTTGAAAGCATGCTCTTGTTCATCAAGAAATGCTTTCACCTTGTGGTATTTCTCTGTCCTTTCTTCTTCAGCTGCTGCCTTGTCTCTTGCCTTAACCTCCTGCAAGAAATAATTGTCTTTACGCAGTTCACGAATTGCCCCTTTAACCTCTTCTTTTAGCTTTTTCTTTAATTTTCTCATCTCGGCCCTCTCGCGATCTGGATCATAGTCTCTACCCTTAACATAGCTGCAAGACAACATGACCAAGTCAATACATACTTCAGACCACCTATTCTAAGAAGCAGCATGTTCTATTAGATAAGAGACTGGAACAGGAGATTATAGAGTAATTACTTCTCTTCGAACTTGGGATTAAGCATTTTGATTGGCACCGGCTTTTGTCTCCGCATTTTAAGAGGCTGCCGCGATAGGTGTTGTTCTGAAACTTTTGTCTTGATGAGTTGAGCAGCATCTTTAAGTCTATCTTGTAATGGGCCTACCATGTTCTCTTGTTGTGCCACTTCACGTAACAAAACTGAAATTGGCAAGAAAATTTCAGGAAAAGAACTCAATCCCTCGTATACGCTGACATATTCTCGTAGAGTTTCAACCACAGTAGCCAATACACTAGCCCTGCAAATTAGGAAGTTGAATTTAGTAAACTATCGTAGAGAAAAATGGACCACTTGCAAGAGGAAGCATAGCCCCACCACAGACTCGATGCACCTATACCATCTTTTTGCAACAAAAGATCCAGGACCACACTGATGAAAAGTACTAGTAACACCAAAAAACAGGGAAAAATATTTTTTCCATACTGCACTAGAATTTCATTCGATATAGGAAGTTTCTTTTTTTTTTTTTTTTTTTTAAAGAGAGAGAGAGAGAGGGAGAAAAAAAAAAAAAAAGCCTTTTCATCCCGGCATCTTTTACTGGAGCAGTTTTGAGTTCTGACTATGAACAAGTTATTACAAACCATATGGTCCGGTTAAATTATGAACTGGTTGAAATAACCCCAATCCAGTACTAACCTAAAATTGTCAGAGTCAAAAAATGAAGAGTCCTCTGGAAGGTCCATTATGGTGAAGAAATTCAGGGGATTAATCTCATTTACATGCCCACGTAAGCAGATCAGGGGATTGAGTGCCCTCAATTCCAAAAGACAATGATACTGCAAAAACATAAGAGATCAAATCGTCATTTGGTCATGAAACAATATGACTTAACATAGAGTAAGAGTTATTTCGATTGATTCATTTCATGTACATTTTAGCCCCATACCATAATCATATATAAACTGAAACAAAAAAAAAAAATCATACTTGAGTATCTTGATTTGACGTCATTTTTCCATCTTTAGCGGCCATCAGCAACATTCGAAGAAACAAAATTGCTTCAGGACAGAACTTTTGAGATTGTTTAGCAACCTGCATTATAAATTAATCAATTGAAAAATCTGCAACTGCAATTGCTTAACTTATACAAGCTAATATATTTTCTCATTAATCACTCATTCAGACTGCATAAACTATCAGATAAAGAAGTCAAGGTTCTAAATATACATACGGATAGTAGCATAGAGCACAGGAAAGAGCCAATAGCAATGTCACGACCCAAAACAATTGGACAACGCATGAGATATTCACACATTAACAGTATTGCTGGGGTCATGACTGGATGACGGAAGTCGGAGCAAGGAAATATTAGAGACCAAAGCCTCAAGAGAAATAATGTCTTTGAAGAAGGCCAACAATTATTTTCTGCAGAACACAGTGAATAAGACCAGGCACTCGGACATCAGCCACAAGCTAGAAATGATGAATAATGAATTTATGATGGAGCAAAAAAAAAGTACAAGAGTTCACCTACCTGGATTCTTGATGATCTCACAAAACTGTGTGTGAGTTCGTAAAATCCTTTGACGAGCACAGATTGCAGCAAAGTAAGGAATTTCTCCACTCATCTCCAACAATGGCTTAACCAGCAAATCCAATAACTCAACATTCAGCGGCCTGTTATTTGCCAAGACAGCAAAATACTGCAGAAGCACACCATAAAACACCTGAAAATGGGCAGAAATGTTAAGAAGATGGCATTATATTTATATATATAGAAAAAATCCTTCAATCTAGATATATAAAATAAATAATATATTTTATATCTGATAGTCTCATACTTGCATTTTCTTCCGATTTTCTGCTGCGAGCTTGATTGCATTGCTAGCCCGAATTCGATTGATTATCAAGATCGTCTCACTATTAGAGCAATTATCCAACAATGCAGAGAATTCTTCAAAGCTTTTTGGAGCTTCAATTAGGTAGGGAAGCTCTATCCGCGTTGAAGGCTGTTTTTTATCTGCATTATTTTTCCTGGCCTCCAGAGAATCTTTACATCTTTCACTTGTTTCAACAGCAAGAATATTCTTTTCTTTCTTTGAATCTATTGCCTTTATATCTTTCTCATCAGCATTGTCATCGTCATCCTGTTCTTCATCTTCTTCTTCTTCTTCTTCTTCCTCCCCATCCAAATCAGTTTCAAGGTTTTCATCATCGCTCTGTTCCCAGTCCTTGATTGATAGACCCTCCTTGTGTACATCATTATCTTCCTCAGATCCTTCTTCATCACTGCTGTCTTCAGAATTCTCTGAATCCTCAGAAGAACCACCTTCCTCACTATCACTGTTTTCAGCATCTCTTTCGAGAATCTCATCAACCCAACCCTTTTTAGCCCTGGGCTCTTCATCAAGTGCAAAGGAATCGCCAAGATCATCACCAGATATTGGTCTCAGCCTCTGGGAAGATGGTTTCTCAGCATCCTCATCCTCTTCATCACTATAGTCGTCTCGGGCAAGCATCCTCTTCTGTCTTTCTTCCTGAAGTTTTGATATAAGTTAATTAAACATACAATTTTTTATAATTATAACATTATCTGCCACGATAGAAATACTTGACTATTTTTTAACGAGAAGTTAGAATTAAAAATTTAAAGATACCATTGCCAATTCAGATTAGTTTTTCCTAAAACATGTTGCATAATCGTGTAGCTGTTATGCTTCATGATGATAAACTTTCTACAAAGTAGAATAATGGCATAGATAAGTTAAATCTTAAAATGGAAATCACACACATAGATCTCATCAACTGATAATTGAGAAAGATACCTCTAATTGCTCTAATCTTTCTCTCTCCTCCTGGGCAATCTCCTCGGGCGTTTTGGTCCTATCTGAGGGGCGAGCACGCATTTCCAGTGCCATTGCGTTAACCATTTTGTCATAAGCATCAGGTTTTTCCTGATATTAAAAGAAAATTAACTTAGCTTCCAGAAAGCAAGGTCATGGCAGTCAAAGATCACACGCTAAAGCTATTTCTTCACTGAATCACCCAAATATGAAGTTATAAATAAGCAAAGGGACAAAAGATCTTCTTGGGAAAGGGCTTCGCCTACTGGAGAACACGAGCTGCAAGATTGAGGATTTAAAGCAATTGAAAAACTTGAAAGACAACATAAGAACATAAAAATGAAAATAAAGTAAATTATTTAATAAAGGCTTTAAAAATTAGATAATTGACATTGCAGACAATGGCCCCCTTACAAACCAATAGAAAATTCTAATGGGATTGAAAGCTTTTGGTCCCTAAAGGAGAACCATCATTTAAGAAAATGTACCTGATTAGAAGTTTCCAAATTATGAGTAGTAGAAAACACATCCATCTTTACTTGCTCATTCGTAATGCTCTTGTTCACAAGTGACTTTAACGGGTTCATCTTCCCAGGTTCAGTTATCGATAATAATGCCTTTGATTGCACTAAGGACGCGTAGTCTTTGTCCAATTCCTCCAGCAACTGTTCATTCTCTTCCTTATCTTTTGCTTTTTGTGCCTAGGAAAAAAATGGAAACAAATAAGCAAAATGTATAGAAAGTCAGAAAAACAGGCATATCTGAAATGCAACAGCTATGGCTATTTAAATAAAGCGGAACAATCTCCACCTTGAAAAACTTGCTCTTTAATATGATCTCCTCCATCACTTCCTTCTTGGTTTTGTGCTTCTGCAGAATGAAAGTATCGACATAATCAGGTTCATCATCATCATACACATGGTATACATGCATAAAAGTCGATCAAAGGACACTAATTATTGTTATACTAAATGTCTATGACGATGGGGCAAACACCTCAATGAACATAATCGAAAACAAAAATGGTCAACTACAACAATGTTATATGCTGCAATCGATTGAACTTCTAATTGATCAGAGAAGATACAAATAACAAACAGTTTAGAGAGACAGCACAAAGAAATTTAAAATGAAGCAGTTGGGAGATGTATAATCCTGCCAAACTACAAAAGCATTTGTGATGCTGAATCTCTAGAGTTAATACAATGCACCTGCCTAGCAAAACCGGGACAAACAATGAGAAATGAGGTAGTGGAACAGTACTTACATTATTCTCTCCTTCGGATGGACCCCTTTCAAGAACATTCCGCCTGAGCGTAAATGGATCTTCTGCAGAGCAAAAAAAGAAAAGCATCATCAATGCTACTAGCATAATTAAAACGACTAAAGCAGCAACGGAAACCAAACAAAAGAAACCATTATGGAATCAATGTCAAGTGCCACATACTCTCAATTCCAGCAGCTTCTTCACCGCCGTAATCTTCGTCATCATCAGGCAGCATTTCATCTTCAAAATCATCCCTCCCTGATAATGAACCAAAACCCGAGACATCGAAATCTTCTTCTTCTCCATCCGACAAGTTATACTTGCTTTTCTTACTTAATTTCAACTATTCAAATGAAGGAAAAAAAAATAAAAAAATATTAAATTTACATCAAATTCTACAAAACCACTTCACAATCGCCAAGAAAACTTAACAAAGTAAAGGAATTTATAATCTGAAAGCTAATTTCATGTATATATACATATATATAAAGCAACAAAAAAACCAATAAAAATCACCTGGCGTTCGCGCTGGGAACGAAGAATGGCCTTATCGAACTCTCCAAGGGCATCATTTTGCTCTCCGATACGCTTATCCACGAACACCGAAGACTTCCCGCTCTGCTTGTACTCCTTCAGTAGCGTCTTCTTCCTCTGTTCCGCACAACCAAAACGAAAACACACAAAAATACGAACTCGATCACCATAAACCAACAAAAAACAAGGCAAAAAATCAGCGAAATTTGGGGGCGAAATTTGAGGTAGCGAGCTGAGGCTTTGAGAAGTTTTGCCTTCTCGATGGCGAGAGAGCGGGCGAGGCCGATTCGGCGCTCCTCGCCCTTGCGCTTCTTGCCGAGAATGTCGAATTTCCTCCGCGACCAGATTGTCTCGAAGGGGTTGCTGGGTTTGGGGGCCTGGACTTTCATGGCGACGCTCTCTGGACCTGACTTCTTGTTCTTCTTCTTCTTCTGCTTGGCGTCGGCGCCGCCGGGTTTTGACGTCTTCGCCATGGTTTCTTCTACACTCCCAGAGGCGGTCCGACGAGACGGGGATGGTGATGGTGGTGTTAACGGTTTCAAGCGTTCGGAGAAGAAGGCTGAGTTAGGGTTTTGCTGGGGTTTCTATACTTCTTCGTTGTTGTGGGTCTAAAGTGACTGGGTTTAGCTATCAAAACGACAGGTCGTTTGTAAAGCTGTCGTTTTTTAAAGCCTCCACGACGTGTCACACTTTTTTTATTTTTTATTTTTTTATTATTATTATTTTTTAAGATACGAAAGTACCTGAAAATACGATCAACGGGCGGAAATATATTTCCAACCACGATGTCTATTTCTATTCAAAAAAGCAAATAAGAAATAAGACAACATAATTCATATGAATTATTAAAAAAAATACAACAATTGCTGTGATACCTAAAAAATAAAATCTGATTAATGTAAATATATATATATATGAAAATAATTCTAAAACTTGGGAGTGTATATGTAAATAACCTTAACTTGTAAATTCTGAAGGGGAAAAAAACAATTAACTGAAATTTTATTAAAAGCATTAAATAAGACTAATTAAAAATTCATACATTAAAATTATTCCTTTTTCTAAGGTTAAATAAAAATGATTCTAGATTTTAAGGTTGCAGATGAAAATAATCGTGATTTATGTACTCTGTTTAAGAAAAAGAAGTCATTCATTCTAGACAAGAAAAAGATGTCATTATTCATTTTAGATGTTGATGTAATTTTAACCACATTCCATTTGAAAGTTCAAGCTTATGTTGTTTATACAAAAACGACATTATTTTAAGGAGTTATTCGTATAATTGTGTGATATGATTCCGTTTGGAACAAGGATTTAAAATAAAATTTTTAGGTTGAAATTAGTTGATTTTTCAAAAACTAGTTAAAGTTTTTGTTGACTTTTCAGAAAAAGACAAAAACTAAAATAAAAATTTTAAATTTGAAGCTAAGAACCAAACATAAGTTAAGTATGATGTTCTTTACTAGTTTTTTTTTTTTTTTTAAGAAAATTATTTTTTCTAACACAAATTGTCGTTTATAGTCTTGTTGTCGTACCAGTCGGTAAACTAGGTATTGCTGTTTTATTCCAACTTCCTGTGGTTTATAAGATGTTGTCGGTTTAGGGTTTGTTTGGAAGTCTATTTTATCTCCAATAAATTGAAATTTTTTTTCCCGGATTTTTATTTTTTATTTTTAAATAAACAAAAATTATAATTATTTTTGAAAAGTCAACTAACTAACTTTAATTTAAAATTTTTAATTCCAACCGATCTAAACATAAGCTTGATAATTTAGTTGTCGTTGAAAGATTACAGTATCATCTTGTTCTGAAATTTTGAAACTTAAGCTTTTTTTTTTTTTTTTAATTAAAAAAGACGTCGATTACATTAACAAGTATGCTGTCATTTATACTTTAAACAACATGAAATGTCGTTTTTTGGGGTATATCAAAGCTTGTCCTAGATTTGCGGACATTCAGTTACACAACTCTATGTCGTTTTTCTGTAAACTTTTGATGTCGTAATAAATTAAAACGGCATGTTGCTCTTTCATATTAAGTTCACATCGTTGGATGATTAAAGCGACGTTACATTTTCCCTACGATGACATATCTAAAACCCGAAATTGAAAATTTTTTATTAAAAAAATGGTTGTCTTAATTTTTTTTCATCATTCTTTCATTTTGAAAAAAAAAAAAAAATCTCATTTTTAACTTACTATGTATAGTATTTTTTTGAAAAAAAAAATATGAATATTTTTAACATATTCTCAAAGTGTAAAATTTCTAACACTATTTTATCTCACTCCAAACAACTTTTTGTTTATAAGAAGAAAATTTTTACACATCCAAACACAGGCTTATTCTCAAAATGAAAAGACTTTTAATTTAAAACAAGAAGAATTTTCTTTTCGAAGATACACATTTTATCCAAACGAAACCTAACACTTTACCTATATGAAATAACGACATGTCATTAAAAAAAATAAAAGAAAAAAAGGGCTAAAATTTTGCTATTTTTGTATTCGTAAAGCCGACATATTGTTTTGCGCTATAATATGTCGTTCATATCCATGGCATTAAAGTTTTATCTGAGGAAGGATAGAACAAGATTCATAATTGCTTACACAATTCCTTCTCTTTTTTTAGTTAATTAATGAAATTAGCTTTACCCCCCCTTTTTTTTTTCTCTCTCTGCTTTTAATCTGTCAACTGACACCTTTTTTTCCTCTTAGTAGGTAGAGGCCTAGAAGCACCATAGAGTTGCAAAATTCAATGACATTTATGCATTGATATGGTTATGGTTTTTATGCAAATCCAAACAATAAGCTAAAGAAAAGATTTTTCAGATAGATTTGCGTGTCCCTCCATGTGTCCCATTTACGGGTGTTTGTCCCCGGCAATGGCCAACTTTTAGGACCCAGTGATGTGCCTTCATTGACCCCTTGTCCCCACCCCCCTCTTAAAAATAAGATACCAATTTCACACTTTTATCATCATTCACGTCCCAATCCCTCGATCATTCTTTTAACCCCCCCCCCTTTTTTTTTGTCGTATTCCGACTTATAATAAAGATAAATAAAAACACTCTCAATTTCGTATCTACTTTTATATCTAACCTCTCATTTTATCTGTCGAGTTAGTCCAACTGAGATTTATACTTTTACAAAATATGCTTTTATTAATTATGCACAAAAACAATACATAAACAGAGAAATTTATCTTTTCATGACGGTAGAAGGTTAGAATTACTTTTAGAACTCTCTCCATCTCATTCTCCACCAAAAAAAAAAAAAAAATGAAACCAATAAACAAATAAGAAAGCTCGTAAAAGCTAACCACTATATTTTTATGTATCTATCATGCAAGATGGTCTAGTACAATACTATGTAACCTTTTCATTAAGCCAAGAGCCAGAAATCCTTGTGACGCTTAGTGGTGATCAAGTACCCTCCGACCCTCCGGTTCTTCCTCCTCACCGCAATGGCCATGCAATCGGCGTTCTGGATGCAGTACTCGACGAATCCGCCCCCGGAGGCGACGCCGCGGTGGCCCGCCCACATCATGACGAGTCGCCATGTCGTGGACCGTGGCTTCTTCTGGCCTAGAACCAGCATTGCCACGCCTTGCTTTCTCGCTTCTTCCACTATTGTAGGGCCCTTCTCCTTCCCTTCTACCACGGCAACTTCAATTTCCACCTGTCAAGGGACACCACAATCCACAACATGTTGTCCTTTCTTTCTTTCTTTCTTTCTCACTCATAAATACTGGCCCTTATTGATAAAAGGAGGATGAGCTGGTTTATTAAATAAAAAAAAAAGTACCTAAAATATTTTTGCAATAGTTAACAATAATTAAGACGAATTTTATTAATTCAAAGACATTAATACAGATAAAATGGTGATTCTAATTTGTCTTGTTTCTAGGGCTCCATTAGAGAATTGAAATTAGTGATTAAATATGACATTCACAATAATTAGCTATTTATGGATAATTATTAATGAACTAAATTTCATAAACAAAGAATTATACATTATACCCACCTCAGGTCTCTTTGACTGACACATATTCTTAAGAGAGTAAACAAGTTCATAAGCCCTTGGAGCTCTCTCTTTGCTCAACTCCTCCCCTGCACCTACACCAAAATGCTATTCAACACGACACGTTCGGTTTCCCGACACCGTCAACGCGTCGGGAAAAAACTTCCCGACGCCATAGTGACGTCGCTAGCGGGTGTCGAAAAAAATAAATAAATAAAAATAAAATTTAATACCTTGTTTGGAAGATTTGGTGACATGGAGGAGAACAAGCTTGTCCTGGCTCTGGATAGTGTGAGACAAGGCCCATTGGAGAGCTCCTTTAGCTTCGAAGCTAGAATCAACGACAATCATGATCTTCCTTCCGATTGCTGAACCGGTTTTAGCTCCGATATCGTTGTCATGATGATCACCTGGTTTCTGCTGATCAGCACCACCGGTAGAGCCGGTTTTGATGTCGTTTTTGGGGGGATTTGGATCAAACTTGGATTGAATTTGGGGAGAACGGACTCTAACAAGAGGCCTGATTCTGTTGAGACAGAAGCTGGGCAACTTTGGACCTGTTCTGCCCATTTCTCTTCCTGGGAGTGGTTGGTTTGTTGGTTGGTACAAAGAGAGACACCAGTTGTTATTTATTATATATAAACAGAAGAAATTAGAAAGGAAAGAAAAAATGGAAACAGAGGATGGGGAGTCGACAGATTTGTTTATTGTGGTGCTCTGGGGCCGGTCATGCTATTTCTCCTTTGGCTTTTCTCTTTTTCTTTTTCTTTTTTTTTTTTTTAATTAGGAGAATTTGTTTACATCGGTGTGTTATAATTCTGAATTGTTAGATCTTTATTAAATTCTGTTAAATTATATATATATACCCTTATTAATGTCCTACACGAAGGACGTTCTTTATCCAAGTCATGTTATATTTCTTCTACCTAAATATTATTCTCTTAAAGATTTATGTTATTATTTGTATAGAAAGACAAAAATAGAGACATTTACTTTAAAGAATAAATTTTTAAAATTACAGTTATAGCCCTCAATAGTAAGCTTTTAAACATCTATTTAGAAAAACTTTTTTTGAAAGCTATAAAAAGCTTTTCTGAGAGATCATTTAAATGCTTCTAAAAGTAAATTTTGAATTTAAGAAGTCAAAAATAATTTCAAAGAAACTCCACCAAAGAGAATACTATTTGCTAGTGAACTTTCTATATTCTCTCTACCCTTAGAATGTGGACACATTATCAAAGTAACATTAGATCGTTATCCTCTTCTTCTTCTTCTTCTTCTTCTTTTTTTTTTTTTCTTTGATTTCTAATATGATATGGACTTTTTTAATATCCTATCATAAAATTCTCATTTTTTTTCATTTTTTTTTCCTCAAACTTTTTCTTTTTTGTTCGTTTTGGCCGTGTAATCATGTCACTTCTTTCTCTGTTTTCATTTTTCTTTAGTTTTTTCCCTTTGTGGGGGTCTAGTACCGAACGTGCTTGTCATGAAGTTGTAGGCCCATCCCTTTTTAGCATTGGTCCTTAATTAAGCACATCCAGCCTTGACGTGTTTTTTTTTTTCGGCCATGTTAGTGTAATTGAGTTCGGTAGACATTAAACATGGAGCTTTTCTCTGCTAATTATCAGTATTAAAGACAGATACTTTGGTTAATCACTAATTACAATCCAAATGCTTTTTCTTTCTTTCTTTCTTTCTTTTCCTTTCGTTTTTCTCCCTTTCTTTAAAGAACTCCGGACCTTCAACTTTATAAGAGTAGCACAGCTAGATACTTCAGAACTGTTTGTATTTATAAAAATGCTAAAGTACGACACATATATGTGGCAAAATTATGACGACCACACAGAAACTTGGGGCTCGCTTTGTCTCCTATTTTGTCATGTGACAATCTTCTTAACATTTCATACTTTTCTGTCAAGAAAAAATGTGAACATTAACCGTAACTTTTTTTTTTTTTTTTTAAATGAGACTATAAGACCTCTCACACACTGACATTAATTACGTCAAAGACGAAACACGTCATTTTAACTCAACTAAAGACTAAGGACTCGTACCGATAACCTAAAAATAGTCTCGCTCGCTTTTTTTTTTTTAGACGTGAACTTGAGCCTTCTAATGTCACTAAACCACTACCTTGATGGTCTTATCATACTTGGTGCATAACAGAGGAAAGTAACAATAAAACATGACAAATGTGGCCCAGTATATAATCATATAACAGGGAAATATCAAATATAAATTGTATTTTTTTTCGTTATCTTTTTACGGTTTCATCACTACTTAACCTTTTTATTTATATTAGCAAAAAAAAAAAAAAAGTAATATGGTAAAGAATATCTTTTTTTTTTTTTTTTTTTGCCTTTTGGTTAACTTTTGATTAAGAAATTAATAGGTAGAAAGCTTGTCCAGCCCCTGTCACTAGAATAAGAGCAAATTAGGGCCTGCAACGTTAGGTGAGGATTGAGAATTTGAGATTTCTATCCTTATTTGTGCTGGCAACCATCTTTAGATCAATAATTATTTTAAGATTGAAAACTCTATATATTTATATATATATATATATATCATTAGTGTTTTTATTTTTATGTATTTGTTTTTATTTGCTTGACTCAAACGCAACCCCTAGTCATCATTATGTTAATAACCAAATTTTGACACACAAAAATCAATCATGCCTAACTAGCCAAAAAAAAAAAAAAAAAAAAGATTTGTAAATGATTGGATAAAAAAACTCACTACTTGAAATATTAACGTTGGTCTAGTAAATTCAACATTAATTATGAATGTTACACTTAATTAGCACCAAATCAGTCATTACTTTCAAAGAAATCCCAACTACTCCAACTGATTTTCCAACATTGATTTGGTTTAAGTCTATGTGTGTGTTCCTTTAAAAAAAAAAATTTCACTCGGTCAACTTTCTATCTTCCTGTCTCATGTAAATGAATATGGTTTTAAAATCTTTTTATCTTGCATGGTTTTCATGACTTTTCATAACCCCTAATTTTTGGATAATTTGGTACAGCCTTTACCTCCTCCCCGGGAATTGATAAGTTGCTTCTTAATATTTTTTTAAGTCGGTTAGCCGGCCTATTTTGATGATGGTCTGTTAAAGTTCAAACAAAACCATGCTCAAACACTTAATGTGACGTACTCTATCGTTACTGACGTTTAAATGTACATATTCTTTAAACGAACTTACATGACGTGCACGAGAGAGCATTTTAGTGAAAATTCCGAACACCTATATCAATTTAAGGGTATTATGCAACCTTTATTAAATGATAACTTTACCAATTCAAAAAAAGTTATTAAAAAAAAAAAAAAACCAACAACAACAACAACTCTTGTGCAATGTCTATAACACATGTAGAAATGACCAGGTTTCAGAGAGGTCGGAGTCAAAAAGTCCTTTGGTTTTCTTATTCCATCATACGGCAGATTCTGATCACTTTAATTCTAGTCCAGAACGTTGGAATCCGAGGTTAAAAGGCCTTAAAAGAAAGAATAGCAGAGAACATGAACATTGAGTTGATAAATTACAAATTGGAGAAGAGAACCATGATTAGATGGTTGGGTAAAGTCACAAACCAAGGGTAAATTTAAAAAAAAATATCCCGATTGAATATTATTTATCAAATTTTGTCAGTTTTATATATATATATATATGTTTTGATATATAAATATATTTGAGTTTGATGTGAATAACGATGTCTTATAGTAAAAAGCTTGGGTAAATGTTTGTGGGAATAAAGCAGTTAAGTTTATGCAAAAAAGTTTACATAAATGAGGGGGTTATGTGTGGTGGACCACTTTCTAATAAGAAAGTGACTTATCAACTTCTAGATTGACCCCCAACCTAAAAAAAGTAAAGAGCCTAATTAATTTTTCTTTTCTTATTTGCGCTATATATATATATATATATATATGTATGTATGTAGATATAACTAATTGATTTGAAGTAAGCAAAGTAATGGCAATAAGCTGTTAATTGTCATCCTGTCGAAAATTGGCAATCAAAGTGAACTAGGTTGACTCAAAAATATATTATTTTTATTCTTTTTCAGGATCCTTTTTTTTTTTTTTTTAACAAATTTTCCTTTGATTTACTCTCGTTTATGATTAATAATTATTTATCAGGATTTGTAAACGATCTTTTTCTGGTGATTCATTATTCACTATTTATACTTTTTTTTTTTGCTTGTCCCGTGGATTATTAATTACTTGTGGGTTAATTTTTGTAGCGCCTAGCCCAACTTTTTTATTTTATTTAGTTAAACGATCTAATGATCATTTTTTGTCATTCAATCTCCTTTTCCCAATGAAACTTTGTGATCCCGTAGTCTTCTCTAGTGAAATCATGGTTGTCGATGCCCGAACTTCTCATCTTCTCCGACGACAGTCACGTCTGCAGTGGGTTTGGGTCAGAGGGGAGAGAGAGTTCGTTAGGTCGGTAGATTTGAGTTTAAATTACTGATTAACCGTATTAACTATATAATCATTTGTCAAAATTGATTGATCATTTTAAGAAAAATGATCTTTTAACTGATTTTTTAAAAAACTTTCATTATTTGTTTTACGACTTTTTAAAAAATGACTATTTTCCTCTAAATCTCTTAATCACAGGGGGAAAAAAAACGTTTATGGAAATTAACCATATAACATTTAAGTAACATGTATCAACTTCTACTCCCAGGAAGCTGACTCTATACATGCAGACATGTTCTCCTTTTTTTTTTTTTTTTGTTGGTTATTTTTTGTTTTTGTTTTTGTTTCTTTTTTTTGTTTTTTTTTTGTTTTTAGCTGGAATGGGGTGTTTTCCAGGTTGGCCGTTGGTATTTCATAGAATCTCGTCTGTCTATTAATAAAAAAAGAAACAAAACAAAATCTCATATTTCTAGAACATACGTGGTTTACATGATATATATCTGAACTCCATACATATATACATTAACATAAATACATTTTTATGTTGTATATATAGTTGCATTACATTTTAATTTTTTGATAAAAAAAAATAAAAGGAGAAAAAAATATTAAAAATAAATTTAAAAAATATTTATGTTTGAATAAACATTATTTTTAGAACTAAAGATGGTTGTTAATTTTCTAATAACAACCCAATCGCAAATAATTAAGTCACCGTAGAGTGAAAGACAGACAACCAGACGACTACAAGATAAGCAAAGAGAGAGAAAGGGGAAAAAAAAACATAATTTTTTTACTTCATTTTTTTGAATTTAAAAATTTGGAATTCAAGTGAAAGAGGAAAGCACGAGCTTTTATTTAAATTTAACAACAAATATCTTTACTTCTTCATTTATGTGTGAAGATAATATTCTATGTGTGTGTGTAATGCAACAAGATGACTTCTCGCAGGAATGTTAGGCCCAATAACAAAGACAGGCCCAATAATCACATATGGGCCACACTAGCCCCATTCGGAGCCCACCTTGGCAAATCTCTCTTTTCTTTGAATTTTATGCGCCTTCAATTTTCCTTTTTTAATCTCGCAATTTTTCCTTTTTCCAATAAGGATGATAATTTTGAGTAACGATAAAGAGATCAAGAAAGGAAATCAAATTGAAAAAAAAAAATGGAAAGTTTAAAATATAGAGTTTCGTTTTACTTGGCTTTTTTTTTTTTTTTTTTTTTTTTTTTTTTTTTTCAAATTCAAGTCTACCGTTTGAGTGAACCGATCCCAACCAAAAAAAAAAAAAAAAATCAAATAAGATATTCAGCTGAATATATATATATATATATATATATGTTTCAAAATTAAATATCAAATAAGAACTAAACTAGCATTCCGACTCCCAGTTATGGTTTAAGATCCCTTTAATAAAAGAAGATCCCACCAAATCGCAATCTATATAAAGTTATTTTCTCTCCTCTGTTGAACAGGTCTAATCACTCACGGTATGAATCCTTATTTTCTTCATTTAAACTTCCCTGACTTTACTATTTGTATGCTCACTTTTTGTCGCTCCAATATATATATATATATATATATATATATATATAGTGTTCAGTGATTTAATCTCCATTATTTTGTTAGTACTTCTTGCAGTTGCAGTAATTATGATGATCATAAATATTCCGATTTCGCGCTATATTATTGAACTATGAAAGTTTTTAATTAATTAGCTGCCGTAAATAATTGATACAAATGTTGTGCTTTTTTTTTTTTTTGGAGTTATTTATACATATGTTGTGTTACATATGCTTAATTATTTTTCTCTTTACTTAATTATCCTTTTTGATGCGAAGTAAAAAATAAAAATAATAAAAAATAATAAAAAAAACGTTTGCGTTTCTCACTTTTTTGTTGCTCTCTTGCAGAATTATCTAGGGTTCATCACGACATTATATTAAGTATATACAGAAATTTATATCTTACCCTTGCTGAAGTATAAAATAAATATTGTTGTTTTCAGCTAAAAAACTCAAGCCCTGTCCGTTCCATGGGTGCCGTTTGTTCTTGTTTTAAAGCTCCTCAGGAACCTGAAGTTGATAGAGACAATTCAAACCACCAAGGTCACTACTTCTCTTGCTGCACAAACTTCGTCTCAAAGGTATGTCGTCGACACTGCGATAAACGGAGGTATTAGCGATTGACGAGACTTACCGGCGAGCAAATTACTATGCTAAAATAAATTTTAGTAACCCTCTTACATTCTTAGTACCATTTTTTTTTTTAATTTTTAATATAGCTTAAAAGCGAACCTTTCAAATGTTGCAGCTTTGTAGAGCTTTTAAAGTGAGAAATAACTCATGCAATTTCCCTTTTAAATAGCTTAATAGTTTATCACACTTAACAACCTAAAAACCAAAAGGAATCCGCTAAAATTAACTTCCGGTTATTTATTTTACATAACAAGAATTTGCTAACCAAATTATGGTTAACTAGTTTCATAATCATTATTAATAAATGTTAACTTGTGTTGTTATCTACAGTTTACAGCATTGTTTAAAAATAATGAGACTGCAGAGACACAACATTCTCAGGACTTAGAAGCGGAAACTGAAGTTCCGAAATGTTCAATAGAAGAAGAAGAAGAGTGTCCCATTTGTCTTGAAGGTCATATATATATATATATATATATTTATATGCGCGCACACACATATATCCATATTAGTACTCATTCCTTTAAATTAATAGCACCTTTCTTATTTGGTAATTTGATCATGCAACAAATTTAGAAGTAATTTTTCTTCATTAGTAGTTTTTATTAAGGACTACCACATGTGTACTTTTTTTGGTAAATTAATAAATAAATATATATATATATAAAGATTAGCAGTATCTTTATGTCCCTCGACCCAGTGCGTAAAGAGTAAACAATGATTAGGACCACCGATGGAATGATAATTAAAAGATCTTGCTCTTGGGCCTGCAACAGCTAACAAACTAGAAGCTCACAGAACTACCACATGTGTACTGGTTTCTAGTTATAGGACCGTTGACATAAACGTGAATCTTTGTTCATGATATTTTTATCTTTGTCTTGACAGAATACAGAAAGGAACATCCAAGGATAAAGATGAAGTGTTTCCACAGTTACCATCTTTCTTGTATATATGAATGGTTGGAGAGAAGCAATCTGTGCCCAGTTTGTAACCGGGTACGTATTTGCTTACTTCTTCATTCCTTACCCTTTGTTTAGTTGTTCATTATTTTTTTCTTAGAGACTAATTTCTAATTATACAACACATAAATCTTATATTATTGGTGAAAAAGTTCAAAGGTTCTTTAGTGAAAGTAAATTTATTCCTCAAAAAGAAAATTTTTTTTTGAATTTACTGTTCAACCTATAAAAAATTACCCTGAACGATGCTTCACCAAGTTAGATTAAAACCAGTTAATCTCTCCTTAATCTCTCTTAGATTGGAGAGATTTTATGAGGGATCTTATCTTCTAGATAAACTAGACATTTCCAAACAAAACTATTATTTCCTTTTAGTTGTATGTCAACAACAAATGAGATATGTTTTTTGTGTTCTTTCCTTCCTTTCACACCATACATCCAGAGAGAAATTATCTTTTTTTCTTTCCTTCCTGCCAAAAACACTGTAGGAGTGTGATTGATAGGAGAAAAAAAAGTAAGGAAGGCGAGGGGTGAGGTAATTAGTATAAAGATTTTGACATCTATGATTGTTTTGTAAGAGAAAAAAGAGGAACAAATGGACAGGCCAGAGTGACTCCAAATCATACGAAACACCTTAGTTTTAATCTTTTCTAAATTAAAAAGATTATTAGAGAGATTACATATCAAATATCAAAAGAGAAAAGATCTCTCCCTCTTTCTTATTTTCCCCCCTTCTAACCATTTATACCCTTTGAGATTCATTCGAGTTTAAAAGTGAAACTAAATATCTGCTTGTGTCATGTTTGCTATATAATTAATTGGTGGCTATTGGTGCTTCATGTATTGCCAATATATATTTCCTATTTTCAGAAAACATATATAATATATATACTTTTTTTTGATAAATTGTAATATATATACTTATATATAAAGAGATAGCGCTAGAGGGATCCTCCATTATTGTTGTATAACATATTTACGTTGCAATTTAACTGAATTACGTGTACTGATTCTGATTTTTCAGGTGATGAATTTTAAGGAATGCCTTTGAAGAAAATAACATTTTGACCAGTAGAACTGATAGAAGATATACATCATCCTCCAAATACATATAATTATTTTTCGGCATATATATTCTTTTTATTCTTTTACATTATAATTGATCTATTGTTTTTTTTTTTTTTTAATGTTTGAAATTTACATTAGAATTCTATTATTGAAACTATATTGAGATATTCATTTTCACTTATCTTCCCTAAAATTTTATATTTTTTTCTTCTTTTTATTGTGGATATGTTCATTGATGTTTAAACGTGGCAATATTATTCATATAATCACACTGTGTTCAATTTTTAGGAAACAAAAATTACTATTTTCCAATTTTCTCTTTAGTTTCCCGTAGATAATAGAATGACCATCTATTATCTATTTACTATACACACACTCTTAAAAGAGTTCATCTCTCTTCCTAATCCGCGCCGCGCCAGGCGATGGGTCCAACACCCACCATGTGATAATTTTACTATTTATTTTATTTCTTTGTCTAGAACTAGTAGTGAGTACGGAGGCTATAGAATTCCAAGGATTAGCAAACGATATAATTTTTTTTTTAAATGTCGGGAAAGATTTGTTATCTGTTTTGAAGGTATATATAGTTTTAAAAAAAAGTCAATTAATCATTAATTTATCTACTTTAAAAAGTAAACCATTAACATCTTTATTTATTTTTTTTTATAATTGCTAATAGCTCTAATTTTGAACCTTTCTGAAAGATATATAAGGCCTCGTTTTGTAAAGGACTCGAATCATGGATATTTTTGTCTTGAAAATTAGAAACCAAAGATGAAGAGTGAAAATCGCTTTTTTAGATTTTTTTTCAAGACTTTTAGTTTTTGTTTTTAATCCAATACTATTAAATCTTTTACAAACTTAATCTAATGGTAATTCTATCCTCACTTCACCAGCGCATGGTGTCCTTGAAAATTGTTTGCATATCGCAACCATGCATATAACTTATTTTTCCAATCACGCTGATTTTTTTATCTTCTTTTTTTTAATTTAAAATTGGAAGATTCGAACGGTTTACTTTAAGGTGGAGTTGGATTTAAAACTATCACTAAATTATACATGCAATCATGAGTTTTATTGTTATTATTTTTTAACTTTTAAGTATGTAGAAAGACTCAAAATATTCCCAAGAATACGTGCATAACCAGGGGGATAATATCAATTTGTCATCACTTGTCTTCTTCGTTTATGTAATTCTAGTCGACATCTCAGTAAATCAAACACAATATGTATCATTCGGCAGAAACACAATGCATATCATTTACTTTTTTTTTTTTTTAACTCGGAAAAAAACATGAGCAACTAAATACATGCACTTTCTAAAAGTGAAACCAACTTAGGTTATTTTTAGTCTCCAAGTCATAGATCAAATCTCACTTTAGTTTATGAGTTTTAAAACGTCTCAAAAAGAAGCTACGTCCAAAAAAAATTTTTTTTTTTTCTTCAAATAAATGCTTCATCCCAGCTGAGTAAAGGACAAAATTATGATTATTATTAATTTTAACAGTATTCCCTAAGATATGTAAAATCACAACATAAACCATTACTAAACCATATACTTATTAATTTTCGTGGGGCTTAATTTTCGTCAAGATCTACAAGTCGGATATGAAAAGAAGTATCGATTTGAGATAACATGATAGATAAGAGAGTTGTTCTATGATGTTTTAAAATTTGAAAATCAAAATGGGTTTTGACCTATCTAGTTTAAGAACTAAAAATGAGATTAACCCTAATATGTTAGCTCGTGTTTGACAGAACTTACTAAAAGCTGTTTTAGTGTCCTTGGTCTAAAAGTTACTTTAAAAGTGTTTATATGATACGCCAAAAAAACATCTTGTCAAAATTAGAAAATATGCTTTTTCCGTGGCTTTTGGAAAAACTTCTTTTGAATAGATTTTAAAATTTGTGTTAGAGTTTAGACATTATAAACTTCAAGTTAACATTTTTATTATTTATTAAAAAAACTTTAAAATCATTTTGACTTCATAAGCTCTTTCAAAAATGTATTTTCAAAACATTTATTGAAAAATCACAACTTTTACTTCTCTTTTCTTATTAACCTAAAATTGAAAAGTAAAATTTATGTCAAACGGGAAGATGAATACATTAGTATGGGAAGTAATGTGAATTTTGAAATAGGACTTGAATCTACTATATATTTATGTTTGTACCTAAAATCACAAAGGGTTTGTTGCCGAAAGTAAAAGTGACACAAGTACTTGACATAACAAGACAATACTCCACACTCTGCATCTATTACCATATCCAAGCTGGTTGCAAACCAAGTACAAGAAAGACAACAGACCGACAAACATGGCAAAAGTGGAAACTAGGGTCACAACTCAGTGTCTTGTTCTTGTCTTCTTGAAGAGGGTTAGTTCTAGTTACAGCTGGAAAAATCAAAAAGAGAAAAATAATAATAATAATAAAAAAAATCTTTCCCAATTTCTTGAAGAGGAAAACCAAAGGCTTTGTAAGTTAAATCATGAAGAAATAGGTGGGAAGATAGCTTAATGAGTTAAGAAAATGTGTATATAAATATATATATGTGTACATGTGTGTGTGTGTGTATATGCATATATGTACAAGAAACAATAGGCAATGGAATTAGCTAAACCCTATGTATTTATGCTCATCTACTTTCGACATTTCAAAGTAGTACTAGTACTATGACTATTTACTTGAAATATTTCTTTGCGCACATTTACACAAACTGAGAACAGCTGAACAAAGTACTAGACTACTGTTTAAGAGCTTGCATGACCAGTATACCTATATATATATATATATATATGCATGCACTATAACTTCTAGTCCAGCTCATTTCAGGCTATTTGTTATTTTGTCCAACTCAACCTTTAAAAATGATCGGATACGAATATTGTCGTTTAGATCTTCTTGTTCTCTCTCTCTCTCTCTCTCTCTCTCTCTTGGATATTAAAGATTGTGGGATTAATTATTATTACATCCAAGTTTGAACTATTTTGCTGATATCTATGCAGAAATGACTAGTATTGTCATGGTACATATATATATATATATATATCACTTCGAACACAATGATATTCAGATCATCTATAAATTAGGTATGTTGGAACTTGTTCTAAAGATTAGATGGATGTCATTGTCAACGGAAAGGTGAACGAAACATGGAAAAAACGCTAGGATATTCTTCTACCCAAAAAAAAAAAAAAAAAGCTATGATATTCCTATTCATTCTCAGACCTATTTTTCTTAAATCAATCAATTGTGTGATCCAGTTTTGTTTTTGAAAGAGAGTTACAAGAATTATGCCCCGTAATTTGGTATTATTTTGAAAACATTTTGAAAAGGAAAAAAAAAAAATCTCACAGTTTTTAGACACAAAGTCAGAAAACAGGAATGCAAACAAAAAAAATATTTTCATTTTTTTGTTGAGCATTGAGAAAATCAAATAAGTTGTTTTCTTATTGGTTTTCATTTTCTAAAACTTATACATCCAATAAATATTTTTATAACCATTCGCTCACAAATGTACTTATTATTATACTTAAACGAGTTTATCTAGAAGCACAATTTCAAAAAAATATCTTAAGACCATTATTAAAACATTCTCATTTTTGTTTCCTACTGAAAATAAAATCATTTTCAAAATCCTCTCAAGTTTGATCCTTAATATTTCAACTCATTAAAATTTGACATAACAGAATGAGCTTATAGGAACCTCATATTAATACCTTATATAAACCTCATATTATAACAGAATGGTCCTATTAAAACCTCATAAGAACAAATAGAAATGCTCGTATAACAGGAAATTAGTTTTTAATGTCATTAAAGTATATTGCTCTCGTAGCTTGATATTATCAAATGATATTTTTTACAAACCCTAGTTTTTTTTATTTGTTTATTTATTTTTAAAAAGAAAAGAAAGTATTTTGTCATGTTAAAATTTGACAAATCAAAATAAAGTCAAAACCTCACAATAGACATCCACATGAATGCTATAGATAGAAAGAAACAAAGGATTACTTTATACAACATCTACTAAAGCACAAATATTGCAAATCATAACAATGCTAAAAATATTACTTAATATCAGTACTTCATCATAAGTAATAAGTCCATGATCACTAATTAATTAACTTGGTCCGACTATAAACATTCCAATTCCAAACAGTCGAGCATAAATTATGGTATGAGATACGTACATATATCTCAATATGCCACGACACAAACATTCATATATATATATATATATATATAGAGGTCTTTATCACATGCTTATAACAATTGTATGTATTAAATAGAGGGACTTGGACAGATCAAAAGTCCACAAATTCCACAAAATGAAATCCAAAACTTTACACCCACCTAGCAGTGTAGCCCTTGATCCGACGTCCATGTTCATGTAGCAAAGCATCCAAGGTGACATGGATATAATGGTTCAAGAGTTAGGTCCAGGTCGTTCCTCCTCATTTCTGGGGCTTCCTCCTCGTAAGTCCCTCTGCACACGTATAAATATATACACATAAATAAATTTTTAATTCGTAATTTTCCATATAAATACCAAAGATTTATTATAAATATTTGCTTCATTCCTTTAGGGCATTGTCGATATAACTGTCACAAATAAAACATATAATAGTCCTCTTTGTGGGACTCATATTCTATTAGTATGATGCCGATTAACTTTAATTATCTTTTACTACAAATATTGTAATAGAGTGCATGAAAAATTTCAGTTAGTAGAATTTTTTTAATGTTTTATAATGAAATTAGATGTAAAATTATTATTAGACTAATGCCTACATTGCGTTTTCTTATGATAATATTCTATTAGTAGGACATGATGATAATTAACTTTTATTTATTTACCACATATTCTATTAGTGTGCATGAAATAAAAAATTGGAGTACTGGGAAATAATTTGAACACTTTACTTTATGGTTCTAGATGTGACATTACTATTAGACCAATGCATGATAATTAGTAGGACTATTAGACTATTAGTAGGACAAAGTGATAATTAACCTTTATTTTTTTACGATACATATTCTATTAGAGTGCATGAACAAAAAAATATATATCGCAAGATATTTAAGCTCTTTATTTTATCTCAGATGTCAAATTATTGTTAGACTAATGTCTACAATCTTGTAAGCATTTTCTTGGAATAAAATGTAACAGCTGAAGCATATTAATTTTATAATATAGCAGTGTCATCCTATAAGGCCCTGGTATGATCATGTGCAAGATTAGATAACAATGCACTCTAGCCAAATACTAACCTATAATCAACTGCCTTTTTAAAAGTTGTCAAGTCTTTCCACCAACTGAAGGCTTAATCAATTAGGCCTGTTTAACATTGCGTTCTAAAACTTAATTTTGAAAGTGTGAAAAATTTTTTCAGAAGAACTTGGACCTTTCAAAACAAGTTTCTGTAAAGATATAAACATAACTTTTGAAAATTATTTTTCATAAGATTTTAAATTTTGTATTAGAGTTCATTTTGTAAACTTTACTCTAGCCATTTTATTACTTACTAAAAAATATAAATATTATTTTTTTAAAATCTCATTAAGCACTTAAAAGACATATATAGTTCCAAACACTTATTTTACGGAATCGATTTTATTTATTCATTGTTTCTAGAGGGACAATCGATTTTTATTTTGGTGTTTTGAGGATAACTAAAAGAAAATTATAAATTTGAGGAAAATTAATAGTAGTTACCCAATGTTTAAGCAGGGAAGTGGCTGTGGAAGCAGGAAGGATGATGAACTAGCGCCATGGTTTTGCTGCGCCTCCCACTGCATCTGATGCTCTACCGCCATACTTTTCTCCTTTTCCTTGATCTAGTTTTTATATTATATATATATATATATATATAAATAGAAATACTAATTATCAGCTTGTAAATTTTCATTTTTGTGTAATTAAGTAAAGTAATTCGCAAAGTTTCTTACACCACATGCTTACAAATTAATAAAAGATATGACGGTCAAGTGTCCGTGTCTCTTTAATAACGTGTCCTTAAAAATCATTACTCTAGAATTATTACTAAGAATTCAATTTTCTTACTTGAAGAGTGTATTAAAGAAATAATAATGAAGATAATTGATTTCATTTCTAATTTTTACTTCTCTATTAGATGGTATATTTAAAAACAATAAATTCCGGTTCTTGTTCACTAATTAAACTTAAAAGTAGTTTTATTGGTGTAATTCCTAAAGTCAGCTTTTGACAATTAAATAATTACTGACGCATAAATATGTGAACTCATTTGAGGGTATCTGAAAAAATGTGACGTTCATTTCTTTATGATGGAATCAATATACCAAGAAAGTGTAGAGATTAACATTAATTCACTTTTCTCATTCTCTATATTTTGTAGGTTCATTAAATTCTTATTTTCGACTTTATAAGTAAACATGTAAATAAATGAAAAGGGGAATTACTATTTGTTTTCCTATTTTTTCATGCTAAATAAACACGTCTAAACTACATAATATAGGGGAAAAAAAATAGATAATTGATTTTTATGAATATGTACATCTTTAGAAATATATAAATATATGCGTGTGTATGTGTAAGTGTGTATGAGGTCACCTTCTTTTCAAGCAGGCTGTTCTGTTCGCGCATTGCCTTCTCCTGTCATATAAATACAAAACAGCAAAGTGAATTTTATGACACGTTTTGGTAAGCAGTGGCAGTGCCTGAGCAAATTTCAATCTGCAAATTTGTTTTTTTTTATTTTTTTTATTTTCCAAAAATTTTCTTCCCAACATTATGAAAGCCGGATGTTTCAGATGGTCATCATGATACACTCAGAAATATTCCTTCTTTTGGTCCTTCTTATATATGACGTTTGTCAGATACCGCCACAACTAACTCCTATATTTCCCATCTACATTAAATACATACATAAATATATATATATAATTTTCTTGGAAGCAACTCTTTCTTTTATATATATATATATATATATATTTAAACTAAAACTAATTTTCTTGAGAAACATTTATAATATCATTTTTAAAGTGGAGGCAAATTACCTTCTTCTGAAGCTCAGAGATTGTCTCATTCATGAGTTGGTTCTGCAAAGTGAGAATGGTTTTAAGTGTAAATTATAGAAAGGAAAAATAGTGATTTCAGTATAATTTTATTTTATATTATAGAAAAAATGGATTTTTTTTTTTCCTGAAATGGAGCATACTTTTCTTGATCGTATATTTTTAAGAGCGGTATCGAGCTGTTGCTCCAAAGTTTGGATGTCCTTTTGACTCAGAGTGTCCAGATCTTCTCCCAGAAACTGCCTGTATATATAGGAGTTTAAAGTGGCAATAAATAACTACATCAGTACACAAGTGTATATATATGAATAATAAATCAAAAATATATAAGACAAAAACATAAGTTTATCAAGTAATTGAGTTCAAAAGCTGTCTGTCAGTGTTTGGATAAATTTTCACATGAACTTTGATCCTCGAAGGACCAAAAAACTTCAATTGAAAGCCACATGAAAATGTCGTCCTCGGTAAATATCTCGTAAGAAGATTTTAAAGCTTGTATGAAAACGTTTTTTTGTAGAATTTCACGAACAAACTTTATTCTAACCTTTTAATTTTCTATCAAACATTAATGGAAAAATCATAGCTTTCACTTCTAAAAGCATCTTTTGTGTTCGCAGTTAATTTAATTGGTCTCTAAGGTATGTTTGGTAGGAATGATGGAGTGATAAATCACCTAGATAAGAAAAATAAGGAAGTATGAGTCAATTCTCTTATGTTATTTGGTACTAAATCCCTCCAACAATCTCTCCAAGTTAGGAGAGATTAAATTTGGAGTGTTTGGAAGGATTTAAAGTCTGTCTTCTAATCCCTTTCTTCTACTTTTAGCTCCAACCAAACAACCACGAATGTCAAATCTTTCCATTAATCACCCTACCTCTTTCCTTTCCTCCATTTTTTTCTCCTAGCATTATGCTATGTTTGGTAGGGAGGAAAGGAGGAACGAAGGAAGTGAGATGAGGGAAAAACAGATGAAAGTAATGAAGTTAGTTGCTTGGTAGGAAGGAAAAGAGAAAGGAATGGAAAATGGAAAGGAAAGAGATTGCAGTGGGATCATTAGTTTTAATCCTTCCAAAAGTAGGAGGAAAACGTAAATCCATCCAAATATATGCAAAACTACTTTTTAATCCTCACATTTAAAGTAAAATAATATAAATAAATGAATAATTAATAATTTTACAAATCCATTATTTTCTTTCCTTACTATCTACCAAACAACAACAACAACAACAAAAACTAATATTTCCTTTCTATCCTTTCCACTTTCCATCTTTTATAAGTTTTTCTCCCTCTTATTTTATTTTCTTATTCCTATCAAATGGACTCTAAAAGACTAGTTATTGTTACATTAATATCATTTAACTTCTAAATCTGTTAACCAACTAACAAATTATCCAAGAAAGAATATACAAAATACTATTTGGGAAACAATGAAAAGTTGTGATAAAGGTATTACCTACGGTTTCTCTGCAAAAGCTCAATTTTAGCCGTGAGTCTAGAATACTCCACGGTCCAGTTCCCCTGCATGATCTATGAAATTACATATTAATAATGAGCTCCATTTTCAGTAAAATCAAAAACAAAACAAACAAAATAAATTTTTGGAAAACCAAACAGTAAAGAGAGCTGAATAGCTACTAAACCATTCTCAAAGTGATTTAGATCAAGGAAAAAACTAAAAAGAGTGCTATATATAGAGCTTTTTAGTGTTAAAAATGACCAAACAAATCTTTTTTTTTTTTTTTTTTAAATTAAGGATTGAGAACAACTTATATTAGGGTAAGATAAAGCATCCAATTAGCTTGGCACTCAAAATCTTAACCCATCCTACACCAAGTCCCAGACTCAATTAATTAAAATAAAATAAAAAAATACAATTGGCGCCAAAGAGAAATCCCACCCCAACTAAATAACTGCATAACTAGCATAAATTGACGTTAGAAGTTTAAGTAGAAATTATACATTTGAAAATCAATTCCTATAATTGACTGTAAATAAATACTACAAATCTTTTTTTTAATGTAAATATCTATTTGTTCCTCTCTTGAGATTTAACCTTGAAGGCCAACGATCACCTTTTGCTACTGTAACTTTCATTAGAAAAAAATATTGCTCACACTACTTTTCTAATGGAGATATACACGCGGGGCCAGAAAATTTTCACTACTATGAAAAATTTCTAAAATTAAAAAATATATATTGGAAAAAAAAAGTGATATATAATTAGGAGTGAAGTTCAGAATAAGAAATATCAGATCGAAGAATGTATAATGACCAAGATATGAAAGTATACTTTAAATACGACAGTTCATATCTATAAATATGTATATGTATGTATGTATGTATAATTATACATCTATAAATATAAATATGCATGACAAAGTGTAAAGCAATGATATGGTAAGAGAAACCTGAAAATGGGATTCAGAATCCATTGTGATTAATTGCCTTTCTGCATAAGAGTATCGCTCATAGCGTTCCAGTATCTTCTCCATGCTGCAATGTATTATTTTTATGTAATCTGAAAAGTTAAAAGAAGGTTCTACCCAAAATACTAATAATAAGAAAACGAATAATTTGCTAAATGATCTTAAGAGAGGAGAAGCTTTTAAGCTCAAAGGAGTATAGTCATAGTACAAAAGAAACTAGCTAGCAAGAATCATGTCGCTTTCTTGAGACATGCGGAAAAGTTTTATATGAAGAACTTGAAGCCTTAACAATCTTACACGTAACAAAAAGAGAGAAGGAAATATTTTTTTTATTAAAAAAAAATCCAAATAAAAGAAAGCCTTGCGACAATAATATAAGGATGCATTAAAAGGGAAAGAGAGAATACGTACAATGATTCTCTTTCCTATATTATCATGTGTTTACCAATTATAAAATTAGTAATAAAAATTTTATTAATTATTTTAGTTTACGGACTTTGTTATTTTATGATGAGATATTTTTATGTCTTTATTGTTAGGATTTAGTTTGCGTTGTTTAGAGTTTGATTTGTTTTGTTAAGCCTTTGATTTTGTTCTAAAACTATTATGGGTTTCTACCTAATTTTTCGTCCTAAGTTGTGCAATTTTCATATGCATAATTAATTTAAATAGAAAATGGTGTGACTATAAGTAAGGCTCTTTCAATGGGAAATCCCCTCTCAGGCATGTGGATGGTTTTTTACAATCCTATGACAATATTTTCAGGTTTGGGAAAGGTGCTCTAGGAGTTTAAGGCAATTAATTACGATAGTATATGCAGTTAATCTGATAAGTTTATCGTTTATCTATGAACTAATTAAACTTATTTAAACGATTAGAATGTTAAAACTACTTTAGGAGAAAAGCATCAAATAGTTACCCTACTATTTATTTTCTGTTTTGCAAGGTTACTAAGCCATATTTATAGGCCTGGCACTAGTTGAACACTTCCTTACGTTCCTTCTTTTTTTTTTTTTGTTTGTTTGTTTATTACTCTAAATTAATACCAACAAATACTATCTCTCCAATATTCGCCAATTCCCCAAAAGAGTGGCTCCAGTCTACCAAAAACAGGTAAAACTCAAAACAGTCTAACACTGGCTAGAAAATTTGTCACCATATCTATGAGAAGTCAATATCCTACGTAGTTGCACATGCTCTCTTCAAACACAAGGACATATATATATATATATACACATATATATATATATATATATCATTTAGTGTAATTAACCATTGTTAATTATAGGCAATATATATAGATCAGGTCGTTCAACCCCAAAAGACTTTTTCTCAGAGATTCGATTTAATCAGCTGGCAAGGTATACATAGTCTTTCTGGGCTAATGGACCATAATTCTATTTTAGACGAAGTTATAATACAAAATCTTTTGTTCTTTTGTTCGAAGACTTATAAGAAATTGTACAATTACAATATAAACCTGATCAACAAACAAAGCACATTTAAAAACTAAAATAAAATAAAATAAAAATGGATAAAAGTAATTAGCCCATTCTATGCTTCGGTAAAGTCCACTAATGTTCAAATTATGTAGACAACGTGTTTGGCTCAATTAGAGCTCCAGTTAAAAGCTCATCAGTTGGTTCACCCAATGAAGATTGGACTTTGGCTGTTGGAAAATTTTCTTATAAAAAAATTATTCGGTATGGATTGTGTTTTTTTTTTTTTTTTTCCCTAAATTATTTCCAAGGATATTAACATGGGATTTCTAATGTGGATTTACATTCCTCTTAAAGAACAAAAAATCTGGTCATTGTTTATCATGATGTTTGTCAACAATCAGGTAATTTATTTAGACAATTAAAGCAGTGAACTTTAATTTCAAAACCACAAAATTAATCCTTTTTAAGAAAAATTTCATTCTATTTTCTCTCAAAATAAATTTTATTTTGAGTACATGTATGCTACTTAAAGTAGTTTTTTTTTTTCTTTTCAATTAATAAAACAATAATAAGCTCAAAATCAATTTCTTTTACTTTCAAAAACTTGCTCACTTTGTTCAACAAAATAAAATAATTTTTTTAGTTTTTAAATATATTAAAAAAATATATGAAATTAAATCTTCTTGTGGGGTTTTAAAATATGTGAAACATTTGAAATTAAATTTTTAAATCTTTAAAAACATTCAAAAACATATTTGAAACATTTAAAAACATTTGGAGTTTCAAAATCTCTAACGTTTCCTCTTATCTATGGTTCAAAATTTTGCTAATGATCAGCACGGTTTTCCCAGTGCTACCTCTGGTAAATTAAGGATCTAATAAAGCAAGGTGTAATATATAGCGAGCTTCAAAGGCTACTAATCTTTCCTTCCCTTTTTTTTTTTTTTTATAAATTCAATTCTTGGTCTCTCTCTTTTATTTTCTTTTTCTTGTTATTTTTATTTTTTATTTTTTATTTTTGCTTGCATAGAACGACAAGGCTTCAATCTTGTTGCTTGAGAAGAGCCGGATATAAGTGCAATGTACAATATTAAAGTCAAAACCCCAACTTTAATCTAAAAAGAGCACAAAATAAGATGATTAGACACCACAAGCAAGCTATGTTTTGTACAAATCAAATGAATAATACTGCTTCTACATAAAGCTATTCAACAAAAAGAAAAAATCAATTAAAAATAAATAAATAAAAAGAGAAATAGAGAAAAAGAAAAGGCCACTAACACAAGTTTCAAATTTCAAGAAGATCGAGAGCTCGTTCGTAGATCACAGATTCGAGACATGACCCAGTGAGTCCCTGATATGTGTTCGAATCGGAGATCACCAGAGATCATGAAACGAAATCTCAAAAAGAAACAAACAAAAAAAAAAAAAACACACACACAACAACAACAACAACAACAACAACAACAATAACAACAACAACAACAACAAAAACAAACAAACAAACTAAAGTACATCTGAGAAACATACTTTACACATGTTGTCACTGAGTCAAGGTACTCTAAATCTCATAACCCTACTCATATTCAAAGATCTCTCTCTCTCTCTCTAAAAACTTACAATTACCAAACTGTGAGACCGAGAATTAGGTCCATACGAGGATTTCGTCATGGAACAATAAAACACAAGAACATGTATACATGTATATATATATATATATCATTTTAAAATGAGATGGCCAGGAGCGAGCAAAGAAAGAAGAAGAAGAAGAAGAGGAAGAGGAAAGTAAAGCAAAGAAATGAAAAGAATTAGAAAAAAAAGAAAAAAGAAAAAAGAAAAAAGAAAAAAAGAAGAAGAAGAAAAGAAATTGGGGGGGGGGGGGGGGGGGGTTGGTTACCATGAATCAGTGGAGTACTCAAAGAGTTTGCCTTTGTGGGAGAAGACAATAACAGCAACTTCAGCATCACACAAGACAGAGATCTCGTGGGCTTTCTTCAGCAACCCATTTCTCCTTTTGGAAAAAGTCACCTGCCTGTTGATCTTGTTCTCTATCCTCTTCAGCTGAACCCTACCCCTTCCCATGATTTTCTTTCTTTTTTTTTCACTCTGATTTTTTCCCCTTACTTTTTTTTTTTTTTTAATTTCCTTTTTTTCCCTTTGTTTTGGGGGGTTTGGTTTTTCTAGTTTTTCTGTTCGTTTCTTTTTCCCTTAATTTGATCTAAGCTAGAAAGTCCAAACAAGGCAAGTTTTCCTAACCCAACTCCCCAAAAAAGAAAAAAAAACCAACCTGGAAACCTGAAAACCCAATTAAAGAGAGAGAGAGAGAGAGAGGAGAGAGAGAAGTAAAGGGAAAGAAAGATAGAGAACTAATAAGGAATGGCTCTTTCCCTTGTTACCAAATGTGAAGGTGTCTGAGAAAACATGTGGAATAGCCCCAATACAATATATAAGGAGAAAGAAAGAGGAGCAAGGCAAAGGGGGTTAATAGGGAAATGGGCTCATAAGGGATTCTAATAGCAAAAGCGGTTTTGGAAAAATAAATAAATAACCAAAAGCGGTTTTTGGTGGGAATACCGGGGTGGTTTTGTCATGATGTGCTGTCTACTTCCCATTGGCTGTCCCACTGTGCAGTCGTTATTGCGTATGGTGCAAACCACGAGTTTTTTTAGTTTCATTTCCTTTTCATCATCGGAAAAAAAATAAAATAAAATAAAATAAAAATAAAAAAGAGGAGAGAGAGAGAGCGTGTGGTTTCAGGGGTGGCCATTGTACGGACCACCCCAACAGGCATTCATTGCTTGTGTTGACGGCGCTTATGTAGCCATCTATAGGCAGATTCTTTCTTTCCCTTTTTTTTTCTTTCTCTTCTTCTTCCTTTTTATTTCTTTCTTTAATTCTTTGTTGAGTTTAATTACCCCTAGAACCCTAAGTCTTGTTTGGCTATATGCTTTCATTGGCATGTAGTAGTGCGGTGATATAAATATATATGTATATTATATTTCTTTATATTAGTGAGAAAGTACATATAGTAGTTAGTTCAAGGATGGCTTCAATCTTCTGTGTAATTGGGTTGAACTATGCAATTGGGTAATCGGAGATGAGGCTTGGGGTTGAATCAATTTTACTTGATTTTTTTTTTCTTTTTGGTATGGTCCTCCTCGAGTGTTTGTAACTCAGTGTATTGTAGAATTAGGTATCGTGGACTATTGTTTTGATAACAATTCCAACATCAATATAAAGTTAAATAAATTATATATTGCACTTCTTATTTTTATATGTGACAATTAGAAAGATTATCCTGATCTATATAAACAAGCCCTAACATAGTGTTTTTAGATCTATAATTCCTTTGTACTCGATGGTGCAACATAAAATATGTTGACTTTGTTGGGTGTTGATTTCATGTAACAATATGTTTAATCACTTTTTGTTGAGATGACCCGATCTTAAAATCTCTCTCTCCGGGCCTTTGTTCGGTACGGTGGAAAAGAGAGGAAAAGGAAATTGGAAGATGGAATTTTATCTTGAAGTGTTTGGTAGAGAGGACATTGAGAATGAAGGGAAATTGGAAATCCATTGGGCAACCGTTTTTAAATCCTTCTGACTTTGGGAAGAAAAGTGGATGGAAAAATTTGACAAAGCAAATGTGAGTTAAAAAAAAAATTTTTATTTTGACTTAAATATCTCACCATCTTCTAGTTTACATGAGGATATATAATTGTGAATGTATTAGTTTAGACCTTTTCTTTCATTTTTTTTTTTCCTTACCAAACAACATGATGGAAAACATCACTCCTAACTTTTAAGTTCCATCACCTAGGGATTTTATTCTTTCTCCTTTTCTATTTTTCATCACTCTTACCAACCATAGCACAAAGGTCTAAGTGCATGTCAATACCATACTTATGTCCTTGGCAACTGAGATTCAATTATGACCTCTTTTTTTTTTCTCTCATGAATTATACATCTAGATTAATGATTTTACGTGATGTTTCCTTCTTCATTGCCTTTTTACCTACATATGGGATGAAAAAAGTACCTACTAGTTAGTACAAGGATTGCTTCAATCAATTCTGTGTAATTGGGTTGAGCTGCAGAAAGGGTAATAGAAGAGGAGGGCCAGGGATTACACTTCTAACTTTTTTTTTCCCACGGAAAGAAATCATTAAAAAAAAAAAGGATAACATTAAATTTTAAAAATGTAATCTTTTTTCACTCCATGGTCCAACATCTTATATGTTGACTTTGTTATATTTTGACTTATCGAAATAATATATACTTCAATCATCGTGATGGATAACTCAAACTTTATTTATTTTCAACGAGTGCACGTGCATTTGTTAATATGTCATCAAAACATATACTTCAATCATGGTGAATGAGATTATTCATACTTTTTTTTTTCAACGAGTGCACGTGCATTGTCAATACCCTACCTATGTCCTCAGCAATCAACTTTTTTTTTTTTATACATAAGTTAGACACTACGATGATCATTCTACATATGAGATGAATTCGTACTAAAATGAGAATGTATAGTGCTTAAGAAGCCAATAATACAAAAACAAATATACATTGATACATACACATGTATACATTGTTACGTACATGTTTTTATAACTAGAAATTTAGAGTTAACATGAACTTTGGATATTGTTGGTATCGTTTTCCGTTTTTCTCATGTCCATTTGTGTTTGCCCGTAAGTATTGAGAACCGAAAACAAAAGAGTATAATAATTTGTTTCTATTTTCTCATCACCTAAAACTTCTTCATGGAAACAAACACCATATTTATAGGTTAAATTTTCAACGCCATGCCATTTTATTTTTTCTAAATACAAGATACGACACAGGGAAGAAATTTTTTTTCTTTTATACATATATAGCAACCATATATGATGAGATGAGGATTATGAGGAAGAAAATAGTAAGAAATTAGGGGGGGTAAACACACATATATACATATATGTATAATCTTCCAAAAATAAAAAAACTGCCTGAATGCTAAAATAAGACCCCTCAAAACTTGCACGCTCAAAATAATTACTTATATTAGAATTGGAGAAATTATTCTATATATATATATATATATATGTATCTATGTATGTGTGTGTGTGTGTGTGTGTGTGTGAAAGCGGTGGTTCTGAAAGGAAAGTCAAGGACGACCAGATTAAACATGCTCTTTATATAGTGCGTAAAAAGTGGAAATTATTTGTCATGTACGAATTAGAGAGAAGAGACATTATCAAGCGTGACCACATCCCCCGACCCATTAAAATAATGCCCATGTGAACCCCCTTTCTAGCCCATGCCTAATCAACGACTATAAATCCCCCTCCATATCTCTCTCTCTCTCTCTCCCCCTGTCTCTCTCTCCCCATTTATATATATATATATAGAATAGATATATTTATATCTCTCTCTCCTTTCGTCTTTTTCCTACGTGGATGCAATTAATAATGGTCTTCTTCGTTTGCAAATTACACATAAATGTCCCTCTCCCCTTTTCACCTTTGCTATTTAGCTTTTTAGCTCGATAAAATTATGTTGTAGCCAGACCAAACTACAAACAACACGTGTGAAGGTCAAATCTTGATCACTTTCTTTTTTGCACCCAGCCACCCGCTTATTAAGTTTTTAATATTTTGCTTGTTTTTTTCATGTACATTATTTACTTCATCTGTAGTACTGCTCACCCCCCCCCCCCCCCCCCAATTAATTCAGCTGGTAGAACTTCATCACCTAATTATATTAAAAATGGACAATTTTTATGGTTGGCTATGAACAAGATTACTCTCATAATTCGGTTCTGTTTTTCAATCGACGGATCTAATATTTATATATATAACTATCAATTTTTGTTTTTTTAACTACAATTCTTACCATAAAATGATCCTTATAAGTGGCTTCAAAGAAGTGAACTAATTGGTGAATTTTACGTGCACATATGATAAGCACTTTTAAGTGACATCATTATGATTTGATAATCATAAGAAATCAACCTTTTCTCTGATGTTAAATTTGATTAGAGAGCTTGCATATGTCTAATCATTATACAAACCTAAGTTTACCCTAAGTTTTCATTGATCAGCGCTAAAAAGATTTGGAATGGTATGTCCTAAGATATTACGTTTTTGAATGACTATAAATTACAAAAGAAACAGTAAAGATTTTGCCTTATTAATTAGAGGTGACAGTAACCGGTGACATAAACCCTAATTGGCGCACCTATAAGCTTTTTTATTGGATATCTGTCACACTAAAATTTATCTCAGAACTGGAGAAAAAGAAGTCATGAAAATCTCTCTCTCTCTCTCTCTCTTTGTAGATTAATAAATAGTGCTTTTTGTCGTGATGCCCCCACAATCTTATCAAGAAACAACAAAGTCTAGAAAAGCCAGCTCAGAGCTTTATTAGGAAAACGAGAATATGTATAATAATTTTCTCAACATCAGGAGGAGGAGGAGAAGGAGGAGGAGGTAGGGCCAATTAACATCACGATCAGATGGACATGGCCCACAATTGCATGTGAATGCACCGTGTATATAGATCATGTGTGGTCAGAACATCAGCTGTATGTATATATATACACACATATATATATTTTGTCTATGTATATATATAATGCATGTGTTCCAGTAAAGGATGGGTCTATTTGTGGAGAGGGACCTGCTATTTTACGTACAAAGATTTAAAAGCTTGCATTTGATTTAAAATAAAATATTTAAATTTAAGTTGATTAATATTTTAAAAATTAATTCTAATTTTTATTGATTTAAAAAATAAAATTAATAAAAACTGAAATTAAAAATTTATATTTGAATTGAAAGTTAACGAAAACTTAATTTCAATTGCTGTTAATTTAATATTTAATTTATAGTACTACTACTGCTCAATGTAATTATTGAGATCATGAACAGAGAATTGCGCTGTAGAAGACTACAGAACTGCCGCGTTTTTTACGTTTTCAACAGAAGAAAAACGTTGAACCGTTGAACAAAAGGGGTCCACGTTGCTAGCAAGAATAGTTTCCAACTTTCTGATCAAGTTTTTTCTTTTTTGGAATAAAAGAGTTTCATGTCCTATTATATCTGGTATTATCTGGATGATTTTATTGTATTTCAATAAAATAGATGTATTTTAATATGAGTTTAGATATCCCCTTTAATCATTATATTCAAGTGAAATATGTGTTTAAATTGTTTATATTTAAATAGTTATTCTAATACGTATTGGTGAGAGATAAAGTGTGATATAATTGGTGAAAGCAAAAGGAAAAAAAGAATGAATAAATAGTAACTAAAATGAGTGAGGTCTATTGTTCAAATAGATGCATATTCAAATACAACATTTTGAGTAACCAAATTAGCATTACATTGCAATAAAATTGAAGTGGTGATTCAAATGAAGCATTATCTTATAGCTCTCCAAGCATCACATTCATTTGTGGTAGAAGTAAGGAATCATCAATGAACTCAAGAGGAATGGATTCGATTTTTCTATGACTTTGTTCATTCTTAGTATCACAAACGCAACACCACACAGTTCATTATTGACTAGATCAAACTTAGAATGAGGCTGTTGATTATCGAACCTTAAACCCATCTCGTTATACCAACTCATTTGTGGTGATCAAGGGCTAATTCCCATTATCTTGTATAGTGCCTAAAATAGGAACAAGAAGAAAATCATGAATTTTGGATCATAAATGTATATGTATAGGTACTATATAAATAGACAGATATTGAAGACTGGCTAATATAGTAATAACCTCTTCACCAAGAGGTTCACAAAATTGACACCTTAACCTTCTACGTATGAAATATGAAAATATGTTGGATGTATTATATTTTTGTGCATTTTTGTGAACGTTAAAGGTATCTCATACTTGTACCTTGTCCCGTATCAAGAGTACATAAAATAAATAAATAAATAAATAAAATTAAAAACCCTTAGCTAGGTTGAGTAGCAAAAGGAGGAATCCAAGTTCACGTCCCTTCTTTATTTCTAAAAGAAAGTGTGTCCTCAGATAAAAAAAGAGAGAGAGAGCAAAATTAAAATAAAAACAGACAATTGTTCTTTCCCTAATATATGCCCGTTCCAATATCAAAAGTTTTGTACGACTATATTCTTTTGTTGGAACATGTGCCAGTCAAATATAAATAATATGAGCTGTATCGAATATTTCATTTGGCCTGTTATGAGGGAATAAAAAGAATTAAAAACATTTCAGAATCTCATAATCATGATGACAATTGATTTACTTTTTTTTTTTTTTTTGGTGAATATGATGGAACTATAGCCTTATTTTGTGAACATTGAACACCTATAATTCATGCCTATTATCCTACTTATCCCCAAAAAAAAAAAAAAAAAAAAAAAAACCACACCTTTATCTAGCAAAATAATAATAATAATAATAATAATAATAGGTTACTTCAATCAAATTATGCGTTTAATTAAAGCATATTTAATGCGAAAAATATCTAGAGGATTTTGAATGGCTATAGGAACCTTACTTAAAGTAGTCACTTATACGTCATGTGAGTCATAATTCCATGCAAACGACAAAAATGTACATCTATGTTCAATAACAAACGAAACATGTACTGAGTTATTAAAGCTTCAATCAATATGGACCTATCGAGCTAGCTCAATTGGCCGAAAAGAAAGAGATTTAAATAGTGATTTTTTATTTCAATATTTGAAAACCATAAACCTCATAAAAAAAAATTTTAATTAATGTAAGCAAATTGTCAGTTACGTACTAAAAATACGAACTAAAGGATTTTGATTGGAGTTCTCATATTCAAAATCGGATAATGATTTTTTTGTTTTAATAAGTGAAATCATAAACCTTATAGCAGAAAAAAAAAATCTAAAAAATATAGGCAAATAAATCAGTTACCTACTCTAAAATTACCAACCAATAACATAGTTAATATCAAACTCTTCCGAACGTTACGGTTACAAATCATACTATAGGCCAATTTTTTTTTTTTTTTTTTTTTGCCACAACCATACGTATACTAGGCTAGCTAGGACGTACGAGGTTTATTAGCCAATAGCAAAGTTCCAAACTCAAATACACAATCAAAGTTTTAATTCTGCTATACCAGCAAATCACACAACATATCGAAGAGTTTTTATTCTCTTCCGTTATGGTTTAGGACCACAACATTGATTATGCGTATTAAAGATACATAATATGTATTACATAGGCTGAACAATAATATTCATGGCTTTAAAGATCAAACCCCACATTATTAACTTCTCCTCTAACTGCAGAATTAACGCTGTAGCTGCAAAAAGTTGATGAAAGAAAAAAAAAAAAAAAAAGGCGAGTTAGTTAGATATCATAAATGTATGTCCTTTTTCTGCAATTGTATTTTAATAATATGAATAATATTTTTTTTCTTTGAGAAGCACGTTTTCTTTTGTTTTTTTTTTTTTTTTTTTTTTTTGGGGTTTAGATTTCTAAAAAAAATTCTTTACGGAAGAAAGAACAAAAAAGAAAATATTACAAAAAAAGGCCTCGTTTTTAAGGCATCTTTTTTTTTTTTTTTCATTTAGTGGAGGTCCTAGCAATAATAATTAAAATACACCTTATTTCACTATAAAGTAGAGATGAGTTCAAATCTCCTTACTCCGAGTTCAAAAAATAATAAGACAAAGATTTTTCAGGTTAAAAAAGATAAATATATATGAAAGGTGAAAAATGGATGAATGACCTCAATGTTTATTATATAACGTGGGAGATCTTAGACATTTTACCCAATTTGCGGTGCGTTATTGCATGGCAAAGGCTCAAAGCTAAAGTCCATAGGCTGAGATAAATGGTGGGCATTGTATGCAATGTTATGCTCCCTAGCAGCTTCATTTACACCCATTTCCTCCAACTGCACACCAACATCAAAAATTTTTATATAGAACATGATCATTATATATATATATATATGCAAAGTCTTAAATCCGGTATCTGATGGGATCCGACAATATGAAATTTAGTTATTGTAAATATTAACTGTTAGTTACTAAAAATATGAATCCATGCATGTGGAAGTATAACTAAAGTCAATATAAATTCCCCTTATTTTATATTCCTTTATATATGAATTCACATTTTTAATAATTAAAGTACACATTGTCAAATACCATCAAGTACCAGATTTAAGACAATTCTTATATATATATATATATATACATGAAAAGAACAAATGGAAATTATACATATATAATATATGTATATATAGTTTTCCTGTTTTTTATTTTTTTATTGAGGAACAATAATGGAAGTATGAGATTATAACACCACTTTGTCTCCTTGCAAAGACGACAAACAAGTGAAATAGTATGTCCACCGATGAAAAGGATTACAATATACCATAAATGAACGTTATATTTTAAGACCCACATCTGATGTTGACGGACCTATAAATTTCAAGTTTTGTCACATCTCATCTTTGGTCAAGAATGACGTGACTATATATTTATATATATGTGTGTGTGTTTATACATGAGCTATATATATATATATATATATATATTTGTGTGCGCGTGTAAATGCTACTTTATGAGCGAGATTCATACCTTCCTTTTCAGTTCATTGTTCGCTTCCAGCAGCGATTCTTCCTACAAATAATTTAACCATTATGTACAATGAGGATCTCTTTTTTTCTTTTCTTTTTTTTTTTCTTCTTGGGAAAAATTAATAATATTCAGTTATATATTCAAAATTATCAACAATATTATAATTATCAGTACCTTCCTACGAAGATTAGAGAGGTCATCAAGCATAGATTGGATCTGAAACAAATCACGAATGACGGATCATATTAAAAAAAAAAAAAATACTGCTTCTGAGAAGACGTGAACAGAAATATTTATGAATAAGACAATTTAAATAGATCATAAGTACAATTATTGGTGGAAAACAAATATTATATATATAATTGTTATTAGTGCTTCCGAGCATGCATATTGGTTTTTCTTTGCATATATAAGACAACAAAAAAAAAGGAAAAAAATTATTCCAAGAGGATCAAAGTTAAGGTAATCCATTTATCAAAAAACAAAAAAATTTTTTAAAAGAGTTAAGGTAATCCAGTGAAGATTAATTTTCTCAATATAATTTTATCTCACGCTTAGTACTCTGTGTGGGTGTGTGTGTGTGTGCATGTACATAACTTGAGTTCAGTTATAACAAAACTTTTTGTCCTAAGAAAAGCAGACAAGAATTGGCAACTTAAATGATTAAAAGCAACAACCATATAATAAACACATATATATATATGTTTTTACAATGTAATATTGGCTTAATAATTCTATATATGCTGTAAAGAAAAATGGTACAACAATTTTCTCTTCTAATCTTGCAAAGAAGCTAAAAAGAAAAAAGAAAAAAGAAAAATAAACAGACTGGAGAAGTACTTTCTTCAAACATTTCATAATCAACATGATAATGACCAAAACCTAATCTTATAATAATGAAGTAGAGAACTTGGGATGAGCTGACAAATGACGTTGACACCGATCTCAATCTCAATCTCTGACGTAGTTGTTTAGGTTTACTTTTACTAATATCGATTACGCATGCAACTGTTGATTATTATTATTATTATTATTATATTATTATTATCATCATCATCATTCAACATCTTCATCATCATTATTATTTTGGTAATTAAATAACTATTAATTAATTGAACATCATCGTCATTGTCCTCTTTTTTGTTATTAGTTACTCAGTTGATAATATCATGCATATACATATATATATATATATGTACATAACTATATATACACACATAGAAAAGGTTAATTTGAATTGAACTAAGACTCAAATTAAGATTGATTTTTTTTTTTTTTCACTTTTTTGGTAAAATAGCATTTTAGTTTTGTAAGAGAAAGGATATGCCAAAATGAATAGGGGGCTTATTACCAAGTTGCAAACAACCAATTGAATGGTTTTTCGTAATTTGAACTTTAGCAACTATATTTGCTGTCGAAAAGCTACTCACAAAAGCATGCACAATAAATTAATCAAGCAGTTCAAAGTAAAAAATAAAACAAAGAAAGAAAACAAGTGCAATATCATACTGCAGCCTGGTTTCGACCGCACGGCCACACCCACACCCACACCCACACCATACTCTCGTTTTCCACCCTCTGGCCCGGCCGGCCTCCCCTTCCTAATAATATTCATCTCTATACCTGTCTAACTAGATAGGGACAGGATCAAGGTCGGAAAATCTTCACCGTGCGAACTATCTCCATATACCTTATTCGTTTACTTATTAAGAGTTTAAACAATCCTTAAAACATTATCAGAACTCAACAAATTCCACTAAAATAAATATAAAATACAACAACATAGCCAATGGTGTCGCTTGAAAATAATTTAATCTCAAAGCCGGTTTCAAACTTGAATAATAACACATAAAGATCTTAAAACTAATTACAACAACACAAGCTAAATTCTAAAATCCCAAAAAAAACAAGCAAACAAACTCTACACTCTTGATACCAAAGTATCATAATCAGACGAGAACGAGAGAGAGAGAGAGTTGCAGAGAGGGAATTGCACTTAGTCTTTAAACTGATCATAGTGTGTTTGGCATTTTTTTCTCAAAAAAGAAAAAGAAATAAACAAAATAATACTCACTAAATTATGTACTCCTTTGCAATGTGCTTTTTTTTTTTTTTAATCTTTTTCATTTTATTTTTTTATTTTTTTATTTTTTCAGAAACAGCCTTTGCATTGTCAACAAACCCTTAACATATGTCTAAATTTTTAACAAAGAAATTGACAAAGTGGTACTATACGTGGATTTCGCAAGTTGGGGAGCATTGAAAGTTAAGTGGTACTATAAGTGGATTTTTTTTTTCAACCAAAAAAAAATAATGATGATGATGATAAATAAAAATTGTTGAATCACATGAATTCCCTCTAAAGGATAACAAAAGCTAAAGCGTAGGCTGACATTGTAAAATGGACACAATTGCTAGAAATTTTAGGGGGCAGTGTGCCTAAATATGTTATATAGGCAAAGTGCCAAACCTGATTAGAACTTTTTCCACCCAAACACTAATCATACACTCTTTTTTTTCTATCCCAACAGGCCAGTTTGTTTTTTGAACTTTTTAAACTTTGTATTTATTTTCTTATATTTTTAATAAAGTTGGTGGTTCGTCAATGGTGATTGAGTTTTGTGAAGGAATATCAACTTAATTGGGATGTTTCTATATACTCTTTTGACGGTTACCAATCGTATATATCTAGCTATGATCCACTGCAAACTACTTGTAAAATATACGCATACCAAGATATATTCTACTCTTTCATATGAAGAGAAAGCTAAACATCAGGAATTGCAAGCACACCATAACCAGATTAATATATAATCACAAAGAAAAGGGGAAAGAAAGAAAAAGAAATAAAGAATCTGAAAATGAAGAAACCACGGCGCCATCAAGGGATTTAAAAAAAAAAAAAAAAAACCTAATCTCCTTAAAGAAAATAAACATATTTTTAGATTCATGTAACAAATTTGGAGTACCTTTGTTGACCTAATTTGCTTCAATGACATGTCCAGTTTATGCTCAAGCTGTCCAAGCTCCTTGAGTCCCAGCTGCTCCAAATCCTCCCCAAGTAGATGCCTAAAGAAAAATGCTCAAAGGAAACAACAATTAGGCGAGTTAAATTTATACTAGTATACTTATTGCAATCAAGTCCACACATGAAAATTTGGATTCTTAAGCAGTAATGCAAATCAATCAAAAACAAAAAAATGATATTTCACTTTCAGATATCGATCCTGAGTCTCGAAATTGTTGATTAATCACCTCTGCGTACGTCGAAGGAGCTCGACTTTTGCTTTCAGCCTCAAATAATCTTGGTAGCAGCTCTGCAATTATGATTTTTATGGAGGAAACAAAATCAGTATGGTTAATAGTTAGTACTCATGACCATGAGCAACATTTTCATTCTAATTAGCAACATAAAATATGTGCTCATAGAGTAAAATGAAACGGAGATATTAATTTCAAAAACATTGAACAATATGTACTAAACCTACCTGTGAATCCTTTCCAGGTTGTTTCCCTTCCTGTCCATAATTGTAACTTTCAAACCTCTCAATCGTTTTGGCCATGCTGGGGTCACACAAGAAAGGTTGATTAAAAGTGAGAATTAAGCTCCGTTTTGCATCATAGATTTAAAAGGTAAATTCAAACAAAAAAATTTAAATTTACTACAAGAGAAAATTCTGTGTTAAACTTTTCAAATAATGTTTAAAAACAGTCTTTAAATTTGACTAATTGTGAAAATTAAACTGTAGTTTAGATTATAGGTTTGAAAAATAAATTCACACAATAAATTTAAATTTTTGTAAAAAAAAAATCTCAAAAATAAAATAAAAAAAAAAACTTTTTATATAGTATTTGAAAAGTCTTCAGACGAGTTTGAAATAAGTTAAAAGTTTACTACAAAATTTTTTTTTTAATTAAAAGGGAAGTCATATGAAACCAACTCTAGCAGCTAGGTAGCTATGATTAGAGACAAAATTCAAGCTACCCATAATCATCAGTTTGGTCGCTAACTTGGGGATATATATATATATATATAGTTCATTTAAAGTTCAACATAAATTTAAATAAATTACTTTAAAAAGGAAAAGAGAGAGACAGAGACTGAAGTTACATATTCTGGAGAGACTTGATCAACTAGCAAAGGCCATAAATTTTTAACTAAATATGTCTATGTGTTTATTCCGACTTTCTTTTTCGGGGTCTCAAGAAAACATCAAACTTATCAAAATAATACGAAAAGGAAAAGTAACTCGTCCAATCTAGCTAGTTGGGGAGGACATCAAAACCATATATACTCAACCAATAAGCATAATCTCGAGAAATTAATTAGTCAAAACTCTCAAAATATATATCGACAATGATACTTGTCACAAAAATTTTAATCATAAATATTCTAAATGTTCAAATGTCTAAATTTTTTAGGTTTAACAAAATTGAAAATGACTGTCTTAGCATTTCTTTTTTATTCTAATATGTTACATCTTAATTTCATGATACATCATGAATTTTTTTTTAGATTATAGGAATCATTTTTCTATAACATATACATAAATATTACTTAGAAAGAGTCCAAGGAGCAATATATATGTGTGTATATATATTCAAAAGCATGCATCTAATAAATAAATCTCATGTTCTAAGTAGAAGCTAAAAAGAGGGTCACTAAGATCAGTAAAAAAGACCAGTTAAAATAAAGTAGAAACTCTACTATATATACACACTCTTTGATTAATAAACCTGACTGTGAATACACTAAATGGCTAACTCCACTATAATTACATGACAAATGTATAGATCCATGAGCATATTAATTTCTTTTGGTTTTTATAATGTCCTATATTAGTTAATATTTGAAATATAAAAAATTTAATTTTCAAAAGTATGGTTTCAGAACATTAGATTCTCCCTATTATTGATTACATCAGTTTGACTGTTTGGATAGGTTTCCTTATTGGTGGTTATTGTTTGTTTTAGTATTTGACATTAACGTAATTTTTGCTTTTTTACTAATAATATGAGTGAAAATTTAGTATGATATGGAATTATAGGTGGATGTCGGTTTAATTAGGATGTATTAGTTTCCTTTGATGTTAGTTATTTTTTCTCATCATTTATATCTCTTTTTAAATAATTTTAAAGTTTAGCATAGATTTATTTTAATTTTTATGATCCAATGACCCCTTTAATTTGGGAGAGTGTTTTGAATGGATAATTCCTAACTTCTTTTTTACTCTTCGAACCCGCTACTTCTTCTCAAAACCTATACTAAACCCCACATTTCCACATTAATTACCAAACGGTTTTAGGCATAATTCCCTAATGCTGCTTTCATTAAAAGAGCTTTCAAGGAGATTTTATTAGATTCTCTTGAAAATGCATTAAACAAAAATTAGGGAATCTTTACTAAGGTTCCTAATTAAAACTTTTTATTTGCTAAGTTTAGCCATTATTTTCGAAATAACTTTTTTTTTTAAATTATATATATGACAAAAGGCTAGATTACCTATATCTCTCATTCAAACTAGAAAGAAAAACTATTCTTGCTTCTTTTCTACAAGTGTTCTTAAATTCAAAGCCAAAATTCTCCAACCAACCGGACTTAATTAGAAAGTGATCTGAATACTTTCTTTACACATCAGCTTGCTCTTAACTAATCAGTTTAAAATAGGAAACAAGACTAATTAAAGGCTACATTATATTGTTGCCATTACCAAAAGGGAAGGGGTGAAAATGAAGCATAAGTTGAGTCTACAAGAAATGAATATTTTTTAAAAAAATTTCTAAGAGAGTTATGAAAAAAAAAATTCACAGGAGAAATTAAATTTAAAACTTTAAAACTGAAAAAAAAAATTTTTTTTGTTTTATCTTTTTCCTAACCGGAAAACAGTTGTTTTACATTATAATTATTAAATTTCATACTTGATTTCACCATATAGAGTTAAGAATTCTCCCACTAAGAAAAAAAAATTTTATTCAAAAACTTTTTTTTGCTACCACTACAACAAAAGAGTTTTCAGTCACATCTTTTTACAATACTTTTAATCACAACCTTGCCACTGATATGCATTTGGTCATGATTTTTAATTATGATTAAAAGTAAGATTTGTAGTCATATAAACTTTTTGGTGTGACTAAAAACTCTTTCCATGATTCAAAATATCGTTGCAAAAAGTGTGAGTCACAACAAAACTAACAACAAATGCATATTAATCACAAGATTGTAACTAAAACGATATTTAGTCACACAAAACTATTGTGACCAAGAGTGTCAAAAGAACTATTGTAACTATAAAAGTTCTTTTTTTTTTTTTTTTTTTTTTTTTTTTTTGCCCCTTTTAGTGTGCTAAAGAGAAAATAGTTCCTGTAAACATAATATTGCAACACATGCACATGTCAAAGTCATCCATCCCATGTAAAATATTTGCATATTGAAATTGCACCATTTGCTAATTATCTGAACAATTTCAAAACTTTAAACTAAGTATCTTTACAGGAGATACTCATTCAGAAAATTATCAATATTTTCAGGAATAACAGTACTTTTATATACATATATACAGAGACACGTGCATATATATTAATCAAGAAATCTACAAAAAGAGAGGCAAAACGCAACAAAGAAACATAGATTGTATACACAAGTTATATAGCATTAATAAAAGGGGATCAAAAACAATAAAAGAAAAATTAGCTAGCTAGCTGATCTCATTTGTCATGACAGGTCAGTACTTAAATAGCAATCTCATATATATACATATATACTCAGAAATATCTTTGTTCAATATCCAACCTCGTCAACACAAAAGGTGTAAAGGTACGCTGAAATTATAATAAAAAAATAATAAAAAATAATAAAACTCATATGTATGACTCCTATACATACACAAACACATACATATATACATGTGTGTGTATATATAGCTTAACAAGTAGTAACAGAACAAGCATGCCTCTAGCTTAATTATTGAACCGCTGCAAATTCTTCGTGAGTTTTGGAGCTCAATTTAGGGCCAAAAGTACTTTTTTTTTTTTTTTTTGGTTTTTAGTTTTAACATAATTCTATTGAACCTAGAGAATAGCGACTACATTACTCTAGACCTGAACAATATTTTGCATGTTCTGGCAGAGATAAGGATAAAGAGCCATTCAACTCCAATATTGTTAGAAGGAAGGGGAAACAAAATATATATATATATATATATAATGAAATATCTAATCGGATAGGACTAAAAATGAGGCTTTTTCTTTTTTTTTTTTTTTTTTTTTTTTTATAATTTCTTTCTAACTTGAAATTGAATTTGATTTGTTTGAAGCAATATAAGGACTTGAGGGGTTCTTTATACTTATCAAGTTTGTGTATTGTGCGTGTAATTTCACTTGGTAGCTTAGATGAATTTTCCCAGGAAAAACCCAGAATTGAAATAGCAAAAGTGTAGAACCTTTGAGATTCTTTTAGATGATATACATCTGTGTGTATGTATGTGTGTGTGTGTGTGTGTGTGTGTATCAAGTGTAAGTGTTTACTTAGTGTTTGTGTAATTACAAACACACAGTGTATGTGTAATTTCATTTGGTAGCTAGATTTAAAATTTTTTTTCACAAAATTCAAAACAAAAGGTTTAACATTCTATTCTTTTAGAAGTTTTCTATTAAAGGAAAAAATTATTTCAGATGATTGATATCTAGAAAAACTGAACCTTATCTTTTGGGTCAGATCTCTTGAACGGAAAATACAAAATTGAAAAAAAAAAAAATTGAGAAACTCATCTCAAATTTGACGAAAAAACCTAGAAGTACTCGGTTCCTCTCCTCTAATTAATATTATATGAAATCAGCTTGATGATAAGCTTAAAACTCTTTTTTTTTTCCCCTTCTTTTTTGGCTGAAAGATAGAGCAAAAAACATATTGAATATTATCCTCTCATAGATCTTCAATTTTGAAGGAAAACCTAGAAGCCTTCCGTTCCTCTCTTCTAATATGACATGAAATCAGCCTGCTAGACTGTCAGGTTAATCATTACTAATATGCTTTTGCTGAAAATTGCAAAAAGATCTTGGTGAACCTTATAACATGTTTATAATAAATATACTATAAATATATAAACACACATATATATACATACTATATATCTAACGAGCTTCAAATTGCAAAGATCATGAATTTAACACCAGAAAAATCAGGTTGACAGAATCTTTGTCAGAAAACAAATTGCACTCAAACAAACAATAATAAAATAAAAATGCAAATCAGAGATCAGAACATCGAAAGGGGAAAAAAAGATTCCAGATCAACACTATAAGGAAAAAAAAAAAAAAAGAAAGAAAAGAAAAGAAAACGGCTTAAAAATTTTTCTCCTGGAACATGTATATAATAGGAATAATAGGAATAATAGATCATATATGTGTGTGTGCGCTTGTGTGTGTATAAATATTCATATACATACATACATACATATATATATATACCTAGGGCCACTGCAGAACTCATAGAGCTTCCCACGGCTGGAAAAGATGATGAGGCCAACCTCAGAATCACAAAGAACTGAGAGCTCATAAGCCTTCTTTAGAAGCCCATTCCTTCTCTTTGCAAAAGTGACTTGCCTGTTTATCTTGTTCTCGATTCTCTTCAGCTCCACCTTACCCCTTCCCATAATTATGTATAGTCGCTATATATATAAATATGTATGTATCAATATATCTATTATTGCTCTTTCCAAATTCACTATTGAAACTACAAAAACCTTGTACTATACCCTTATATGATCCTTCTTCTTCCTCTTTAGGGTAAGCTTTCTGTTCCTCTTTTGAGAGCCCGTACCACTGATATGTATAAATATATCTATATATATTTAACTTCCAAGTGATAGAGGAGAAAATTAGAAAGAAATCCCTAGGGAAAAAAGATACGTATAAAGAGGGAAGAGATAATAACGGAAGAAAAATTCAGGAAGGTACTTTTGTGGTTCCTTGTTCATTGGGGTTCTTGGCTTTGGTTGCTTTTATAATTGTGTTTAAAAAAAAAAAAATTAGATGCCAAGAAAAGTAAAAAGGAAGACGAAGCTAGTACAGTGACTGTTACTAATTTCACGGTTGTTTCTTTGCTTAGATTATGTAAAAGAAGATAGATAAATTTTTTCTCTCTGACTTTTTCTTTTTCTTTTTAGATTTTAAATTATTTCATGTCTTTTACATCAGAGTGATTTAGTACCGTCGAGTCTAATCCTAGACATTCCTACCTTTTAGGGTTGCTACGTGTCGACATTTCAATGGTGGTGGACCCCCCTTGCCATATGAATGTCACTCCATTTTTTTTTCTTTTTTTTTATGGACTGTTGTGCCCTGTATCAGATATTGATCAATTGACACACATTATAGTTTTTTTTTTGGTATATAATAAATTAATAAGTAATGTGGTTTTTTTTTTCTAAAGAATAATTAATATTTGGTTCAATCAAAAATTAATATTGGGTTCAATTTTTTTGGTAGAATATTAATGGGTTTAGATTTTTTTTTTTTGGTTGAATTATAAATGGGTTTAGTTGCTCTTTAGTACTAGTTCTAAAATGTTAATTGCTTTGATAAATAAATTATTGTTAATACTAAACCGGTTAAAGTTAAAATTTTTAAGTTGGAGTTGATTGACTTTTCAAAAATTAGTTAAAATTTTTGTTTATTTTTAAAAAAACAAAAATTAAATAAAAAATGTACAATTTAGTTGAAGTTAAACCTGATTACCAAACAAAATCTTAATTGTAAGAATTGGATCTTATAATATTGTGTTTGTGTCATATTGATCTTCATTTTTTTTATTCATGGCTGAAATGGTCTAAACTCTTAAAAAGGATTTTAAAAAATGATCATTTTCTTATGGAATTCGATGAGAAAAGAGATGAAGCAACATCAGTTGTATCAACTACAAAATTTAATTTAGGTAAGGCTACAAGCCCATCTTCAACTTATGTTGTTTTTTCTTCTTGTTGTAAAGTGCCATTTATGCCCCCCACGACAAAAAAATGAAATTACTAACTAGTTTAGTTGCCATTTCATTTTTTTGTGCGTGTGAGATGGGACAGTTTGTTAATCAGCGTTAATGAATTGACTTAATTACTCGATTGGTTTCTAATAAACTCTTATGTTTACAATATTTTCGTCCCTCATTCTTAACTATAGTTGAAATCATAATTTTGTTGAATTTACTAAATTAACCTTAAAAAATAAAACAAAATAAACAACCTTAAAAAGAAAACAAAATCTAAAATCTAAAATCTCTCTCTCTCTCTATTTCCTTGACGAGAGGGAAATCAAGAAAAGAGGAAGAGAGAGGCATATTGACAGATAGAGATAAGGAAATCGAGATGGACGGAGGAGAGAAGGAGATTGAAAGGGAAGAGATTGACATAGAGAGAAAGAGACAAGAAGATCGGGAGAAGGAGAGAGGAGAGAGAGAGATTTTTTTCAATTACTAGTTTCTTTTTTCAAGGTTTTTTTTATATATTCTTAAGCTAGTATAGTAAATTAAAAAAAAAAAACCTGAGGTTTTTTATATTGTTTTATATTCTTAAGCTTGTATATAATAAATTCAAAAAAAAAACTGAGGTTTCGACTAAAAAAAGAAAAAGAATGGGGACAAAAACATCATAAAGTAAGAGTTTAGGACCAATACAGTAATTAAGATAATCTATTAATGATAATCTATTAATGCAATTAACAGATTTCGTTATGAAATGATGTTTTGTATCCTTTTTAAGAGTTACTGATCATTTTAGATACAAAAATTAAAATGGAGATCAAAACAACACAGACGTAAAAGTTTAAAAAGGAAAAAAATAATTAACCCCATAATCAATACCTTCCAAAAAATAAAAAAATTTATGGTGCACCCTATAATCATTTGTCCGGATAATTTATACAAAATGTATTAATAGTGTGTGACTGTGATAAACACAAGCATGAAAATTTATGTTTACACAATGTTCCAGCCTGCAAATTTTTCAAACAACTTCAAAGGAAAAAGATTAAAGCATATCAAGATTAGTGAGTCCCAACAAATTCATAGTTTATAATTTGATTAAAGTAAATGTTTTAACATTTCTTTTGTGAAGTTAATTAATCACTCTAAACTCCAGCTACATCTGATAGTTTATATTTGACAACCGTAAAGTCTAACGGTTGTAACTTTTTATTTAGATATATGTAATACTACTAGTTGATATATATAAATATATGTATAACTTTACATGTTACAAGATACTATTTTACGTTTTTAATGTAAATAACAACTATACCAGAAAAAATGTCAGACACTAATGATTTAAGCTTGCGCTTAGAAGAAAAGTTTAAGATGGAATTTTTAGAACTGGTTAATTTTTTAAAAATTAATTATAATATTTGTTGAATTTTCAAAAAAAAGATAAAAATTGATAAACAAAACTTAGGTTCAAATATAAGTTCCAAACAAACTCTTAGCGTTATACATTATAAAGTTCATGTTATAATTGTCGGATCATTATGATTGCTGGAAATACCACATAAGGCCTTATTGTTTGTTTAATTTATATTATTTACACATTTATTTTAGATTTCTAGTCTATTTAAGGGAACATTTGGTTCGTTAGTTCATTTTGAATTAAAATGTACTTTTTCATTTCAATTTTTATCTCTTTCTGAAAAATTTTTGTCTTTTTCTGACAAATTTTCAAACTCAACTAGCGAACCAAACGAAGTCTAAATCACCGTTTCAAGATTAATTTTGGAATTGTTTAAAAAGTTTGTTCAAATTAACTTTTCAAGTCTATACTCTAAACGGATTCCCTTTCCATCAGTATTACCTGTTCGGACCCCACATGAGATGCTAGCCCTGCTGATGCATTACTCCGATCCATCATTTGTCGTAGTTTTAAACAACGACTCTTATCAACTTTTGCGTTCACTTTAAAACATTCAATTCCCTCGAAAATGTTCAAAGAGAGATAATGCGCGTGAAAGTTTGTGAACCCTTTCGGTCTCGAGTTTAGTCAAATGATTCCAAAAGTGACAGGAAAAATAAATAAATAAATAAATAAGCAAACTGATTAGAAACTAATTTTCTTTTTCTTGCTAATAGATAATTATAAGTTTAAATAAACACAATCTGGAATGACATTTAAAAAAATTATATTAACAAAACCAGCTTAGTTGATTTCTTTAAAAGTGTGCATGCATTTTGTACTCTTTAATTGAGGGATAGTGTAGAAATTTTGAGCATATAATGGGACATATAATGCGTTTGTTAGACACAGCGTGAAGAGCCAACAAATGTATTTAAGGAACAAGATTTGTGGTCCTCAAAAAACGAACAAACAAGCAAATAAGTAAGTAAAGGGACAAGATTTATGGTCCTCAAAAAAAAAAAATATATATATATATATAATATTCCAGATTACCGTTTCCTTGACACGAACCCATATAGTGATTCCATTGATATTGAGTGGTGGAAAGTCAGCAAAAATATTTTTCATTAAGTACTCTAAAATATAATTTATATATATATATATATATATCTCAAAATATTAAGTGGTATATAATTTTTTTTAAAAAAAAAATTAGAGCATAATTAAGATTAGCGGGATACAAATTAAAAATGTACACAAAAATGAAGTAAAAAATCAAAGTTTTCAAGATGTGAGTGGGGCGTTATATCAAAACAGATTATATGCATATATATATGTGTGTGTGTGTGTGTGTTTTACGTTTTTCACTTTTCCATGTCCAAAAATTTTATAAGCTTAAGCAATCTGTTATAATTTGTTGATGGTAATGATCTTAACGTATGTGTACGTACTTTTGTGAAGACAAATGTTGTTTTCATGATAATGGAGAGAGTCACTACTTTTTCTTTTTAAGTAATGCTTTCACTTGAAACAAATGGAATTAGCAGAAAGTGTAAAACATTATTTGTCGAAGACGTATAGGAAAACAAAAGTACTTCTGGCTTTTATAATTGTCGACTTCATTGGCCAGCAATTACTCTTGTTGGAATAATAATATTGCTTGCTAGCTAATTAAATTTATGAGTTGTCATGCATAGAATGTTTGCTTGTGTGTAAGAAACGGCAGTTAGTAGGGACTAATAACTAAAGCAAAATTCTTAATAAAATTGTCGGATCAAATTTTTAACGTACTTCTGATTTTAAATTTTTTGATTGGAATTGTTTGATTTTTCAAAACCTAGACAAAAATTTTTGTTAACTTTTTCGAAAAAAATAAAAATTATGAATTGAAAAACTTTTGTTAAAACCAGAATGTCTAGTAGGGCTATACATATATTCATAGCTCTTATTGGGATTACATTGATTCCGTAAGTGATTAAGAGTGTGTTTACTTCATATATATATATATATGTATATATATAATTAAGAAGAAGAAAAACACGAGTAGCATGATCTCTTTTCCTTTCAATAGATATGTGTTTACTCATAAAGAAATCAAAAATGGTAGTTTGACAGACCAACGTTATATAGAGAATAAGAAAAGAGGATGTCAATTCTTTCACAATCTCTTGATACATTGAAAGAGATGAATATCAAATGTACTTAGCAATATACACTTAATAGTTCATTTGTTATAAGTCAACGATTATTGCGTACGTAAATGACATATTAGTAATAAGACAGATTAATTTCAATTTTTAAATTCATAATTTTAAGTTCAATGAATGATAAAACAGAAACTTCATTCATTTCTCATTCCATCATCAACCAAGAATACTTATTCTTCCCCTAAAAAAATAACAATACCCATTCTTATTTAAATATTTACTTTTTGTTTTTTTTTTTTTCAATATTTCCTTTTCAATTGCATTCCTTTACAATTTAATAAGCAGGCCTTATTGGTTTTAATACTTAAATAAAAAAAAAAGTGAATAATGTAACGCAATGAATTTTTGAAAATTTTCTATAAAACCGCCAGGAATCGGCTTATGATGTATGATGATCATTCATGGTTATAAATTGTTCATCCCTATCGAGTAATAACAATATATCAATTATCTCCTTCATCTTCTACAATTACGAACGTAATTTCTTGATCTTCTCGATTCTTACTTGCTATTTTCCTCTCTAAAGATCAATCTGTGTAGTGGAGAACCATAATATAATATCTATATGGGACTATGTATTTGACAAATGGAAAAGAATAAATTCCCTCTCTGCCTTATTACTATGACAAGGGGGTGGGTCTGTGGGGGAACTAGTGTGTCCTTACTCACGTGTCAGCTTCTTATTGCCTATAGTACAATTTCCTACAATAATAATGGAATATTTTGGACAACTAAAACATATGATATTTATTTTACTATTTAAAATAAATATTTTTCGTGATGTTAATGTCCATTCCATTCCATGCATATGTGATATAATATTGGTGTTCCTAATCCTATAATCATTACAATTATCCAAGATAAAATCATTCTATCCTTTTAGAAATAGTTAACATCACAATGTTATCAAAATAAAAGTGTCTAAATGAAGTGTCTGACTCTATTTACTGATTGCAAACTTTAACTTATACTAAGTTCTTAAGACAATAGCTTGTATAGAAACATTTCATATATTTATTTAAAGATTAACTAGTATACTGACTTTGTTTTTTTTTTTTTTTTTTTTTTGAAAATGAAAATTATATCTCAAATATAAAAGGCAATTCAATCATCAAGACCTCCTATGACAGAAAACTCGACATCAATAGATAATCGATTTCCTTAGGAAAATCGAATGTGCACAAGGAGAAGCATGTACGGGACTCCACAAATAAAAGATGCCCAAAAATATATACAAATTATCGAGCACATATATGACTCTTTAATAAATCCACTACAATTAGTGAAAACATCGATCAATCAATGACAAGAGCACAAAGACCCCATAGAAACTACTGCAAAAAAAGATCTTGCAGACGAAAAATAAAACCAAATACTAAAATAAAAATAAAATAAATTAATAAATGAATACCTAAACTAATCGGTGTAAGAACCACCATTATTATAAGTGAAAAAAGACAAAAACAATATGTCAGATCATCCAAACAATAAGGAGTATAAGGGCCCTCAACACTTGGGAAAGAAAATGACAAAAAAGATAACCACTTGCCGAACAAATATCTCCAACGGTGACAAAGACTGTTACATGCACCACCATATAACCCGCTTCCTTCTGCGGACCAAAACCTCCAAAGATCAAGTAGTGACAATGACCAATATGTTAGAAAACATCTCACCACCGACAACAACCCAACCTCATTTATAACTTCAATCCAAAATCATTCTCCCTTCACTTAAAGCACGAACCCTACTCGAAAATCCAGCATCTTATGAAAAATTTGTAGATAAAATTTGATTATTAGAGACCTAAAGATACGCCTAACCTACGCTTTCTTTTGTCTCTATCACTCACTCTTTTTTTTTTTTTTTTCCTAGGGCTTAACTATGACGTATTATATATTATTAGAATAATTAAGGATTATAACAAATATTTTATAGGTACAATTGCTATATTTTATTTAAAATAATGTCGTACAATAATAATAATAATAATTATTATTATTATTATTTTAAAAGCACATATTGCAAGAATAATTATAAACTTCAAAGAGACAGATAAATATATATCTATCACCATATTAAAAGGGTGAAGTTCCTAAAGCACTATTCAAAAACTTGGTTAAGTTATTCTATCTTTTTGTGATGATGTCTTCTTTTTTTTTTTTTTTTTTTCCTTCTCAGCCTGCCATGTGGCGGGATCTAAATCTGACAATTTCAAATAAAAATTAATTTAAAAAATTAAAAACTTTATCTTTTATAATTTTATGATTTTTATTTTATTTTATTTATCTATTCTGCAAGCACCAAACATATGCAATATAACTAGTATATATACGTGTGTGTTTTTTCCTATAAAATCATACACACACATGAGTCATATCATGAAACCATATATGTACCATAGAGAAATTATGTGGTGATAACATGTATTGAGCCACATATAATTGATCAAATATTTAATTGTTGTAACTCGTCCCAGCATTCTATAGTGAAGCACGTAAAATACTTATTTTTTTTTTTTGGAACTTAAGATAGGAGATTCAAACTCTACATCTCATCGTTAGGCTAACCACAAATACGTTAGTATTTTTTGAATTGTTAAAATAAACTATTTGATAATGAACACCTTTTTATGCATATATATATGTTGGACTTTGGATCGCTCATTGTGGTACATGTCACATAGTCAAATATGATTGAATTTTATTTGGAATAAAATTTATATGGGAAAAATATCAATTTGAAATATTACGGTAATATTTTTATTATTATGATTGATTGAGTTAATTGGGGTATTTATTCTGTACCAACTAATGGACAGTGATATTTTTCATATGTTGCACGTGTAAAGACACTTCTCCATTCTTCATAAAAATAGGTATACATATCAACACATGCAAGGTAATTTTGTCCAATATTTTTTTTAACACAAAATCAGAAAGGCTCTCCCTTCTCTCTCTCCTAAACTTGTATAGAGTTCTTTAGTCGTGAATTATGTGAGCAATGAAGGACGTGATCGTATTCATGAAAGATCATGACTTAGAGCATGAAGATCATGTTCATAGTGGTGGAGTGTCGTAAATCTATCCTTAACGAATATTGAAACAGTGTAGATCATTAATCAGATCTAAAATTGTCAATAGATGATTCTGCTCGTACACCGAGTAATTACTTTCCCTTCCGTTTATATGTATCTTAAAATAATTCAACTATTTTGTTCTAATTAATATGATTCTATCATAGTCTTTTTTTTTTTTTTCTTTGACAGTACGATAGTACCTTAGAAAATATGTGGATAGGGCTTCTCTTAAAAATAAAAAAATAAAACAAATAAAATAAAATAAAAACTCGTTATATGTGTAGATTAAGACTATGGAAAGGAAAAAATATGCATGTATGTTTAGCCTATACTTGGTAGAGTGAAAAAGAGAGAGTAAGAAAATTAAAAAAGAAAATGAAATCTTAAATTGTTTGATAGAGTGGAAAATAGGAAGAAAAGAGGTTATAAATCTATGTAATCGACTATATTTTAGCCCTTTCAACTTTGGAAAGAAAACGGGAAAGGAAATTTTTGACCAAAAAAATAGGGTATATCAAATAACTATTTAGATCTTAATCTATAATCGTGCGTCATTTTCTAATTTATATGAGAGCCTAATTATAAAGCACAATAGATTAGATTTTTTTTATAACTTCTTCTTTCCCTTATATGAGACAACATGAAGGAAAACCTTCATTTTTTTTTTTTTTCATTTCCTGTACTTAAGTACTATTTTCTCTTCTTTCATTTCTATTTTCTATCCCTCCTACCGAAAGACCAAAACAGGTAGGATTTTTTTTTTCCCCACCTTAAACCACATCTTATGCCTCGTATTTGGTGAATGAGTTTAAACTCAAAATTTTCATCTCAGTTTTTATCTTTTTCTGAAAAATCAATAAAAATTATAACTAATTTTTAAAAAGTCAACCAACTCAAATTAAATATTTCAACTTCAAACTGTTTCACCAAAGGAACCCTTAAAGCTTCGTTTGGTTCCCCGTTCCAAACTTAAAATTTTCATCTCAGTTTTTATCTTTTTCTGAAAAAGTTTTTTGTCTTTTCTGAAAAAATTTATGTTTTTTCTGAAAAATCAACACAAATTTACTATTGAAACTTAAAATTTCCAACCCAAACTCATTCACCAAATGGACCTTACTCTTTAAAGTTGCCACAAAAGTATAATGATACCTAGCAAAAATTTAAAAAAAAAAAACAAAAAAGTGAGAGAAAGAAAGAAAAGAAACATGTCAAACTCCTATTGGGTGACATGAGTGAAGTCATTTTCTGGTAGACAAGAATTCAACGCACTACATTGCATCCGCAGCTCGTACCCAATCACACCTACGACCGTTCGTACAAAGTCAACCTAACTGTAGCACTTAACTGTGCTTATTGTAAAGGTGTCAACCGCTGATAGGGTACAAGATTTTTCATTTATATTAAAAGGAAGGGAAAAAGAAAAGAGAGAGAGAGAGAGAAGGGAATTAGGTGCTGTTATTTGTTACTAATTAATATTTTTCCCCCCTCAAAATGCTGTATGGAGAACTAGGTCTTAGAATTGACCATTTCTTTTTTTTTTTTTTTTTTTTCCTTCCTTTTGTTGCCTTTTCACTCTTTATTCCCTTTATTCTAGTTGTAAGTAAAGTATTTCCCGACAGGAATTTTCTTTTTGAAAAGATCATTCTAATGTATAGAAAGCAAGCCAACCAGAATTTGAGTAAAAAAGCAAAGCCAAGTAGATGAAGATCAATACTACTTTCACCATCTTTGGGACCATACATTTTTTAAGAAATCTATATTTGTAATAGTTGTATGAAAAAAAAAGACCTTTATAAAATGCAGTTTTGAATTATTGAATAACATGGTAATTATGCGAGGAGAAGTCTTGAAATTTCAATTTTCAAAATTTTTTTCCTTGAAACCAGAAAGACATTTTATCTTGGTTTTGAAATAACTTTTGCATGTGAAAAAAAAAAAAAAAAAAAAAGTATACTTCTGAAATCGAAAAAAAAAAATTCTAAAAAGATGTATAGATAGCAAGTTGAAAAAGTCATCTCATTTCTAAAATAAAGGAAAATGCTGTTTGGCTTGTCAAAAATAAAAATAAAAATCCCACCTCGAGGCGTTCTGGATCCCACGTTTTTAATGAGAAAAAGATTCCAAAAGACACTAAAACCACATTCGAAAATGCCTTAAAAACAGGTGATTGTGCTTTTTGAAATGAGATGCTCTTTCCTTTTTTAAAATGAGAATTTTTTTTTGTACAAATGAGACTATCAGAACGTTATTTTGGTCTCATTCTGAAATATGAACATACCGTCCAAACATAGAGAAACTTTAGTTAAAGAGCCACCCACTGAGATTATAGCAAGTTAACAGAATTTGATGAAAATTTTATGGTTCAGAATTGTGCTTAATAATAACGTATTTTCACCACAGGCACACATATATGTATGGTGTATTATTTTCTTTTTTTCATTTGAAGAGTGTAACTCAAAAACAAGACCTTGCCTTGATGGTTACCGTGAATATTGAACTCAAAAGGCTTTGGAAGGTATCTTTTGACTACAAAATACGGACATTGTTGTCGTTTTCTAAGCCGTATTTCACGTGTATAAAAGTGAAGACACGGATCTCTAATCTCAATCGCTTAATCTGAACTCCATACAAGTGAAGTATATAAGGGGTGTGGAATAAATTCTCTATTTTGTTGTCTTGTTTCCAATCTTGTTCCATCGAATTCTGTTCTATTTCAATCACTTCATTGCCGACCAATCCTCTATCGGTTGCTTGACTCATTTAATACCAGCCCAAAAATGGGCCTAGGACAATTCTTGAGCCCACTTAAGATATTAGTAGTTTGCGAAGCTTGGTCCAGGCCCAAGATAGTTGAGCCCAAATCAGTTAGGCCTAACAATTTCCAAAGATGACTAAGTAGGTAATTCTCAAAAAGGCCCCACAAAAAAAAAAAAAAAAAAAAAAAAAAAAAAAAACTTCTCATGTGATTTCTACCATGGATGTGTTGAGCTTCCAATTTGTGTCACACAATAGACAGATGATAGAAATCCAAATGACAAATAAATTATTATATGAATCCGAAAGCCTGAAAAAATCAGGACATGTCACTTAATTTTTTTCAAGAGGATCTTTTATTATTATTATTATTATATTATTAGGCTTTTTATTCGGATCTCTTGCCAGAAACATAATTTGCTAGAAGCAACTTCTTCTTCTTCTTCTTCTTCTTCTTCTTTTTGGTCTTTTTGAAGCTGATTAGCTAAATGTGGAAAACTGACTCAATAGTGAATGCATAAAACAGACACATATTTAGTATCTAACCATTATCAATCTTAAATAAATAAATAAATAAGAGAAGTTCAAAATAACTTCTCACTAGTTATAACTTAAATTCAAAAATATATCATTTCACACCAATCCGAACACATTATCAATCACTGTCTCATGTTCTTTCCATTCACCAACTTTACCCAACATTTATTCAAATTAGCAACTGAAAACTGACCCGCATTCCCGGCCACATATGCAACTATAATCAAGAGACAAACAAAATATCAGATATAGTTTTTGAGTCTATCTCTAAACATATATACCTTTACACCTAATAATATTAGGAACACCAACACGACGATAAATTACCACTTCTCTTAATTGATAGATAAAATTTCTTCTTTTTAATTGGAATCATATAGCTCATAATATCAGTTAATCAAAAAAATTTACAACTCACATATCATGTCAAATCATAACTTAGCTTTTGAAGTATTCGGTACTATACATATCTATGATTTCGTCACTCAAGTAATCCGTGTAGTGGAAGATCCTGAATTTAATACATTTGGACTTTGGTGGATCTTTCGGATCCTTTCAATGACCTATATTGAATTGAAAGGATATCTACATGATTTGAATTGGAATTAGCGCCGCTGATATTGTTCTTTACATACACAAGAGGCTTTTTCTCCAACATAACACAAGAAAAACAACCTGGTGAGCACTTTAGAGCAAATGAAAACTAATAATATGTTTCACCTAATAAGCTACAAGACACAATTGGGAGATAGTGTGTCTTGTTTGGAGGTGAGATGTAAGTTGTTAAGTGATAGAACTTACAGAGCTGTATTGATGAGACCACGTGACCAATGATCATTACACATAGCTTTTGGAACTTGAAAAGAAAATCATATTGTGACGGCCATAAATAAAAAATTAAAAAGTTTGCCTTTCCACGAGATATATAGATAGATATATAGATGGATAGATAGAGACTTTTGCTTTGCAAATTATAAAGGGCACTATATGTGTAGCTAAAATGGCCACGTCTATTCGGAGGAAATGGTCTTGTCTCGGAAATTTAAGTCATGCATGGGTGGTTCATCTAGAACATGTACAGATAACGATTTGCGAGCCATAAAAATGTTTATCTAATCGGAATTAATATTTTAATGTATCACCAACTGATTTATAGAATGTGCAGAGATAAAACTAAACTTACAATTATACCAAAAAAGCAATCTCTACTAATTCTAATTACAATTTTTTATTTTTTGGTCTGTGTTTTTATTATCTTGTTTTCAAGCTAAATTCGATGAACCTTCAACAAATGGATCCACATGACATCCCAATTTTATTCTTATCTTATCTCATCCTTTATAGCTCTCTCTCTCACTCTATATATATATATATATATTGAGAGAAACCTTTGTACAACTGGAGAAGTTAGTCCAACGTGAGGGCATCACATTGAAGATTGCACCTACCAACAGCATATCAGCAAATTTCAGACTTTTGGCTGCAACGGACGGGGTGGCACTAGGGCGACAATTTTGGCCCGTGTCCCATATTGTCTCAGCCGTGAACCACAAGGTGTAGAGCTTTTGTGGGGCCAGACCTAAACCAATTTTGTGGGACCCAAAAATTGTTCTTAACTAGTAAAGATAATATATATATATATATATACACACACACACACGTATCCTAATTAACTTGGGGCGTTTCATAATTTAATTTTACACTCCTATCAGTTTTGAGTACTCGTCCAATTTATGGTCGTATCGTATTAAGATAAAAAAAATTTTATTGACAAAACACATTTAGTGCCGGACTGATTGAACATTTTCATGACAGGTAAACATTTTTCATGACTTTTTTCTTTTTTTTTTTTACTCATTTTAATCACATTGAGAATATGTTTATATGTATTGAACTTCAAGCACTAGGGTACTGCAAATAATAAATTTCTCCCATTGTCATTTTATCTTCTTTTTTTAAAATTAGTTGACGAGAACGCGTGAAAGACAAACAAAGCAAAAAAAAAAAAAAAAAAGTCACATGATGGATGATGAGATGCCATAGGGCAGCCCCACAGCAGTGATGAAAAGTCATTGTTCAAGAACTATTTGTGCTTTTAAAGATAGATAATACATTATTTTTCTACGGAAAAAAAAAAATTCATATATAAAGAGAAAGAGCTAGCAAAAGATACCGAAAACATAGAAGAATACAGATGGGACTAATGGGGAAACCGTGACCATGAAAGGTAACTTTAAGAATTCAAGGTGCAAAACAAAAGAAAGCAACTAAACATATCTCTTTGCAATATATATATATATATATACACATGTACATATCCATCCAAGATTTATACATGAATAAGGCTAACACCCCCCCTTCCCTTAGTGTGGCGACAAGAGTGTCACGGCAATTTTAATCCGACCCTAACACTCCTCCTAACGGGCCACTTTTTTGTGGACGACATCCTCCAATGGAGTCTCTATTTCGCTTCACGTAGGTCCTAAATTGAGCTTCAATTGTTGGCCATATAGATCTACAAGGAGTCCTTTTAATTTAAAGCATTAAATGATCCATATAGCTAGCTTTTATCCTTTTTCTTGTTCTCGGATAAGATTGGCTTGGATTGGTTTGGTTTGATTTGACTCAGCTCAGCTCGCTCATGATTTATTTATTTTAGTGGCCATGTTAGTGTAATAATCATTACTAGCTTGAATAATTTATGCGAATAATTACATTTGAAAATAACGTGATTGTTGATTATGCAGAGTGACGATATTGTCGCATTGAATAAGCGGACAGCTCCAAACTTTTTCGTGACACACAAGAGTTTATTTTTATCAAAATGGTCCAAAATCTATACGACCTAAATTTATAGGGGACGGCCTAATATGAACAAAACTTGTCACCTTTTTTTTTAATTTCTTGCCCCCAAGTAATTTCCAGAGATCAGGACACAAAGAGAAGTACTAGTGGGTGTAGAGGAATCGTCCGTCAAGATCTTTGAGAGTGTTTGTGACAGCAGATATGATTATAAATCCTGTTGAAAACGATGACACTGAGATTTGAGTTTTTAGTCTTTCTTTGAGACTTTAGTGGTTGTAATGGTGAAAAGGGCAGATAGAAAGGGGACCATTCTAAGTTTTCCCACATTTTGATAATGAATGCAGAAAAATTTTAAAAAATAAAAAAATAAAAAAATTGACCAATGCAACTATCATGATCAATCCCCACTCTACATTGGCTTCAAAAATCGTACTAGATTCCAATATCACATTAAATGTATGTACGCATATAGCGTTACACAAATTAGTGTTATCTAGTCCAATGACGTTATCCATGATCCATCGGAACTTTGCAATCCACAAAAATTTGTCACACTAACGAAGCCGATAACCTTGTATTGTTTTAGCATCACCGGGCTAATAATCATCGATTTTAGAGAGAATTAGGGTTAGATGTGGAAAATCGCGGCATCTATGCACGTGTGGTGTGTAACACCGCACGTTCATACGGATACGGCCACTGCCCCGACAACAAGGAATGGTGATTCTATTTTTATGGGCCAAACTTATTGACTGCCATGTCTAAAGACGAAAAAGAAAAAGAAAAGGAAGTTGTTAAGACACACTTGAAAATTTTATATATATATATATATATATATATTCTTTTAAGCTTTAAAAGGGTCACTCCGCAATAATTTTTGGTGGGACTTGGGATTATTATTTAGTACTAGTTTAGAGATTCTAAAAATTTTGTTTTAGAGTGTTTTCAGAACGCATGCATGATAAAGACTGACCCTAGATCACAGAGATTTTAAAAATAAAAAGGAAAAAAATAATAATATTTGTGTTGTCATTGTAAATCATGTTAATCCACTCAGTTATGTGTCTGAGTGGCAAGTGAGTAGTTTAGGAAAGCAGAGTTGTTTATATGTTCTGGAGATGTTAAAACTTTTATCTTTTCTCATTTGGATTTTTCAAGCCGGTTTGTGATTTTAAAAACATGGCTACAAAAAATCAAACTTTTATTTAATTTTGTTTAAATGCTTAATGTTAGAAATGAGCTTACATATATATATGGTGTCTTCAATAATTAGCCTCTTCTCACTTACTTAAGTATTTTTGGTGAGTAAAGATAAAATAACTTTGGATATATATATATATACACACACACACATACATTACCAACTTTCATTTGTCTGCTAATTCTGCTAAAGAAATATAATATTTTAACTGCATGAAAACGAAGCTCCACCAAGGAGGAGGCAGCCGAATATTATTGGGCCATGGTAAATCTAAGCAAGGATTGCGCTGGGATAAGAATTAACTTTTTTTCTTAATATTTTATTTTATTTTTTTTGAATATTGATGATAGGAATTTAAACTCTAAACTTTGTACCTTATAATAAAGTCAAGTATAAAAGATAAACTGCATCTATAAGTACAGTTTTCATAATATTATAATGAGTCTCTTACAAGTTATAATGAGTCTCTTACAAGCTTACAAAAGGATGGTGTTGGGATATTTTCTTCATTATCTACTACGTTTATATATATATCTATAATGATAAAAAAATACACACACGGGGATGAGTGTGAGCTAGCTATAAAATATATACTTATATATATATATATATATGGGTCCATATATAGCCCCTCATAGCCAACATCCACTTGAGAGCTAATTTCCATAGATTTCAAACTAGAAGCCTAGAATCCAAGGAAAAAAATAAAGCACATTTCTTTTGCCCCCCACCATCCCCAACACAAACATCTGGTTTTCACAGCATGAGAAAAGGATTAATATTAAAAAATAAAATAAAAATAAAAAAATAAAAAGCTTTGTTGTTTCCCTTGTACCCCACTCTCTCTATTGTGCATAACTAAAAAGCACAAATTACCATCAAGTGGGTCTCTGCCAAAACCATCCAAAATCTTCTCCATCATATATACATATATGTATACACACACACACACACACACACACACACATATAGTATATACACAAACACACACAATACCATAAACAGGAAAAGGAAAGGAAATTAAAGAAAATTTGATTATTACGTAAAGCGACCTTCCCACTACTGTCAATCATTTCAAAAGCTCCATTAATCTCTCTATTTATTATCCCACAAACTCCCTTTCTCCTTCCCAAAATAAATACCCTTCACCACCAATTTTGTGACATATAACTTTCATACCAAATTAGTGTCACATGACACAAATATACAACATATTATCAGATATTCTTTGAGAGAGTTTGATTTAAAAAGAAAAATGTCTGTGGCAGGAATTTCTGCAGCTGATCACGCAGATAAACTTCACAAGAAATCGTTCCACCGGAGGAACGACTCCGGCGAGCTGGACGTGTTCGAGGCGGCACGGTACTTCTCCGGATACAATGAAGCCTTAGGGTACAATGGCTCATCATATGCTCATCAGAAGATCATGATCAAGCAGGAGGAACATAAAGGGTGGAGAGGCAGAATTAGCCTAGACATGCCTATGAGAAACGTTATTCTAAACCATCATCATCAACCGTCCATTCATCATCATCATCATCATAATCATCATCATGATCACAAGCAGATGATCAAGGACAAGAAATACAAGCAGCCGAGCTCACCCGGGGGGAGACTAGCCAGCTTCTTGAACTCCCTCTTCAGCCAATCAGCATCAAAGAAGAAGAAGTCAAAGTCAACGTCTACAACTCAGTCAATGAAAGATGATCAGCATGATCAAGAGGAAAGCCCTAGTGGGAGGAGGAAGAGGAGGAGCAGCATAAGCCATTTCCGGAGCTCGTCCACCACCGATGCGAAGTCGATCTACTCGTCGTCTGGCTCGGGTTTCAGGACACCTCCTCCTTATAACATCACCACTGCCCAAACCCCCACCAAAGGCTACAAAGATCTCAGGAGTTTCTCGGAGCAAAAGCAAGTCTTGTTGTCCTTGTCAAAACACAACATTACCAGCAATGGAGCTGCTGCTGCTACTACTACTGCTACTACTACTAATAATAATAATAATAATAATGACATCAAAAACAAGCATCTGGGGAATGCAGAGAAGATTTGGGAGGACAAATATCAGCCGTCGGATCAGATTAAAAAGGGATTAATATTCAGGAGGTTTGATGAATTTGAAGAAGATGAAGGAGCAGATAGTGATTCTAGTTCTGATCTCTTTGAGTTGCAGAATTATGATTTGGGAAGCTACTCATCAAGTGGTCTACCAGTTTATGAAACCACGGACGTGGATAATATCAAGAGATCATCAGGATCATCTGTACTACCAATTTCCAGTCCTTCACTCTGATATCCCTAGTCCTGTATATATATATATATATATATATATTATATTTTCACTAGCTTCAGAGATATATATTATATATATAGCTAGTTGATTTGTTTAATCTTATTGATGATGTTTAGAAGATGTGAGAGAGATGGAAGATTGATTTTCTCTGTGCTTTTTTTTTTTTTCTTTTTCTTTTTCTTTTCTTAATTTCTGGTCTCTTCAGCTACTTTGGTAGTTCTTTCCATGCTTCTTCTTCTTCTTCTTCTTCTTCTTCTTCTTTTTTTGGTTATTCTTCTTCTTCTTTTCTTTTTCTGTGTATGATAAGTACAATTTTTGGAATGTTTGCTTGTCTTTCTCTTGTTTTTTTTTTTTTTTTTCCTTCTATTTTGGAACCATGTCATGGGTGATTCAGCTTGCTGGAACTAACAGAAAAGTATATGGTGGTACTACTACTCCACCATTTTAGTGGCCCTTGACTAGATTATTGCCAGATAAGCAATATTTATCTCCCACTAAAGATATATATAGATATATATATATAATATATATATGTAATTAATTAGTGGTGTATAGTGGAGAAGCAAATTATGAATATCATCACACCATGTGATGACATATGCCTGTCTGTAATTTATGTTGACTTTAGGCAATGAGCAATCATTTTATTATGCGACAATATATGTATAAATTAGTTTAATGCTTTTTAGTGTATGATAAAATATGGATATATATTTCATAATGCAATATATGTTTTGGAGTTTTTGGTGGATATAAATGAGCACCTTGTGGCACGCATGATAAATTTTATGTCCTTTGTCTATATGCTCTCACAAACTAACAAAATAATTATATTTAATTAATTAATCAATAGCCTAAACTCATATAATTAGTGTAGCCAAATAAAGGAAACGTCAAAGACTCAGAAAGATCTCACATAATTCTCACATGGCTTGTATGCAAACATTGAATTGGATATTTATAAAATCCAAATAATAAATAGCTAGTACACTCTTTGTCATGTACTAGCTATAGCTAATAAAAGTGTCAACATTATTTATTGAATAAAAGTGTCAATATTAAATATAACTTAAGGAGTCAATTTGTATATAAGATCATTTTCGTCAGGTGCCTGTCAAATTTAAAAAACTCCCACTTTTTTATTTAAATTATGAATTATTCCCATGAACTCCGATATATTTGGATTTCCGTTGAAAAATATAAAAAACGAAGGTTAAGTTTGATTATATAATCTTTTTCATTTCTTTTTGTCATAAATTCTAACGGGAAAGGTTACGTGAGACTAATTCATTTATTTTTTTCGTTTGTTGTAATAGAAATTTTAATAGGAGAGTTAAGTGGGTTTAATTCAAGATTCAAACAGTAAAATAAGAGTTGATGAAATTCATAAAATAAAGCGAAAATGATCTCAAAGTTTAAGGGCATATGGATGAGATTGATACATATATTAAGTGCTGCATTTTATACCATCATAGATTGTCTTGTAGTAACCGAACATTGGCGGGCATATGAAAATATATATTATTTATATATATGTATGTATGTATATGTCTGCGTGAATGCAAAATTCGAAAGGTCTAGACAGTGTGATTGATCATGGTACACTATAACTCACGTGCAATGATGACATATAGAGAATCATGTTGAAATTTAGTTGGCAAGGCCAATAAATCATCCGTGTGTAGTCCCCCTCTTCTTTAAAAGCTAAAATTTCAAATAATAACTACCAGAGATCAGATATATAATGAAAATGGATTTATCTGTCTAATCAGAAATATCATCATTAAAAAAGCAAGTACTACTTATTAATATCAGTTGGCATTAATTTTTTGTTCTAATTACGTGAAAACCACTCTATTATGAAATATTACACTTATCAGTTGGACCTGCAGGGTCCAAGATCATGATTCAATATACAATCCGTTTTCCGACTAATCACAATCATTCAAATCCGAAGATAGTCCAATTATTTACTTTTGAACTTTTCTCCATATCATAGACATATAAATATATATACAGATAACAGATAAGAGACTCAGTCCAAAATAAATCATAGAACAGATTAGAATCGATGTAGTCTCGTTTTGTATCAACAAGTCAGATAAGGTATTGTGTCGCTTTGGAGATAGGGATATAAGTAGTCTCCATCTAAAGCAAAAACTTTGCTATCACACGTTTTAAGTTAGGGGTAATGAATTGCCAAAACTTTCTGTCCGTTTGCATGCACATTTGTAGGAATTTAAAATGCTTTAAAAGTTGGAGTCATTAGCATTATACATTTATATATACAACTATAATATAGTATAGAATATAGGGTAACCTTTAAGAAATGATCAAGAAAAAAAAAATAATGATGTTTGCACAAGTATTATGCATGGACAAGGGTAACTTAGACAAAATAAATGGCCATGATAAGGCATGCATGTTAATATATATCCATACATGTGTAGGCAATAAATGTGTATATATAAACATATATTACATATATATATGCGTAATATAATGATGAATGGGGAACAAAAGAGTGGGGCCATTGAGAAGCATTGAAACTATTGAGAGTAAGTGGTGGACCCAAAATATAATTCAAAGTAAGATGTTATAACGAAGTTTGATGGCCACAAACACGCACTGGCACGCTTTATATTTACATATATATATATATATATATAAACATGTAGGGAGAGACCGATCTTTACACCCTTTTTATATATATGACACTTATAATTTTTTTGTGATAAATATTATACCAACCAATTAGTTCCAATATAATGTTTTTCAATTAGTATCATGTCACTATATTCTAAATAGAAAATTACTATATTATAAGGCTTTAAATAAAAAAATTACATACAAATAAATTAATTATAATAATTCTAAACAAAAAAAATGATAAAAATCGAATATCATCTGAATCTAAGGCATTTCCTATATAACACCATTACTAGCACGGAGGGAAAAATGAGAAAAAAGACGTGGCAGGCTTTTTTCTATGGTCAATCAATTTCTATCTCTCTCTTTTTTTTTTTTTTTCCTAATAAAAGATTAAAAAATAAAATAAAACAAAATAACCCTAAAAATATTTTTAAAAAGTAGAAACCTGCCAAAGTGGAGACGTACAAGCCCCATTTACCATTGGTCGACCACGGAATTTACTCATTCCCATAAATAATCCTTCTTCTAATTATTATTTCGGTTGCACCTAATATCCGATTGACTAACTTTTAGTTCACTTATAGATCATTAACTACTTAAGTAATTCTTTTTTTGAAAGAAAAAAAATCTAAAATTCTCAAGATTTTTTTTTTCTAAAAAGTAACAATTGCACTTAGGATTAATCAAATTTTCAATTTCTGATGACAAAAGAAAAAAGGGCAATCATGATATCGTAAAATATCAAATTAAGGAGAAATTATATGATAAATAATGAAAATAATAATATTTTAGAAAGCCTTTTAACTATCAAAATGCATTGAAATATCATTTCAAAAAAAAAATGTACTGAACTACTTGAACTTTAATGCATATGCGATGGATTTTTCTCCTTTTTTTTTTTTTTGGGGTTAAATTTAAAAATTCAAACTCTACGTCTTCTAAAAATTAACACTAAATCATAATATGCAAGCACATGAATTTTCATATAACATAAAATATTTTCGATATAGATTATGAAAAAAAAAAAAAAAAAAAAAAACATTTACCACCGAGAAAGGTCCAACTAACTTATGAAAAGTCATTTATTCACTCATTTATAAAAGAAAAGAAGGGAGTGATGATATGTAAAAGCCATGCCAACAAAGAAGCAGACAACCCACGTACAAGCATTAAAGCCAGAAGCAGATTCACGTCAGCTCATGCTTTAAGTTATCTTAATTAGTGATTCCTCTTGTTTTAATAAAAATTTGTTAAAACAATATTTTGTTAAAACAGATGTCTAATTACCTCAATCAACGCAAGCTTTGGAACTGGCAACATTTGCTTGATTTGAGCCCAAAATTCTATTTCATTTCATTCCTCATTTCCACTGCCAATCAAAAAGCACCTTATCTTTGGACCCCCCCACCAAAGGATATTCATTTGAAACTCAAGATTTTTCTTTCTTTCTCTCTCTCTTTTTCTCTCTCTCCCACCACTACACATGCACTAGCGTGCGCACACACATAAATACATAGACTAATTGGAGAGGACAAGCAATTGAAGAGGTTTTGAACCCTAAGAACGTCACGTCAGATGAGAAGTTTGATAATTATACACTTACTTATAAAGAAATAGAAGTCATGATTTCAAGATCTTGAGATAATATCGCGGAACTTAATAATATACGAAGAAATATGATCGACAAAAAGATAAGTTCTTATAAACTCAGTATTCGAAATAACAAGGGTTACAAAATACTACCATGGAATAAAGTATTTGGTGCATTCTTTGAAGTGTTTCGAATTGTCTTAATTTATTGTTGGGTTTGCCTTAAGGGTTGTTTCTCTTTTTTTTTTTTTTTTTTTTAAATCCCTCCCTCCATTTACATGTTTTAGCTGGTTTAATTTTGCTCCCCTCCATGTGTATTTGATTCTTGCATTTCAAAGAATGTACATGATACATCAGAACAACAAAAATTCGTTTTCTTCGTATTTTTATATTTATTCTTACTTTGGAAATAAATCACTACAAGAATAATGTTGATTAAAAGTCATCGCTAAAAGTTAGGAATCTGCGACAACATGTTCTAGCTAAACTGATTTCATTTCTTTAAATTTTATTTTATTTTTTAAAATAAGGCAGTTTTCGCTAATACTTTTAACAATAATACCATTGACACAAAATGTCACATGGGTGGTAGTTTTAGAAACCTGAAAACATCATAATAGTGCAGTGGAATAGGTTCTTAAAATTTTTCTAAAACACTCAGGATTCGACTCATGATGTTATGTAAAATAATCATACACATAATTTAGTCTCTCCTATTTGGTAATAATAAATGTACTGGAAATCTTGTTAGCTTCTCAACCGCTCGATTTTATTTGTCATATTCCTCTCCTTAAATCAATTAGCGTAAGGGCACCTTTCGAATCTTCGCATACTTCAATTCTTCTTCCAGTCCTTCTTGACTATGTTTTCCTTAATTGTGGTACATGAATCCTATATCGATGATTAAGAGATCTAACCCTAACACAATCCCACAAGGACCCTATGCTTAAAATCGCCATATACCGGCTTTTAATAGTATAGTGCAAATTCATTAATTACAATCCAATACTTAGATAATCAAGATCTTATTTTAATATACATTTATCAAGATCTTTTTTTTTAATCATCTTTTTAGATAATTAATATTTAACTTATTAGTGTTCTTTTTTATGAAAACAGATGTTTAATTATCTCAATCAACGCATTCTTTGGAACTGGCAATTTGCTTTGATTCAACCCCCAAAAAAAAAAAATAATAGTAATAATTCTAATATTCCATTCCTCATTTCCACAACACATCAAAAAGTACCTAGTCTTTGAGCCCCCACCAAATGATGTTCATTTGAAACTAAAGATTTTTTTTTTGTCTTTCTCCTACCTCTTATATATAAATATCACTAATAAATGTAGTGGAAACATGCATGCACTATTTTTACAATTTTCAATAAGATATTATTGAACATAAACCTAATAGAATTAAGTGTGAAATTAGCGTTGAGGTTATAAAGTGTACTAGTTTTAAGTGTTATTCTAATAATTGTACCTTAGCTTACCCGTTCGTGGTGTGTTTGTGAGTTTTACTCATGCTGTGTGACGTGACTGGGGCTGCTCATGTTTCTCAATGATTTAAATTTTTTTTTTTTATAAAGTGTCGCTATTTATTTAAAGAATACTCAATAATTATCTTAGAAAAAGAAAAACAAACAAACAAACTCCATAATCCAGATATTTTTTATGTAGGTCAATAAATGAATTAATTATTATTTATAGTATAAATCTCTTCGTTCAACACATGCAATTCAAAAAATAAAGTTGCAACACATGCATTTACATTAAAACTAAGTTGAATATTGCAAGTTTGCAACAAATAACAAAGAATACTGATTCATCTGTCAATTATGTTTTGAAAAAAAACTAATCGGGTTGATTCAAGTTCAAATTTTTACACTAATCATGAACTTATTCCCACAAAACATAAAACATATAATTTCCAAGCCTTGTTTTAGATTTAACGACCTACAAATTGTAGTTATTAGTTACCCCTTCAGTAGGTGTAAGAAACGTAAGACTGAACACTGTCAAATATTGGTAAATATATATTTTTTACTAGGGCATTTATATCTGTTGTTACATGATAGGTCTATACATATATAGATGTTGTTATAGATCACATACTAGGCGACAGAAGCATATGATTAGATCCAGCATACAAACACAATGAAATCAGAGGAAATAGATTATCATGTCTTTTTTTTTTTTTTTTTTTTTTTTTAAATCAGAGGAAATAGATTATCATATCTTTGATTTGCTGTAGAAATATCGCATCCGTACACTTGACTCGTATATATGTAGATACAACTAGGCCAGTGCATTTATTAGGGGATGAAATAATTTGTTGTTTGATAGATATACTTGTCACCAAGGTACAGTTCTATTAAGTAGACAACATGACTTGTCTTGCAATCTGCGTCACATATTTTCATGTTCTTTTAGTTCATTATTTTGAGATGTATTAGACAGTCAGTTTTCCATGTATCGAACTATGGTCAAATCCATGTAAACTGTTAAAAAATTTATTATTAGATCTTACAGTGACAGATTCAAAAAAAAAAAAAAAAATTTAGGGAGAGCACTTAATAAGACTTCTACAATTTGATTATAGAAATAAAAATAAAAAAGCTAATTTTACTAAAAATTAAGAGAAAATAAAGTTTAATAAAAATTAATATTTGAGAATGAAAAATAAAAAGATAAAAAAAACAAAAATTTTTGTTAGAAAGATCTAAAAAAAAAAAAAAGGTAAGAGTAGACATGATGATTTGAAATCATAAAATTGAATGGAACAATCTGCGTGTGGGCACTTCATCTGAGGATTTGTTTGGTTGGTTAGTTTGAGTTGAAATATTTTAATTGTAATAGTAAATTTTTTTGAATTTTCAGAAAAGACAAAAAAATTTTTAAAAAAAAGATAAAAACTTTAAAAAAAAAAAAATCAGATAAAAAACCAACCAACATACAATTTAAATTAGAATGAGATGATTTTAAAAAGAGATGCATCTAAATAATAATAATAAGTGTGGGCACTTACTAGGTAACACCTGAATATCCTTAACTATGTGGGCTATATTTTAATAGTTAAAAGTATTACTGGCGGCTAGTGCTCCCACTGGACCTCATCCAGGTCCGTCATTGAGATCTTGTTTAACAAAAAAAAACAACCCAATTTTCAACGGTTGACATCGATTTAACTGTCCTTCAGCCTGTTAAAAAAAAAAAAAACAAAATAAACTCAATACTTCCTTTCCTTTTAACCCCAATTGCTTCTTCTTCTTTTTTTTTTTTTTTTTTTTTTTTTGGCCATCAAATTTGTTTTGTTTCTTTCAGAAGAGTTAAATTAGATTGACATGATTGATGAGTTATGTTTTGGAATTTTGTCTTCCAGAACATGTGGATTCATTTTTCCTCAGAAACAACGACATCAAATAATGAAGGGGGAGAAAAGTGACCAAACTCATCTGTATTTTCAGATAAACAGTTCCACTGACTGTGACAAAGAAACTGACAAAACTTTCCTGTCACCACAGAAATTAGCCCAATCACAAAAGAATGCTTGTTATATATCAAATCGTTTTTTTTTTTTTTTTTTTGGTAAATGGAAAAACAATAAACAGCAATTAGAACTAGTGATAAGATGGTAAATGATCCAATTTGTGGGCTTTCGTCAACTAACAGACTAGGAGGCTTATAAATGCATGAACAAATGATAGTGCCCAACCTGTTAACAACAAAATACGATACTCGAACTCCTGATTTGTTAAAAGTGAAAGCTATAAATTAGATTTCTTTTATCATCATGTCATCACCGTATGTGTGATAAATCAGTTGTTTTATTGGATTAATCGTCAGCTCTCAATTTATATTCCTTAATCAAAGTATTATTATTATTGTCATTGTTATTACTTTTTGGATGAAAATGATATCTGAATATATAGCTTTGTATTATTATTTATTATTTTTTCCAATTGATTCGGCTCGTTTGTGGCCAACAAATCCATCCAACGACAGATCGTGTCAGGACTTACATAACAGCCCAAAATTCAAGCCCATTTGTTTTGTAGGAAATCTAAACCTTCTCTTAAAGGAGCAAAAACAAATTTATGTGCTCTTTGAAAACACAGTAAAACTACTGCTCTCACTCTCTTTTATCATCTATCGACTTGGGAAGAATATAATTCTAAGAAAATGATACAAAGCTAAACGAGTGACTTAATTAGGAGGCAGATTTCCTAATTTTTTTATGACCTTGGGCGACATGGTTCAATAGGGAAAACTCTAAACATATCCTGTGTGTTTTGCCCAATTTTGACGTTTGACTTCGTTTTTTTTTTTTTTTTTAAAAGGCTAAAACTTATATCTTGTATTTGCGAAATATTAAATTAAAAAAATAAAATAAAATAAAATAAAACTCTTCGGGAAGTTCGAATATTGGCAAGTGTAAGTGGTGGAAACAGACTTTTGTGCTATTAATTGCTACTTGACGTATAGAGGAACTCTAGGTTTATTTACACTCGATATCAATCCAGGAATAAGGGAACATAAAAGTCGAATCGCATGATGGACCGTTATATTCACTAATATTGACCACCAATCATAGTTGTTTTCTGCTCGCTATGGATAGTTGGTAAGTTAACATGTCACCATGTCACCCTTTTTTTTCGGCTGGAATATCACCTTGTTAAGGGGGAGTTTGGTGGAGTAGTTTGAGTTGAGATTTTTAAGTTTGAATAGTAAATTTTTTTGAATTTTCAGAAAAGACAAAAAACTTTTTGGGAAAAAGACAAAAAAAAAGTTTGAGTTGAGTTGGTTGAGTTGATATACCAAAGAAGCCCTAAGTTACGTGATCAATTTCTAGAGTCACCTGGTAAGTTACCAAAGGTAACATCATTGGTTACCCATCATTGGAGTCACCGGGTAGGTTAACGATGGTAACATGGCTAGTAGCTATCACTTAGTATTAGTTAGTAATTTACAGATAAAAAATATGGTTTGTGATCTCTGTTCTTGAGAGTAACTTAGTGGGTTACCATAGGTCACCTACTTGGATCCTAATGCCCACGTCGACTCCTAAGAGGCTGATCCGCTCACTGGATGTGCTCCCAACCATGATCACGTGCATTCTTGTTGACGATCAAAATGCAAAGTTAACAAATTTGAGCATTCATTGACTTCATGATTGACTATAGGTACAAAGTGGTGGAATCTAGCCAAATTCGTCCATGGCTCATCGATAGGAAGCCAGTGTGTCTCAACCAGCTCAATCATATTCAATCCAAATGTTGGTAGCCAGAGAAAGATGCACACTCATGAAGCCAGCCAGATCAAGTCGCAACTCGCCAGGGCAAGGCTCGTGTAGCTCGTTAGCAAGACTTGGCTATCATGCATTCGTGCATTAGTCGATTGACGGGAAAGGGGTGGAGAAAATGAGAAGGGAGGCAGGATGAGCAAGAGGATGGAAAATAAAAATGGGGGAGCAATGTGAACTTTCAAAATTATTATAGGGATAATTTAGCTTGCGTTTGGTTCGCTAGTTGGACATTAAATTTTTAAGTTGGAGTTAGTTGACTTTTTCAAATAAGTTATAATTTGTTTTGACTCTTCCAAAAATAAAAACTGAAATGAAAAAATATAATTTAATTAAAGTTGAGTTAAAAAGGTCAAACAAGGCTCAGTAAATCAGTCTGCTTTCTAAACTACGATGGTTGTAGGTGTATCTAAAAGCCCACTGTATCTGTGTAAAGTGGCCCGGTCCACCAAACTTCATGCACGTGTTGGGGCCCTTTTTGGGGCAGGTGTTCATTTATAACCGAAACGAAAATAAGTAAATGACATATTTATAAAACTCTATTTATAAAACTATTAAATTAACCTATTTGCACAAAAATTAACACATTTTTAAAAAATATTAGATTACATAACATATTTACTAATAAATATATTTATATTTATAAATTATTTGTTTACTCCTGATTAAAAACATAAATACTCAGTAAATAAGCTATTTAATTTAACAGTTTTGCAAATACTTTAAATCTCATCTAATGACAGTATTTATGAACGAATGCGTGTGTTTATATATATATATATATATATACACACACCTTTTTTCCTCTATGAGTTGTGGCTAAAGTACGAATAAGTTGTCTCGTTACCTAATATTCATCCATGTCGTATTCCTTCTTGCAGGAAGGAACTCAGAAAATTGTCAGAGAACGTTGAGTCAATTGAAAATTTTTTTATAACATTTTGCATAAAATTTGATTTTTTTTTTTTAAGAAAGCTTAAGAAGAAAATAAAAAACAGAGACAATTCAAATATTACAAACATAAATTAAAATTTTTCTATTTACAAATTTGTAACACCTATTTTATTTTTATGTAGTTTTTAATTCAATATCTTGTGACATTATACTTTTTCATATATTAGTGTCGATGATAAATATTGCTTTCCTTCAAAAATATATATATATATATATATATATTACATTTGAATAACATGATTGGTATAATAAAACACAAAATACATTACAAGTGACATATAAAAGAAAGTTATATAAGAACCCATACACACACTAAAAGGATGTTTGGGGAAACTTTTGGAAAAGTGTGTTCCAATTTTTTTTTCTTTTAATTTTACTATTTATTTATTTAAAAAGTCTATAACTTAGTTATTTTACGTTGAAGTAATATATTTTTTTTTTCAAATTACGTAAAATTTTGAAAGAAATAAAATAAGATCTATATTATTAATTTTTTTCGAATATATTTTAAATTTTTATACTTTTTTACTCTACGTAATTCATATCTACCGAATATTCATTTTAAAAACTCAACCTATCTCTAATTTCGGTCTTTAAACGTCACCCTAAACGAGTCCTAATTTAAATGACAAGTAGTCAGTCATTGTCCGCCTACAGGCTATTCAGTGGGAACTGATTGGCCGTAAATGCTCTACGCCCCCCTTTGCGGACTAAATTTCAACATTAAATTTGTAAACTTATTTCCTTCCCTTCCATTTCATTAGACACCGTTTTTGTTTTTTTTTGTTTTTTTTTTTTTTTTGGGCTTGAAATAAGAGGCCGTTTTTTGTTTCTTTCCATTTTTCTCCTCTTCGTTATTCATTGATAACGAAATAAAATTCAAAATTATGAAGGTTTTTTTTTTTTTTTCCGGACAACGACTGACTGATGCAGCTTCTTGGTGCCAGGCCGTGACAGTTGGCCTCTATTTTCCACACACACACACAACAATCGCACGTAAAATAAACTTATAAAATTAAAAATTAAAAAAAAAAAACAAAAAACACGAGAAAACCAAATGTCACTAATTGCCCACCTTCGTTAAATTCTTACGCATTTTATTCCTTTATTTGGCCGACTTTGAAAATTGAAAAGATCTGTCCCCCTTCCATTCATGGTAAGAAATTAAAGAAAATGTTATACTCATGAATTATTGGTGTGTTTTCTAGTGTACCCTTCAAACTAATCCGCTAGAGTTGATTTTGTGAGAGAAGGTGAGAAAATTAAATGGGCAATTGAATTTTTTATTTTTTACTTTTTTTAATATTTTTTATTTTTTTAATATTTTTTTGGGCTTGGATATAAAAAGGGGGAGCAGAAAATTTTGTCGGTGGAACTATGCGAAAGAAGAAAAATGGTTAAAAGGGAATAAAAATTTCGGTTCTTGCTTAAATAAGGGGGTTTAATTTGTTTTGACATGACAAGATTAAACCCATATATATTTATATATTATCTTGGAATGGCTTTGGCAATTGCTTTCTTGAAAGAAATGGATCGTTTGAAGACTTCCCAAGCTGATGCAGTACCAGTGATCAAGCTGTTTTATTTGGCACCAATAATTTCATTCGTGCACTCTGACAGTTATTTAGAGGGGTGATAAGGTTATTCGTTTGTTCGGATTATTCAATAAAGTGTTAGTTTGAATTTGAAATGTATGATCAAGGAAAATCAAGTGGGATAATTTCGCTATGACAAATTCAATGGTTGAAAGGAGATGAGTTTAGGTAAAAGGTACTCGAAATCTATAATAATTTTTGTTTTTATTTAATGAATACGAGTGAAAGTCAAGTGGGATGTCCGGTTTTACTGCCTATTAAAAAAATAAATATTTTTAAATGAAACTAAAATAAGTAAATGGTGATACTCAGGTTTTATTTAGCATTTAAGTTTAACTCCAACTAAAATGTATATTTTTAATCTTAGTTATTATTTTTTGTTTTGAAAAGTTAACAAAATTTATAATTAATTTTTGAAAATTCATCAAACTTCAATTTAAAATTTTAATATCCAATCAGCAAACCAAATATAAGTTTAATTTCATTAAAATAAACAGCATAAATATGATAAATAATTTGTGTATTCTTAATAAAGAAACTTTAAATATTTTTAAAATCTATTATCTACTTCTTTCTTTCTAAAAAGCCATCGAATTTCTGTTTTTTGGGTTAAAAGTAGGGGTGGCAATATGGGTCGCGACACGACGACATGATTCGAAAACGACATGAATTTCGCGGGTTATAGTTGAGAAAAATTGGTGTCGGGTCAAATTCGAGTCACCCGAAATTGACACGAGAAAAAACGGTTCGTGTTCGCGTTGGACACGTAGAACCAGAACACGACCCGTTTGTTTCGTGTTAATTTCGTGTCAAATTTTGTGTAAATTTCGAGTCTCATGTCGTATGTCAATTTCGTGTCACGGGTCAATTTCGTGTCGCGGGTCAATTTCGATTCGTGTTGTGTCGACCCGTGACGGATTTGTATCGTTTTCGTGTCGAGGTTTGATGTCGTTTTCGTGTCACGGCTCGTGTTCGAGTCAGAAAAGAAAAAAAATTGATACAGCTTTAACACGACATGAATTTGACACGTGACACTAATTGCCACCCCTAGTTAAAAGACTGTCTCTCTTTTTCTTTTTTATGTACTCTTGATTGGATGTTACAATGTTTCATCATCAATAGATTGAGGTCTATCATTAATGGATTGGTAAAGTATTTATGGACGTTGGTGTATCGCATATTAATATTATAGTAATTGATGAACAAGTCTTATCAGTTGATGTATCATCAAGTAGTCTATCATTGATGTAATCATTTAAAAAAATAATTATTATTTTCTTAAATTTAGAGAATTTGAGACTTTTGTTTACAAATGAACTATTTTTCAATAAACCCCCATGTAGTGATCTATTATTGAGAGTAATTATGCGTCTTCTATGGTAAATTTTTAATTTGAACACTTTATAAATAAAATGCGGAATGGAGATAAATATAATTGAGTGCACTGAATTTTAGGGGAAAAAATAGAAATTATCTTTAAACTTTAATGATTTTTTTAAAATTTTTTCCACATTGAAAATTAATTATCTATATTCTAAACGTATGCCCCCACTAAATGTGATTATGCAGCGCTTTCAAAGTACGAAGACTCGTGAACAGCTGCTTTGTTTATAATATTTCCTATGATTTAAGTTCAAAAAATGTATGTTTCTTATGATTATCTTTTATGTGTATATATTTGATAATTCTTAAAAATTGTCGTGATATCTTTTAATGTTTTGATATTATTATTTTCCATAAAAGATTAATATATCGGTCCCGCAAAAATATCAAACTGACTTTATTATCAGTTATAAGATCGTTAGAAAATTAATCGAACCATTTAAAAATAGTTCCTATCAATAGTTAAAAAAAAATGCTGCTTCTTATTGAAGAAATTGTCGATTATTAATAATTTAAATTGAGGACATCTTTATTAAAGTTGTCACTCCAAAATTATCACAGCCATGTTATTTGATTTAAAAAGAAAAAAAGAAAAAAAAATGGGGATCATATATTCATAGTTGACATTTTGATGTTAAAGTGTTGGTCATTGGGAGACTCCGAGCTTTTTCCTGGTTTCCCATGGCCAGAAACGAAGTTGGAAAAAGATGAGAGAGAAAAAGAAAAGAAAAGAAAAGAAAAGAAAAGAAAAAAAAAAGAAATCGCCCACCCCCAATTATTTACCGGTTTTACTTTTATCACTGGGTTGTTCCTTAGCATGGCTTCTCTCCCTCTGTCTCTCCTTTTTGGTTTCTGTTCAATTATTAGATATCTTGGCATGGGAAAAAAAAAATCCAACTTAACTGTGTGTGGTAGGGATTTTGGTACATGGTTTTTGAAAAAAAAAAAAAAAAAGAAAAAAAAAAATAATTCAAGATTTTGAGGGGAAGAGAAATGGATATAATGCAAAATTCATAAGAAAATTAAAATAAAGTAAAATTTTAGCAGTGATCCAGTTATGGTCATAAACTTTAGTGTAATAAAGTAATATAATTTATCAAGGATCTCTCTCTTTTTCCTTGATATATATCCTTTTTTTTTTTTTGTCAACATTAATTAATACAATGGCTCCAAGAAAAATTTTCAAATAATAAACTAACAGTGGATCCTATATTTTATCACATGATAAAGCTCCTATACTTTTTAACTTGACATTGTCATATATATAATTTTAATATAATGTCAAGAGATTTAAATTATACATCTTAGTCAGATATACAATTATTGTTAATTTATACATATAATCACCAAAGATTATAGTACTTCGCTCTGCATGGGGTATACCATATCATATTGTAAACCAAAATAGTCTCTCCCTCAACTTTGTCAAAATTCTAAACCCAGCCCTTAAATTTTGCTTTATGTGTAATTGTAGTACTTTCATTTGTTTTTCTACCAAAAATTGATGCCGATCTTAGAGGGGTGCATCATCGTAAAAGAAGAAATGGACCCAAACAAATCTAGGAAAATTAAAAATAATAATAATAAAAAAAATTAGCGGCGCCAATCTAACTCTCTCTCCTTTAAAGTTGGGGAGTTGTATTATGTACTGAGGGGAAAAAAACAGGGACAAAAACTCTGTACTGATGAAAATTTTTGCACTTGGATTTCAATAGGATTTCGTTTCTCCGAGGTCGCAAAATTGTTTGAATGAATAATGATGTAACCTTATCTTAACAAATTATAAATACATAAATACATAAATATATATTTTTTAAAGTTGTGTTAAGAATACTAGCGACAACTCTATCATCTATAATTGGTCAATAAATTTTACGAAAAATAAAATAAAAATTATGATGTGGTGGGGTCTAAATGGAGTGATCGATGTGAATCTCATAATAGATATGAAATTATAGAATCACACTGATAAACGATCATATAAAACGTGCTAGTTTGATCTTCCAAAAGTTTTTTTTTTTTTAATTTTTTTAAAGGAGAAAAAGAGAAAAGAAAAAGAAAAAAGAAAAGAGCTTTGCTTGCAATTTGAAAATTCCTAAAAAGAAAAAAGAAAAACAAAAAAAAAAGAAAAAAGGAAAAAATTGCAGGGATTCAGAAATCAGTGTCAGTGGACAGCAACGCAAGAGGTCTCTATTGAGATAGAGACACAGAGGCTTGAGGCCCTCCAAGGGGCAATGACCACAAAACACCACCACTTTTAGAATTTTGATTGGGACACGTGTCTGATTATCAACGTGTACAGATGGCAAACAGGGGTCTAGTCACTCCCCAACATCATACCTTATCGTATCATCATCAATGTTTGATACACCAATACTGCACCCTTCACCCGCCCACTCCACCACCTCCACCCCCCCCCCCCTCCCCTCCAAAAAAAAAAAAAAAAAAAACCTCCAATTATTTGCTCCAACTACCCAAAGCAAATTTAGCCTCACAAATAAATAAAAATAATAAGAAGCAAATTTGGCCATGGAACATCAACAACGACTATTCCTTTTAGAAAAATACTATAGAAAATCAGTATGGTTGACGTGGTACTGATTAAAAAAATGGATCATATGGGTGGATCTTATGTTACGAGATTCATCTATTATTAATGGACGATGTTAAACATTATTGATATTTCTTGATATTATTCTTCTTTTTATGTATGGAAATGATCAACGTGGTGGTGCATTGGAGCTTGACAAGGAGAAAATAAAAATGAATGGTTGCATGTGATATGTTCTGATAATTAAAAATTTTAAAAAGATGAGTTACAAATTAAAAAAAGACGTGATGCTTTTTGTTTGTTTTAAATTTCACAAGATTGATCGAAAAATATGATAAATGTGATTGTTATTGTATATTGAAATCGAGGCTTAATTAATAAAAGCTATTATGGTGTTTTACGAAATTAAGTTCATCTATATTCATTTCATGTTTTGACTTTAAGACCCTTTTTTTTTTTATTCACTTTTTTGAAGGGACTTTAGAACCCTTCCAGTGACTATTGTTAGTCAATTCTTTGATGAGATGAACAAATTTCATAAAGTTAAATAAAAGAGAAAAAAAATGATAATTGATTAGGTTTAGAAGAAAGTAGTTAGTTGATGATAACAACTTGTGTATTGTATGGTAATATTTTTCTATTTTGGAAAAAAAAAAAAAAAAAAAAAAGGACTTATAAGTCATTCACGTAACATAGAGCTTGTGGTGCCTGCCAAGCTTCAAATTTACTTGTCTAATACTTCTACTTCTTCTTCTTATTTTTTTAGTTTAATTGGTGAACTCATTTGGTTAGCGAATTTTCCTTCTCCAGTTGAAAACATCATTATGTTGAATTCAATATTTGAAAAATAATTTTCATAGGTTCATTTAGAAAACACATTAAAAGATTAATCTAATTAGTATTTTACTTCGATGTTAATAAGATTAGTTTTTAGTCTAATAATACACTACTAGTTAATACATATATTTAATAAGATCAGTGGATGTTATTTTATTTCTTATTAATATATATATTTATGAAACTTGTGTATGTAAGATACTCCATATGCTAGTACACATTTTTAAATATCATATTTAATCAAAATCGTATCGACTAGAGAAAAATGTAAAGCGAACGACTTTGATATTAGATATCACGATTCAATATAAAACTATATTAATGCGATATTCTTCCTTATCTTATTGTAGAATTGGCATTATACATGTGGTAATTTTTGAAAAATCTTGTAACAGATATTTTTCATTTTTCATGATATTTATCTCTTTATAAAGAAAATTAATATTCACCCCTACTGAAATTGGAGGCTGACTTCGTCAGTGATTTTATATCTTAAGCTACAAAATTTTAAGCTAAGTACTTACTAATTACATCATTAAAAAGATTAATTAAATAATTAAAAAACAATTTCCACTGATAATATCTCTGTCTCGTCTCATGAAAATGAAAACGTCTTGCTATTTGCAGTCAAAGATTTCGTCCGGACGATAGTAATGATCATCTTGACATCTTTAAATGTCGACTCAATAATTCAATTAATAGCTTGTTAATATAAATAAATAAATATTAATATAAATAAATAAATATCTATATGTACATGGGAGAAAGGGTTAGACAATTAAAAAAGGAACCATAAATGCAAGTAGTTTCGAAGAAATTGAATAGGTTGGAAGAACTTCAATGTCAAATCAAAAAGCAAATTGGTCTCGAAAATCAATGGACCGTAAAAAAGAAACGAGATATGATATTTCGAATTTTTTATTTTATTGATTATTTTTTTAATAATATTAAATTATATTATTAGAATTCAGGTATCTTCCTTTTTAGAGTTTAAACTCAAAATTTACATATTAATTTTTATCTTTTTTTTTAAATTTTTTTACTTTTTTTAAAAATCTTTTTTATTTTATTTGAAAAATCAATAAAAATTATTATTAAAATTTAAAATTTCTAATTTAAACTCATTCATTAAACGAACCCTTAAAATTTTAATCGTATTAAAAATATTAAATATTTAAAAATTTTAAATAAATAGATAAATTATCAAAACTCAATTAAAAAAAAAACTTTTGAGATATAAAAATAAAATTACAGATTTAGATTTCTATCAAAAATCAAAATTGAAAGACAAAATTTTTACAACAAGTTGCGCAAACATGGTAGAGTCGTGCCTCCCCTGCCGCAGAAAGTCCCTGCACAAAAGAGGGCCTTTCACACCCACAATCACAATTCCCTTTCATTTTCATTTCTGGATGGGCCTCTTTATTTTTTATTTTTTATTTTTATTTTAATATGGATGGGACTCATACCACATGCCAACTTACCAACATCCCCATTATCTTTTTTTTTTTTTTTTTTTTTTTAAATTAGGAAACTTATCATAATCACTCATTAACAAATCTTTTCTAAGTTGGTAAACGAGCCAAATCAAAAACACAAATTTGTCTTAATAGAAAATTCACTAGTTAATATTCATGGCTTAGGAGCCACTTAACCACTCGTTATTATTGTTGTTGTTATTACTATTGATTTATGAGTTATTGAAATTACGTTTTTGACCCATTACAATTTCACATGTTAATTATCAACTACTAAATACGGATCCACGGCTTAAGATTCACACGACGGAACATTTATAAGTGGTTAAAAATTATTCATTGTTATAACCTAAGGTAAGATATACTCGTTGATTGTGCACATTTCTAAATAAATAATTAACATCTCAATTATATTGAAATCAAATAGCAAGATTGTAAGTATAATATAATAGTAATTCACACTTAGACTCCATCATAATCCTAAAGTGTAAAGTTCAAATCCTCTCACCTTATATTTTAAAAAATAATATAAATCAAAATAAAGTCAAAAAAATTGAATCAGTCAAAATCAAAATGAGATTTTATACAATGAAAATATGATTTTGGTTTTTTAATCTTAAATATGGGATTCGCAATCTGTATCTTATAATAAAATCATAAATGTGATTATAGTTAGATCATACTTGTAATAACATAAAAAAATAACAATATTTTTATCTTTCGAGATAGTATGTTTCATACGTTTTATTAATAGTAGACAGTTATGAAAGCGTCAATTTTATCAAATTTCATCCAACTTACTTGTTAATTCTTACATTCCATGATTAAAGAGATTGTTTAAATAATGTAAAACTCTACTAAGTATGTGTTTGATTCTCACATGTGAACCTAAATTTTTAATCTTAATTTTTATTTTTTTTCAAAAATCAATATAAATTATAACTAATTTTTTTAAAATTAATCAATTTTAACTGAAAAATTTTATCTCAAACTGTTATTCCAAATATACCATAATTCTCATTTATCTTAAATAAAATCCCCGAGAAAGATTTTTCAAAAATTTTTTTCTTCTAATTTGAAGAACAGTCTTCAAACTTCCACCTAAGTATGTTTGTTGGAGAAAATGAAGAATGAAGAGAGAGAAAAGAGAGGTGGTCAAAAATGGAATTTCACAGAGGGCCTAAAAAAGCTACAAAAGACCTCGACATGCTTTTGGACAGTGTAGTGGAAATCATGTTGACTCACAGTGTATCTGCTTCGACCTCACCATAAGCCTGAAATAATACCCACTCCTCTTTTTCCTCCTCTCTCTCTCTCTCTCTCTCTCCTCTCTCTCTCTCTCTGCCTTTTACTTTTCACTTCCCATTCAAAAGGCACCACCCCATTCTCTCTCACACACACCCTCTTCTCTCCTCTTCTGCCATTTCTCCATTCTTTTTGTGGTGGCTTGTTTGTAATATTCAGTTTGGTTCCCGAGAAAGCGTGGGAAAACGATAGAGACCCAACTATTTTCCCACCAGTTCTTACCGTCCAAACACGAAGCAGTACGTGCTTTAAAACTTGGTTTCCGAAAATGGGTTTTCCTTTCTATGCTCCTTTCTTTTCGTGTGTAGTATGTTTCTATTTTCATGGTTCCTGAAAATCTGTATTTTCTGTGCGAAAAACATTTTTATTTGTCAATTTCGTTTCTTTTCATTTTTTTTTTGAAAGAATTTCTTTTCATATTACTATTACTATTACTATTACTATTACTATTACTATTTTGAGGACTCTGTTTGGTCGCCCAGAAAACCAACGAATCAAAAAGGTTGTCAATTTTTTTCCCCCTCTCTCTTTCTCACTCTGGTTTTCGAGAATCCAAACAAAAGGGAGCACACTTGTTGTTTTCCATGCTCCCTCTTTTGCTCATCTCGAAAAGAAAAGAAAAATTCAGATGAAATATCAATTTCAGACAGCGTCAATTCGTCTTCTTTGTAGCTTCTAAAAACTTTTTGGCCATATACACAAACATACACATTTTACTTATATACGCGTGCTTGTATTATGATTACTTTTATTGCTTAAATCAAGATTACTACTTTGCTTTGGGTTTGATGCCTTTAGAGTAACGCTTGAATTTAATTTAATTTAATTTAATTTTTTTTATTAGAAAAATGGAGTCATGGAATTTCGCCTCCGAGGAGCTAGATTGGTCCGAGGCGTTAGCGAGAACGAGGAGAGCTTTCATCCAATGCGAAAACGGGTTCATACCCAGTAGAGAATCGGCCGAGAGCTTCGAATCCGCGGAACTGGGTCTTCCGGAGATGTTTAGAAAGACCATTCAGAGCACCGACATGTTCTGTAATGGCGGAAATGACGGCGGCGGCGGTGGTGGTGGCGGCGGCGAGCTTGGAACCTTGATTTCTCCGAACTCATCTCTTGTCGAGGATGAATCTGGGTCCAAGGTTTCGGGGTCTTTGATGGAGACCAACAGCCAGGATTCTTCCTTGATTGCTTTGAAGCTTGGCTGTAGAAATTCCGTACAGAATGGTGGTGTTGGTGAAGGGTCAAAGGAGAGATTGAATTTGCATTCAAATTCAAATTTACACCAGATTTCTTCTTCTTCTACTTGTTCTGCTTCTTTGGCGGCTAAGAGAGCTCGCACAAGAGGGTCTTATTCCCAGACTCCGTTTTGTCAAGTCCATGGCTGCAACATGGATCTCAGCTCCTCAAAGGACTACCACAAAAAACATAGAGTTTGTGATGTTCACTCCAAGACTGCCAAAGTCATTGTTAATGGCATTGAGCAGAGGTTTTGTCAACAGTGCAGCAGGTTTTTTCTTTTTTATTTTTATTTTTTGGAAATATGACTTCGTTTTTGGGATTTTAATTCATGGTTATTTAGTTTTAATTTTACCCTTTTTTGCTTATGTTTGGAATGAGTCTTCAGGGATTATAGTTTATTCGACTTGGGTTATGAATATTTTTGTTTGGATTTGCATCAGTGAGTGAGTAAATTAAAAATGGTATAGATAAGAGACAAAGTGCTCGGATTCCACCGTGCTTTGAAGCTCTTTTCTGTTTGATCTTTTTCGTTTATTTGCTTATTAGTTGTGCAATTAATGGGGGATTTTTTTGTTGGGTTGCATAAAGGTAGCTTTCATTAGAAAGAAAAACGAAGACTTTAACCAAGTAAATATTTGCCATGTTATCAAGTGATATGTTTTCCTCATTTTAAGCACGCTAGTGGAAGCTTAAGTATGGTATATTGTATAATTATAAACTATTTTGTTGTATCTTCTTCTTTGATCAGGTTTCATTTGCTTGCCGAATTTGACGATGGCAAGCGCAGCTGCCGTAGACGCCTTGCCGGCCACAATGAGCGTCGAAGGAAGCCTCAATTAGATGGCCTCTCGGACAAACCACACAAGTTGGCACATCCATATCATGGTATGAACAATTTAGAGTAGGGAATCTTATTTTCGAAATTTGACAGTAGATTAAACTTTTCGGTTTCAAAGTTTGAAACTTCATCATTCCTCTCTAATCTCTCGCACTACTTTCATGCTTAACGTTGATAGCCTGTAGCTTAACTAATGTTGTAAGTCATTCATGATAGCATCAAGGAAGTGGTAAATTATTTAAAGGAGAAGAGAAAGTGGATTAGATTTTCTGAGATCGGGAAATCTAGGACCCATAATATCAGATATATTTTGTGCATACTTGAGTCAAGTGAGTGGTCATGTGATTAGAACTTCTTCTCAAGGACAAAGTTATATTTATGATGTTCCGTTGATCTCAAACCGTGCCAAAGTCTTTAAATATTAATATATAATATTTTCCTTTTCCCCTTTTGTCCATAATTCTCACACCCCAAACCCGAATCCATAAAGGTCAACCAAACATCCAATAAGTGTTTGAAGAATTAATGATCCTCAATGCCACTTGTGTGAAATTGTATAGTGGAAAATATATACGCTAGGGACTTTCCATGTATTCATTGTAAAAAGTTAGTGGCGACATCAACCACCAGTGGAGTTTCCTTCCATGTTCTCTTGTCCATGTTTTAGATTCAGTTTTTGATTTTCATAATGGAAAAATGTACGGCAGTTTGAATCTAGCATATGTCATGAACTATGCATTCTCCGGTAGCTTACACCAGTATGACGTGGCCCCGTTCTATCAGAAATCGCCTGCTCGTGTAATTCTAAATGTAGAGATGCTTCTTTTTAGTTTTTCTGTATCTACTTCGCTTTTGCTTTTATCCCTTGAGATTATTCGTTCTGTTGTTAAGACTTGTCCAAAAAGTTCCGTCCATGCCTTGAGATGGTCAATGCTCTACGAAAGTCTTCGTTCTCTTATTGAATTAATTTTATCTTTGTTTAAATCTATTCTCATTTTTTTATTCGGAAATGGTTGCCTTTCCTCTGACATTATACGAGCTTGGCAGGGAATAGATACATGGGAACTTCCTTCCAAAAGCGAACGCCCTTCGTTTTCTCAGATATACTTCCAGGTGTCATTTTGGCTCCCGATAAATACGAACAAGTTAATCAGTTTGGGAACATCAAATTTGAAGACGAGTCTCTTTACAATCCCCAGTTAACAGTACCTGTCATGAGTCCAGAATTGCTTTCCAAATCCTTCATCTATCCACTTGGCATTGGCAAAGAACACTCTTCTGGAATTCCTACATCAGAAACCGAAGACTATTGTTTTTACACGACAGCAAGCATTCACAAACCATCCGGGGCATCGAACTCAACGTGTGCTCTCTCTCTTCTGTCATCTCAGCCTCAAAACTTGTCATCAAGCCATTCGACGGGAATTCCTTCTGCCAGCCACCTGATAATGCAAGGTGCCCATCCGAATGTTGGTCAACTTTTGGACAAACCTCTGAGGGTGCGATCCGTGGAAAGACATGGTGGAGCGAATGGTTTCTATTCTTGTGCATTGAACCCTGTGGGGGTTGTAGACCAGTTGGAATCCACGATGTTTCCCGAAACCAATCCTGCTGCTGACTTCGATGTGCATGATGCCAGTAGATCTTTTCAAGATTCCCACAATTTGCAGACCAAGTACTGTCTTGGACCTGAACAAGGGTCAACCGTCGACTTGCTTCAATTGTCATCGCATCTTCAAAGAGTGGAGCACCAGCGGAACTTCATGCAAGTAAAGCAAGAAAGCGAGGACTTCTGCTGTTTCCCAACTGCTTAAAAGGATACCGAAGCAAGAGAGGTATGTTGAAAATCTACTTCAAACTTGTTCCTCTATGGATCATATCAAGATTCGGGTTTGCTAGCTTAGAATTTATCGAGGATCTTACTATTCTTAATGGATCGGAAGAAAAAAAAAATTGAGAAAATTCCTGGGTTTTTTCTGTCTCAGTATCATCTTTGTAATCAGATTTTTGCTGTCACGTTTGGTTAAATGAGAAAATACTGATGTTGGTGCAGGTTTGAGTGGAGACTGTTTTGTGGGACTCCTGCATCAGATATTCTAACCGACTTCCATTTGTCCAAATTGATAAAAGTGCTGTAACTTTAGATTCCACTTGTAGTGACCCAAAAAAAAAAAAAAATTACAAAAAAAGTTATCCAGATTTTGCTGTTGTACATTTGATGTTTTAAGCTTTGATATCTTTTTAACTACCTTTGTTTCCCTTTATTGGCAAATATTTATGCTAACCCAAAAAAGATTTTAACAGTTGAAATCATGGTACTTCCATGGGTAAATTAATTAAGGGAGTTGTAACATGCTCTTCTTTGGGAATAATTCCTGGGTTGGTGGTGCAAAAATGATTGATTGCAGCCTAGCCACCCACACTAGCCTAACAACATTACAAAGATAATATTTCTTTAATGTCTTTAATATATATATATATATGTGTGTGTGTGTGTATATGTGTATATGTATATCTATATCTATATATAAAGGTCACTATCTGGGGACTGTTTTTAATCTGGAAGAGACAGTGCCCTTTATCTATATATAAAGATTTTTTTTTTTTTTTTTTTTTTCTTTGAATCTTTTATATATACATATCTATATGTATAAAAGGGTGGAATTTTGACCAAAAGATCATAGGTAATCAAATCGAATGAGCCATACCCCGTCACTGGAAATGAAGCGAAAAGTGGAGTTGGCCAGCTAATCCCCTCGTCAAATCCACCACCAAAAAGTGGATTAGCTCAGAAATGAACTAATTTTCAGAATCAAGACACTTTCTAGTTAGAACAAAGCCATCAAATGCCAAAGGAATCAAATTCAAAAGCTTATATTATAATTCAAGTATCATATTACAACAAGTTGAGTTTTTAAGTATTGAAAGCCCTTTGATATTGAGTGTATGTGTGTATGTATATATATACACACATATATATACATACACACACGCACATATATAGGTATATATATAAATTGCATTTTCTGTCTGCATTTAGGCGCCCAACCTTTTACAGATGGGAAGGTTTGTTGCCATTAAACGTCATTCGTGACGCATCTTGGAGAGACTCACTTTGGTGCTTTCTTAATGAAATTGTATCCTAAAAGAATAATCATTAGGACCTTGGCATAAGTTCGGGGACATAGGTCAACTTTTCCAAAATAAAAAAAAAATTAATTAATTAATGAGATTGTGGACTGTTTGGCATATGAGAGAAAAGAGAAGAAACAAAGAGAAAAAGAAATAGAAATGATGCATAGGTCCTACTAGATTTAAAATCCATCCAAAACTGGAGATATTTTTTGACAAAACTAATACTACTTGCATGAATAGTAGAATTAATTATTTGCCCCTCAATGTCAAGCTGAAAAGTACATTTATTGATTTATAAGTAGTCATGGTCTTGAACATCTTTTTTGTTCTTTTTTTTTTTTTTGTTTTTTTTTTGTTTTTTTTTTGTTTTTGATTTTTGCCTCCATTTGAAACGAAATAAAGAAATATAGCTTCTGTAGGACATTAGCAGAAGTTTTAAGGAAAAAAAAGAAAAAAAAGAACAGAGAAGAAGGATCGATGAGTCCTATTGTTACGAGATCCATCCAAAGGTGGAGACTAGAGAGATTATTATTATTATTAAAATGACATTTTAAAAAAAATAGTCAATCAATCAATCCGATCGATCACTAATTAGTTGCGGTCAATCACTTATTCACAGTCATTTCGCTGAATAAATTTTTTTTGGTTATTTATTTAAATAAATGTTTAAAAACTGTTTATTTACCTAATTTTTCAATTGCATATTTTATATCTTTTTTTTCCCCTACCAAACATAATGTTAAGTTTAAAAGGAGCCACAACTTACAAAAGGTCACATAAGTTAGGAGAATCATTAAATTACAATGCAAGGATGTCTCAAGAATTGAATCCAACTGCCAAACTGAGTTTGATTCTATTTCTTTTTGACAGTTTGGAGGTTATACAATAATACTCCCTCTCTTTCTCTCAGATAATACTCCAAATGTGTATAAACCCATGATACTAGTCACTTCGTTTGGTAGGAAGGAAAGAAAATATAAGATAGAGAAAACTTTTAAAAGATAGAAATTTGAAACGATAAAAATTAATTTAGTTTTCTTTGATGTTGTTTGGCAGATAGGATGAAAAGAAAATAAAATATTTGTGTAATTACTATTTTATCCATATACTTATATTGTTTCACATTGAAAATAGCGAGTAATATTAGTTATGATATGATAGATTTTGGTTTTCCTCACTTTTGGAATGGAATGATTAAAACGAGCGGATATCTTAAAAACTATAATAAAATTTTTTTCTGAGGTGCCTGCTATATTATAATTTTTTCATCCTATTTTCTCTTTCTTTTTATCTTCCTTTTTACCAAACAACCAACTTCATTAATTTTCTTCTAATTTTCCCTACTCGGACTTCCTTCCTCCCACTTTTCCATCCTACTAAACATAACGTAAAACTCACTCTGTTTTTTTTTTTTTTTTTCCCTCTGTTGTATCATGAGGTACGGCTGCTACATTTTAGGAAAAAAGTGAAAACAAAAATCTTATTTTAGGTCAAAATTAGAGAAGTTAAAGAATTGTGATTTGCAGATAATTTATAGAATTTAGGATAGAACTTGTTAGTTAGTTAGCTAATCAGTTTATAATATAAAAAATTAGTAGAAGTTATTAGTAGTTAGTCAGGACATAAGTGATTAGGAAGAGTAGTTATAAGAGGGTGTTAGAAAGGAAGGCAAGTATAATTAAGGGGGAAAGTTATTGGTTCTGTAGTGTGGTTTTGGAAAGTCTTGATATTGTCCAAGCACACGGAGATTAAGTATTAGGGTTTTAGGGGTCACATTGGGCCAAGAATAAGCCCAGAAAACATTAGGCCCCTTCTCTCTCTCTCTCTCTTTTTATTTTTTATTTTTATGTTAATAATGTCCCTTACTCTTAAGTCTTAACCAACATTTTTCTTTAGCACTCTCTTATTATTTTGTATGTAATTATTTTCGTTAGGAACTTTTAATTTATTTTAATTATTATAATTTAGAGTGTGTTTAAATTTTAGTATATTTGTTAGTATGAAGTAACTTACTCGAATTAATATTTATTAAGTTATATTTATACGAGAATTTATTAGAGAATTTATTTATAGTGTTACTTCTTAATAAATTCTTTATTTTTAATCCGTAGACATAAACATATTCACGTTAAATATGTTTATGTTGCCTTCTCCTTTTCTTATCACTATTATATTCTTCTCCGATATTAACTAACTTTCCTAATAGTTGAAAAGGACAGTCCTCTAAATTTCTCATAGTCCTTTAATTTTGTTATCCTTTTTGCAAGAATATTCATTTTTTTCCTAATACTCGTAGCCCAATTTGATTCCTTCACAATAGCACCATTTATATACATTATCAACCACTAAATATACATACTATATGATATTAAACCATGTGTGATGTATCTAGTGGAGTGACATATAAATATATGTATTTTGGAGTTGAATATATACTAATTAACAACATTAATTTAGTGAAATTTGGAAAATATAATAAAATAATGTAAAGTTAAAGCAAGGGTCTGATAGTTTAAGCAACGTTAATAATTAACAGATAAAGCTAATCACTGGCAAAGCTGAGTTTTAAAGTCTTAAACTCATGTCGAGCACAAGTCAGTGAGAATTAAACAAGGTAGACAGAGATTAATGTTCAACATATATATATATATATATTTAACAGACTTCTTCAAAGAGCCGACCTACATTATATCATCATGAGCTCAAATTACTCTCTAAATGTCTGATTATATGAACATGGGGACTAAATTTCCAACTTCATTCTTGCAATACCTGATGAGCCTGAAAAATCAATATCAATGTATTAATATTTGATCAAGATTGTTCAAATTTAGCATTTAAAAAAAGAAAAAAAACTTAAAATTGAAAGTAGCTAGAGGTATTTTTTTTTATTTTTATTTTTTTTTCTCATACCCTTTTGTTGCCTGCCGAAACTGATGCAGATGGTGGATTTGGTATATACCTAGCCCACTGTATTAATTTGCTAGCTAGTTAGACTTTGGTTTGTCATAAAAATGAGAAGCTTATAATTGTATGATGTAGATAAATATAAATTAACTCTAATGATTAAACTGGATTAAAGTAAGAACTTACATTTTTAGCTGCAGCACTAAAGGCTTCTCTATGTGGAATATCAGGATTGGCTGCTTTGATGCGCTGTATCTCCTCTCTAAATCCATGTCAATTAGACATATATATATTTGATATAAGTACATTTTGCTTCTTTGAAATAATATTAATTTTAAATTCACCTATATTAAGTAAATCAAAAGTACAATTAATGGAACAAAAAAGAAGTACAGGGGAGCATAGTACTAGCTTAGTCTTCTCTTTTTATTTCTTTTTCTTTGTTTTCTATATATATATATATATATATATATATAAAAGGAGTCTAAAACAGAAATATTTTGTCACATTTTAGAGCTAATTATATATTCATATAATTATAAATCATACAAGTGGGGTTCCTTACTTCATGAATCGATTGTAGGCAGATGGAAGTCTATGCTTCTTCTCAGGCGCTGCAAAATTAAATTAATTAACATGATTCTCACTAATCAAAATTGATTAATCTTTTATATTTTATATTTTATTTTTGGTGTCATTGTTTGAGTGTGTGTGTCTGTGGAAACAATATTAGATTGTGTCTTCAGACTTATTTACATCTTATAGCAATTATACATATATATTAATTAGTCATATCTATAGGTGTCATACATAGATATATATATATATATATATATATATGCGCGCGTATATATGTAGACATATATGAGTTTGAGGTCCTACGCTTTACGACGAAGGGTGCCTTAGGGGACATTGGCTCGCTAGATGTACTTGACGAGGAAGACGATGATGAGGGGCCCTTTCTGAACTCATTGCAAATTCCCTGCATCACAATTTTCATTATTTCCAAGTTTTCCATTACTACTAAAATATAACCCATTTTTTATTTTACAAAAACATGATATATATATATATGGAGAAATATATATATATATATATATATATTATACTACTTGAGATCTTCAATACATTCTTCTTGTTGGTGGTTTTTGTTAATTTGTGTAGGTACGTATAACTAACTGTGGTATTATTGGCCCGTTTTGATGAAAATAAGGAAGAGAAATATTGAAAGGAATTATTATTTAATTACCGGAAGACTCAAAGGGTGATCAAGGAATTGATGAGCAGCTTGGAGAGGAGGTCTGGTGCTAAGAAAGGACAGGTTACTGCAGTGACCGCATTTCACGGTCACTGTGTCCAGCAGACGCTTGTATGGAAGCGCAACCTGCACATATAACACAATACGTATATTTACACATATATACGCATATCAAAACAAAGGAGAAGTTCATAAGAACTGAAATTTTAGTCATATATCTTCTTCAAATATCATGATCATGATCAAGCAATTACAATAATATATATGTAACAATACATATACAGACATATATACATATATATAAATATATACATATGCCGACTAGTTAATTATTACTACGTTGCTCACACAGAGATTTATGTTATTGATCTTGTAGTACTATTAGTACTTGACCAAAAGAAAAAAGAAGTACAAGAGATATGAAAGATGCGTTAGTAAAACCCATAATTTTCTATGTATGAAGGTTTAAATTTTTACCGCGAGAACGGTGCTGCAGAAGTTGCATCGGACGTAGCAGAGGTGGTCCGTCGACGGCGGAACGAAGTCGACGGTGACTTTCTCGTCCATGTTCATGGTAATTAATTGTGGAAACGAAGATATATTGATGCAGGAATACTAGTGTTATGTGCAAGAGAGAGCAAGATATATTTTTATATTGTTAGGGTTCGTAAATGAAATGATAAAAGGAGAGGCTGAATAGAGAGGGATATATAGTAGAGTTTCTAATACTTTTTTAGGGAAGTTGAGTCAAAAAAGAAAAATATATAGGGGTTACTATACTTGTCATTGTCACGCTGCGCTATTTTAGCTGCATTTTTACATACCCAGTTGCAAGTACGGGTACTCCACAGTAGTCCCTAGCTTTTTAAGACTCTGATTTCTTTACAAAACTTAAATCTCATCCCTCATGTTAAGATCTGCTGTTTTGGATTTCTCGTCTTATTAATTATCCTACTAATAATTTTATGTCATGTCATCTGAATTTAAAAATTTAACCATATAAAAATATACTAAATATTAAAGATTATTAAACAAATTGATAAGTTGTCAAAACACTATTAAAAGGATAGCCTCTGAGACAGAAAAATATGATAACAGATCTATACTCCCCTCGTCTTCTAGTGTGAACGTTATTACTTATTACCCAAAAAAAATATTGTAGAGAGAGAAAAAAGGAGAGAGAGAAAGAGAGAGAGATTATTCTCTAGTTGTTTTGTGTGACTTGAAGTACTTAATCAAAATCACTATCAAAGCAGTGCTGTTTATGCATGTCTTGGGTCAAACAAGATAAATTTGGAAGTACATGTAACGAAAGATGAAAATCTATCTAGAAGATGCTCTCATGACAAAACGTTGTGTTCAAACTTGCACAAACTTCAAATACAAAAATTAATTAATTGAACAAAGAAGAAATTTTGTATAGAAAAGTAACACACTCATTTTTTTTTGTTTGTTAAAATATGGTGCAAAGTCTTAGTCGGTGATAATTATACACATTAATTCTCCATTAAGGCCTGTCATAGTCATCTTAATTAATTACGTTAATGGACATGAAGTTCCGTTTTAATGGTGGTCATAAAACTATAATATACTAATCACTGGAAAACATACGTGCGGGCCACAGTAACATTATTTCGTTAATTAAGAAGAAAATTCTAACTAGAACTCCTAGCTACACTATAGCTATGTAATCTAGCTCTAGCTTTATTAATTTTTTAATCATCAAAATGTCTACTATATACAATTTCATTAGAATAGGTCAAGGAGACATTATTCTAAAAGCGTTTTTCTAGTGATAGTATTTTCAATAATTACGAGTCTAAGTGAGATGATAATGTAGGAAAGCTTCACGACAAGCATATATGTATATATATATATATACACGTGGGTGTATGTATATATACATGAATTTGACTCTTTGTTACGTAATTTATGGCTAGGGCTAAGATAATGAAAGTGAAAATACTTTAATAACTCGACTTTCTAACTTATCATTACTTTTGCATATATATATATATATATATCTACCAAGTTGCATGCGCAAAATGATCATTATAAACACAAGGAAGCTTTGCATAGTACGTTGAGAAGTTGATGAAAGAATACTCTATTTTATCATGATTAAGTAAATCTTATCCGTAGTCCCTTAATGTGTTCTCTTCTGAAGGAAAAATGAATAATGATTTATATATTCAACCTATACATAACAAGAAAACATAAGACGTCTTCTCATTATTAAACATTCATGATTGTGATCTTCATATAAATGTGTTAATATGGAGTAAACATTCCTTAACATGCAAAAGTAGTACTAATATATACAATATTAGTTTTCTCCTACGTGACCCCATTTCGATATCATATATGATCAGCTACTCTTCACAGCATGTATAATCTTTCACCCTCTCCATTAATTATATATACTACATTTATATAAATATATATATGTATTTACATGTACACACTTGCACGTGTAAGTATATATGTTATCATGAGTCACCTCATAATTGGAAGAAAATAGCGACAACCAATTCAAAATATATTGAACATGTGTTATAAGGTCCACAATATATCAATATTATTATTGTCATTAATTCTTTTACTTTTGGGAGAAAATTAACTTCAAGAGATGATCAGTTGTATGGGATTGTATATACACAGATACATATATATATATATATAAATTGATGGAGTGAATGAATGCGGAGGAGGAGTGAAAAGACAGTGAAGAAAAGGGGACCTGGCGTCCATTCCCATCTTTTGTGGGTGCATTGCCAAAGAGGGGAATGGGAAAGAGACGGATGCTATAATCAAACGTCGCATTCAACAGCGAATTGGGGATAGAGATAGATAGATAGATAGATAGATAGAGAGTAGTAATTAGTACACGTACTAGTCCCCAAAAGAAATAAAGCAAAAATGCCAAAGCTAATTATATATATATAAATATATATATATACATATATATATATAGGCCCAAGGCCAGGGCCAGGGCAGGAGAGATAATGGGTGGTTGTTGGGTGTCTTTTTGCGGATGGGACGATTCCCTTCTCTCCCTCCTCTAAAAATTCATTTCCCAAACTTGGCAATGCCCCATTCCCCCCACTTCCTTTCTCTGCCCGTGTATACCGCAACTTTTCATTTATCTAATCTCCTTCCCAACGCATTCTCTTCATTGGGATTAGGGAGAGTGTAATTTCTCTCCTTTTGTCTAACCCACCCATTAAAAACTTTGCTGCTTTTCTAAGTTACTCCACGACTTACCATCACTTACTGTCGACACAGCGGTGGCATGATAATCGTAAATGCCTTTTTATTTTTATTTTTAGTTTTTTTAAGTCTCTATCAGTTGATTCAATATTTGGCTTTGTTTGACATATTAATTTAATTTCAACTAAAATGTATTTTTTTACCTGGAGTTTTGTCTTTTTTTGAAATAGTCAACAAAATTTATAACTAATTTTTAAAAAATCAATCAACTTCAATTTAAAAAATTTAACTCCGACTAACGATCCAAACGGACGCTTGGAGTCTGAATCCCCACGTCCTCGTTGGATCCAGTGTTAAAGTGGTTGTTCTGTATTGAAACTATAAGTTTGTGATGAATTAGAAAACTCCGAATTGTGACAACCGATGGGAGTACAGGTCATGCCCTAGTACTTTTCCATTCCATGATGTGGATGGATTTTACTTTTAGTAAACTGCCCTTGAATTTAATGATGTTACGGCGCATTTATTAACTAAATCGAAAACAATTGCTAAAGTTTCGAATTAAAAATGCCCTTATGTGCATCGCATAAGCTCGTTTGAAGGATAATATTAATAATTTAGGGATAATATTACCTCACATGAACAAGAAGTGTGTTTCCGTTCAAGTTTAGCCACCACAGATAATAATTCGGAAACATTGTGAAACACAAATTTGTCAAATCTTTGAGGAAGTAGTTTGGAAAAAAAAAAAAAAAAATAGAATAGGGCCAAAGATACAAATACCCTTAATTAATTAGTTATTTGTATAGGTAGTAACAGAATTCGAGAAGGTATATGATAATATATATGTATGTATATATATATATATATATAATTTGAAAATGTGGATGGGTTGGGTTTACGGTTTTGGACACAAACAAAAGATCCTTGGGCAGCCCCTTTTTTGCAGAAAGGGGAAAGTGGGATGAGACGCGTCTCTCCAATAGCTGTCGCTGTGGTTTTAGCCGTGGCATTGTTCTCTGTCTAATTGGCTTCTTTTACTCTTGTCAGGTCAGCTTTCTGAATTCTAAATTGTATGTATACATCTCATTATTGTAAAGCAGATTTGACGCAACTTTAGGATTCTTGCATGTCTTGTTAGAACATGATCACTTCCACTACTTGGACTGCTCTTTGTTTTTTACTCTCTATTTTTTATTTTCAAACGTAATTCTCCTTGTGTCTCCTTCTTTATTTGTTTTTTTTTTTTCCTAATTATTTTCTTTGTAGGAAACACCACCTTTTTTTTTTTTTTAAATCTATTTATTTGGGTTGATAGTGAAAGAAAAAGATGGTGAAGTTCACTTAGTACCCGTTTGGTACATTAGTTCATTTCCGTTCAAACCAAAATTTTTTTTGTCTTTTCCCAAAAAATTTTTGTCTTCTTCCAAAAAAGTTTTTTGTCTTTTCTGAAAATTCAAAAAAATTTACTATTACAACTAAAATATTTCAACTCAAACTAGCGAACCAAACAGGCCTTTAGTTACGATATTTGAGAAGATTACTTTCATAGACACACATAACTGTGCTTCAAATTATACCTAAACTATTAGCTAGGCTCATTTGGTTAGAGTGGAGGAGAGTAAGAAGGATGGAAAATTTGAACAATGGTGAGAATTAAACGGTGATGCTTTAAATTGTTTAGAAAAGAGGGATTGGGAGTTGAAATAATGAATAATTAGCTATGTATTTAACTACTATGTTGTCCTTGTTTATCATTTGTCAAGAATATTTTTAGAGGATAAAATAGTCTTTTTTAAAATGTTTTTTGATGGATTGGTTGAATTCTTCCATTAGAGGAAGGATCCCGGCATTTGGTAGGCTTAGGAAGGATGCTCATCCTCTCCAAATCTTCTCTCCCTTCTCTTTTACTTCCGACTATAAGGATGAGGGGGCGTGTATGGGAGTTATTAAATGGGGGAGAATACGGGGTTAATATCATCCCCCAACTCAAGGACGGGGTGGGAAAGAGAAAGCATTCTTGCCTGGTTCTCCATCTTATATGCATATAATTGAATTTTGAAAAATATGATATATATATATATATATAGATATAATGAAAAATCAAAGGAGGGATAATAATGTTATTAGTGTTTTAATGTTTTGGTTTGAAGATTTAAGTTTGTTCATGTTTAGGTTTTTAATTGAAATTTAAGAATTTGGTTTTACATTGTTGGAGTTTGATTTGGTTTCGAGACTTTGATTAGTTATTTATAGAGTTTGGATATTCTTTTTAGACTTTAGTTTGTTTGCATCAGGTCGGCTTTTGAGTATTGATAGTATCACAAGAAATTCTTTTAAGTTTTGTTGAGTGTATGGTGAAAGATCGTAACTTGGTGGGGGTCTCCCACTTTAAGTCAAGCTAGCATGTAGGTAGGAATGGGGATAAAACATGACAGATGAGAAACATACACGTTCTCGTCTCACCTGAATATTGTTTATTCAACTTTATTTTTCAATCAAATCGGTGATTTTAAAATTTTCTCCACTCTTCTCCTCAAATCAATAAGAATGTTTGAGTAAAACAGATTATAAAACGATGTTGTATTCATGTATTTATTAAAGTTTTTTTTTTTTTTTTTTCAATCATGACATGGGAAGATGTGTCTATTTGTAATTTCAAACAAAAGCCTCAAGTAGGATAGCAAAAACAAAAATTTGAATGAATTATAGGTTACTTAAAGAAAAAAAATAACAATCAGCACATCAAGTCGTTGTAGTATAGTGGTGAGTATTCCCGCCTGTCACGCGGGTGACCCGGGTTCGATCCCCGGCAACGGCGTTCAATCTTTCAATTTTTGTTTTTTGTTTTGTGGTCACTAATGGCACCAAATAAGAATGGCGCACAGCGGTCAACAGGTCGTTGTAGTATAGTGGTGAGTAATTCCGCCGGTCACCCAGGTGACCCGGGTTCGATTCCCGGGAACATCGTATTTTTGTTCTTTTAGTTTTGGGTTATTTTACTTTTGGCCCTAAAGAATTAGTATTGTTCTCTTTTGACCCGTGACTTTCAAAATAACACGTTTTGTCCAAAACAGGACAAATGAGTGAAACAACCTGGTGCGGGCTTCTTTTCATTTCATTTCATTTTATTTATTTATTTTTAATCTTTCTCTCTCTAGGACCATATTTTTTTATGTTTTTTTAACTTCAATTTTCTTGAAAAATTTAAAGCATTTTTTACTTAATTTTGCTATTTTGATCTTTATTGTTAAAAAAGGGAAATCGAAAAATTTATTAAATGATAAATTTACAAGACATAAATAAATGATTTATATAGTAAATTTAATATAAATAAATCATTTACATAACAAATTTACTGTTTACTCTAAATATTTTAAAACATGCTTTTTAATTTAATTATTTAAAAAAAAAATCTTATTTACATCTTTCTGTCCAAAAAAAAAAAAAGTAAGTAGCATTTTATGAAATTAACGAAAATAAATAACATAATCTTAAAACATTTGAATTAATAATGGCATTCCTCTTTTAAAAAACAAATAAAAAAATAAAAAAACTTTTTTTAGGGGATATAAAAATACGTTTAAATAGCAGTAAATAGTAAATTTATTAGTATATTTATGAAACTAAATGAGGTAAATGACAATATTATAAATATTTAAAATAATTAGTGATCTTTGAAAATATTTAAAGTAAATAATTGTAAATAATATTACTAGATAAATAATAAACTTATTTATGATTATTACACTATTTACTTAATAAATTTACTATTTAACATTATTTATTCGAACTATTTTTAAAACAATACTATTTACTCCCCCATTTTTTTTTTCCGGGGAATAAAACATGTTTAATCTAGGGTTCATTTGGTGAATGAGTTTGAGTTAAAAATTTTAAGTTTCAATAGTAATTTTTGTTGACTTTTCAGAAAAAACAAAAAAAAATTTTCAGAAAAAAATAAAAACTGAGATGAAAAAGTATATTTTAATTTGAAATGAGATGGTGAACCAAACATCACCCCGAATATCTTTCTTCTGTTTGTGCTTGGGCCGTCACTCACTGGGCTTATCACAGACCAACCAAAGTTTCTGTTTCTGAAGAAAACCCGAGTTGTTCTTCTCGCAGTAACCCATTGCCCAATGAAAAGACGCGGTCATTAAACTAGGTGCTAGTACAGGTGAGATTAGCTCCTCGATTTTTAAAAGAGGATCAAGCAGCAAGCTCTTGGAGGGAAAAGCACAAAACATCCAGACTCTCTGGTTTTTCCGTTCCCGCCATTGAAATTACCCTCTCTCTCTCTCTCTCTCTCACTCTCCCCTTTTGTCGAGAGCATACATTCTTCCGATTTCAAAAATGGCGAAACAGAAAGGCGATGCAAGAGAAACCAGACGGTCTTGAAATCACCTCCATCGGCTCCCTGTACACTGGTTCCTTGGGAGAAGAAGTACTGGAGCTCTTCTAGGGTTTGGAATTCTGCTTCCTTTCCTCTTTAATCTTTTGCTTCATTTTCGTGCTTTTTTCCTCGCGAATTGATAATCACAATCCTCGTTTCGATTGATCTTTGATTATATGCCATTTGCTTGTTTACGAGTTTCCGCATAATTTTTCAGAGCAATTTTTGTTGGAAGTGATAATCTGTGTCTTAGTAATGCGAAGTGCTGATCTACAATCAGTTTGAGCGCTAATTGTTGCGTAGATTCGTGTTGGTAGGATTGATTTGCTTTAATTTTGCTTCTATTTGTGCGTTTTTTTTTTCCTCTTTGACATTAATGATTGTAGTTTTCATTCCGATTTGATCTCTAATTGGATGCTTTAAACTGTCATTTATGTGTTTTCGCTCAATTCTGGAGCAACTAATCGTAAATCTGTGTTGTAGAAATGCTAAAAGTTGATCTATGACCAGTTTGGGAGCCATTGTTGTGTGGAGTAATCTTCTTTGAATTTTTTGCTCCTTTTTTTTTTTTTTTTCATCGGAGACTTATGAAGAATTATCAAAAGTTGAAGTTTTGAGAAAATTCTCTGTAAGTTGAATTTGGCTATGAGAGAAGGGAATGTTTAGCCATAGAATCGCCGAATTTTTTCTCCTGAGGACTTCTATTTGGGTCAAAATTCTTACTTTGGGACATAGAAATCCTAGTTATTTTAAGCTTTCCTTCTAGTTCTATAAGAAATAAAGGAAATTGACTGTTCCCAGTTTTATTTATAAAGTGCTTGCTTTGAAATTTACGTAGTCGTCATGGAGGCACCTTGGTGCTGTTAATATCATTTCAGTGCCTGGCACATTGTGCCTGGAGGATTAGAAACCTCACATCATAGTTCTCTGCAAATGCTGCATAATTGACAACAACTATGTCAATGTTGCAAATGCAATTGATTGAATTCTGAGGTTTTGTAGGGTAAAGACCGGTATCCATATCTGGTTGGGTATGAAGCTGTTCGGGCTCATAATGGAAGTACGTACAAGATGGAAATTCATGAAGGTCCTAAAGGACCTCTATTTACGGTTGCTAGCCAGACCCTATTGACTTTGGTTTAATGGTAATTGAGTTGCTACTGCAGCGTGATTTGAGGAAATAAACACAAAGCAAATTCGTTCTTACAGGTTTCTTCTGCCGATGGACATCATCTTCTGGGCAAACTCCAGACATTGCATGGGAGAAATTCCAAAAGAAATATTGCCCCCGCGTGAAGATTTTGCGTGGAAAGAGATTTCTGTGCAGCATAGATGGTGTGGAGGTAATTTCTATGCAAATTAACTTGTTACAAAAGCTGAATGCACCGACTTCAGTTCTTGAAGGATTTTTGTTGTAGTTATCGACGGTTTTCCACCTTTTGGAACTTATGAATTATGTATTGACTGTTCTAAATGTTTCTCTTGCCTGCTTATGGAGCTTTTATAATTTGTATTCCTGGCTTTGCTCAATTGTTTCGTGTGGTGCTTTTTCTGGGAGCTCATAAAGGGAGCTATTCAATCATTTGGTGTGGTTAAATTCACAAGATATTTTCTTTTACCATGGTTCTTAATGAAAGCAGAAGATTTTCCTTTGAGAGCGTTTTGTTTTCCCCAATCCGCAATAAGTTGCTTAAATCTGTACACATTGTGCTCATTCAACATTTTTTTAAACATTATTTTTTCATTGTATTGTCAGTTTTTTGGGTTTAAAAACTCATTTGTTCAGAGGCTACTTCGAGAAGTGGTGGCAAATGTTAGTGTTACTGTAGAACAGAATCTATTATCCTCCCGATTCTGCAAAAAGGGTCCTAAAGCAGATCATATTAGTAGCCACTCAGATGCACATAAGCAACACGATTTACTGCCCTTGGACAGATCACAGATAACGGGAAAGAGAAGTAGGAAACGTGAAACGAATACAAAGTCATTGAGTAATGCTAACCTAAAAAGATCAAGATCTCCATGAACTTGCTAATGTCGCTGAAGCTTCAAATGTAATTGAAGAGAACCAAAGAATTCATAGTGCTGGGAGTCTCTTGCCTTCTTTTAAAGGAAAATCTGGTCACTGTGAACAGCCATTGGACTTGCCACCATCAGTGAATTTGATACTGTTCAAGAAGAAATGAGTCACATTTCAGAAAAGGACTTGCCATTGGATACTGCTGACATCTCCAACAATCGTAGAAGTATTGTGCCTCCTGAGGAAGCAGTGTTGGTGGTTGGTTCAAGAAATTGTTCAACCACTAGTCTAGCTGGCAACCTGTTGACCGAGGAAAAACCTGTGAGCACGTCATTCCTGTTTAATACTCCATTGCAAACTCAGCTTTCCTAATCTTAGCCTAGAAAATCATTCCATCTGTAGGCAAAATTATTTGGAATACGGTTGTGTAGTCAATTGTTGAAGGACGAGAAACATTCTTAAACTATCACAGCTTGACAGGTTGCAAGGTACTGATGTGGAAGACTTCACTTTTCCAATGGCACTAGAAGTAAAAGATGGGGAGCGTAAAGGTCTTGAGAAATTATCAAGCCGCAAAGGATCTTGAACTTTATGTGCCTGATACTTTAGATCTTGAGCAAGGTATTCCCCGAATTATCCATCCTCTACTGTCATTGCCTAAGATCTTGCCTTTCAATAATCGGTACGTATTCTTTGCCCTGTCATTCTATTAGTAACTGCTAGTAGTTAAATGCAGATAATACTGCTGATAATGATCCAAGCGTCCAAGATAAAAGAACATACAGGTCAAAGGATGAAATGACTGCAGCAGACGTGAACGTTTCAGAAGGTTTGGTGAGTGAATCATGTCCAGAAGAAGTAATAGGAACTTCCAATTCCAATGGAAGTTCTCAAAAGAGTGACTTTGATTCAGTTGGTCAAGAAACAGCCAAGTTTATGATGTCATTTCTGCTTCCTCAAGCAATTCCCTTGCTAAAAAAGGTCCCGAGGAAGAAAAAAGCAGCTGCCAGTCCGCCTTTGGAAAATATGCCTTTTGGGGAGAATACTTTGAAGCAGAATAAAGAAACTAATGTTTCAACTCCAGGTGTTGTTTCTTTTAAAATTTCCACTATTTTATTCTTTAACCCCTTATATTTTTTGATCATCTTTTGAGCATTTTAGGTTTTAACCTCTAGTTCAATCATCCCACCCTCTCCCTTACATTGTGAATGACATTAATTAACGTTTGCACTTACGTTTTCAGTTGTATCAGTCACTGAGACTAAAATGGCGAATGTGAACAAGCAGCTGAATATCCAAAGCATGAATCTGGGTTCCACTGATGCAGAATACATTGTTACTCTTGACAATTCAACGGTTGATATATGTGGTGAACATGCATCTAACCATGACATGTTGCCTTCTTTTGATGCCAAAGCTGATCAAGTTGGCTTTAAGGATGCAACAAACCCTTGCAACACAGATGGACAATCTATTGGTACTGGGGAGCATAATAAGTCGCTAGATTGTTTTCTTGAAACCAGTGAAAGCAAAGATATATTCTGTTATGATGAAGTACCCAAGGATTCAAGTGGAATGCTTCAGCAGGGTGATGTAATATCTAAGTCCCTGCCAAGTCTCACCGTCCCTTGTAAAATGGATTGTCCTGAAGAAATCAGGGATGCTTGTTACTCAGCAGGTATTCTAATTTGCTAACTTGAAAAGTGACTCACAACTGCACCTGCTAGTATTACTTTAATGTGTCAAGTCAACCCATTCATAAAAATTTTGTGTTCAGTTCTCTGAACTCTGATGCTCGAATCTAAAACTAATATATCCAACTGCACAATGTTAGAGACCGACTATTTTTTTATGTTTTTGTTAGGCATTAAAGTAGACAACCACATGATTTAATTTATCTTCATGGATCTTGCAATTGTCGTCTTTTTCCTTTCTTGGAAATGTTAGACTTGTTAGTGAATGCAGAATTTGGTAACCATAAATAGTGCAACACATATAACCCTGTCTCATTTCCAGAATAGAAAAGTTTCGTGCATAGGTTTAACGTATTACTTGTAGTTTTTGTCTTTTTGAGATTTAAAATATGATAATTCTCTTTAAAACAATTTGCTCACTTTGATAATGGTTCTTTTTATGCAGCTGGGGGAGCAGACGTTATTAACCTGCAAGGCATGTTGAGTTCAGATATGTCACCAAAAAAATCTAGTGTTAAAAACGCGGTTGAAGTATGTGGTAAGCCGTCCTTTACTGAAGTTCCAAGATCAGTATATTCCAGGAGAAAGGTTAAAACTATAAATCCGATGAAGGAAAGTACAGTGGTCCTCTCTCAGAAAGTATCATATGCAAAAATTTTGTAGATAATTATGCCTCTGAAGCATGTCCTACCAGAAATTCAATTGCCTTGGAGATGGTGGAAAACGACACTTCTGATGAAAAAACACACAGGAAAGATCTTTCTCATATTGAACCCAAGTTTTTGGGGCAACCTCAGAGTTTGCATGCCGATAAAACTATGATTGATTCCAAAGGTCTCCCAAACAATACAGTTTCTGCTGTATCAGAAGATCAATCATTTATCCACACCTCCAAAAATAAAGAAACTACATACTTTCTTGATCCGTCTGGTTCCTATGTGCAGAAGTCTCATATCCATGTTGAAAAGGAGGTTGCGGAGCATGAGAACCTCTTTAGGTCAAGTGATTTTGCATCAACTCAGGAACATAGGACAAGCATCTCCAATAGTTCCTCATCTATTACCAAGGAATCTCAATACCTTTCAGATGTCAAGCCTACAAGTATGGCGATTAACAAAGATTTGCTAGGAATCGGTGAGCTTGTTGGTTGCTATCTCCACCCACTTCCTGTTTTGTCTTTAATGATGAGCACAAGAGGCGAAGAAATCCACATTTGTGTTTTATGTGGCCTTCCGGATAACAAGGAGAGGACCGTTTTTATCTACAAAGTAGCAACTCACGAGCCTAGATTTGGACATCCCTCTTTTATTGGTCACACATCAGTGACATTGCTGACTCTAAAAGATTATTTTGGTAGAGAAGTAAGTTGTCATCTGCATATAGGTTGTAGGCTTGTTCGCTATATTGCTTGTATCGTGATGTTAGTGTTACTCTTTCTCAGATTGCTCTGGAGAGATCTGGCTTGCAATTCACTCCAGGAGGACAATATCTTGTTTTACTTGATAGCATTAGAACGCCTTATTGCAGGTTGATTATCTCTGAAGATTCTAGTTACTGTAAATGGAAGAAGAATGAAGTTTTTATGTACTAATTTCCTCAACATATTTTCAGGGAAGGAAGAATTCCTTGTTTGTGCCCAGCATGTGCATCAAGCGGCTTTGAGGAGGATGCAGTGAAGATTGTCGAAGTGAAACTTGGATATGTTTCGGTAGTAGTAAAACTGAAAACAGTTGAAAGTTTACAGTCTGTATTGGTTTGTGAACCTAACCATCTTGTTGCCGTTGGAGAGAGCGGGAGATTGCATCTGTGGGTTTTGAATTCAGCATGGAGGTAAGCTTTAGTGTTCCATGTCAATCAAATTTTATTTAAAATTCATCAAAGGAACTATATGGCGGCCTTTATGGCAGTGTGGCATTTAGGCTTCGTATTGGGGAAGCGAACTTTCTGCATAATTAAACAAGGCAGGTGCTTGCTGTCTTGTACTTGTTTTACTTGAGATTTTCTACTGAATAAGTCATCTCTAACCCCATTCTCTCAATCTCTCAAGATCATTAACATCTTTTCCTAGTTTCGATGGCGCATTTTGTTGCAACAGGATAATTGTTTAAATTTTAAAAGTTCAGAGTACTGACTGCTAGACGACGACCATTTCTCAGTCAAAGCTTCTAGCTTATTACAATTTTCATTTGTAGTTTAGCATGTGTAATTGTTTTCATTTATTAATTTATTTTTATGTTGTATTATATCTAGGATACCATCTGATGGTTCTGCAGATTTTCTTTTTTTTTTTTTCTCTTATACATGATATCTGAAGCTAATCTTGAAATTTTGATTTGTTTTTGTTACTTATTTAGTTTAAGGGGTCCCTCAGAAATTACTAATTCAATCCATTGTTTTTCAATGCACAATTACTGATTCAATCCGTTGCTTTTCAGTGCACAAACAGAGAAATTTATCCTGCCTGCTAATGATCTCGTGTCCCCTGGCCTAGTGGAGTTAAAGAAAATTCCAAAATGCGCTTGTCTTGTTGTTGGCCATAATGGATTTGGGGAATTTAGTTTATGGTATGTTTTCCAGTATCAGAACGTTAGAAGTTGTTTGATTTATTTTTCTTCTAAATTAAATCAAGAATGATACTTAAGCTATTGCAGAAACATTTTACAATTCCTACGGTATATGCATGTATTCTTTCATTCATCTATGTATCGGTACATTTTCTGCTACATTTTAATTTTTATTGTCTGTAGTCTATTATTATTATTATTATTTTACTCGAAGATTTCATTCACCTCATAAGATTCTGATTCACTTCTTCTTCTTCTTCTTCTTCTTCTTCTTCTTCTCTCTCTCTCTCTCTCTCTCTCTCTCTTTCCAGGGACATTTCAAAGCGAATCCTTGTTTCAAGATTCTCTGCGCCAAGCACTTCCTTCTGTGAATTCTTTCCTGTCAGTTTGTTTGGTTGGAAAAAGAAAGGACATAGTTTCACCGAACGTGATGTGCATGAACATGTCAATAGAATGATGGCTGCAACAAATATGTGGTTCTCACAGAAAACAAGCGACGATTCATTTCCACCATTAGAGGAGGATATTGCCGTCTGGCTTCTTGTCTCCGTTACATCCAATTCTGATGCTAACCATGACTACATATCAGGAGACTATCAAACAAAATCAGCAGGATGGTGGAGGCTTGCTCTTCTGGTGAAAAATATGGTAATCCTGGGAAGTGCATTGGATCCAAGGTGCTATTAATATTTGTTTTTTAACCCTACATTTGCATTTTTTACAATCTGATCTTACTTCACTGTAACGTGATTTGATATTGTACCATGCAGTGCTGCTGCCATTGGTGCCTCAGCTGGTCACGGGATCATTGGTACGTTTGATGGACTTGTGTACATGTGGGACATGTCCACAGGAACTAAACTTGGCACTTTGCATCATTTTAGAGGTAAGCTATCTTTCAGTTTTCGCATAAAAACCTACATTGATGTGACCCTTTTCATAAACAGATTAATTGACAGAACATAGCCTCGTGAACAAGTTCCTACCTAGTCATAAGTTTACCTCACTCAGAGGTGGGAATTTGGGCTGGGCCAAACGGGCCGGTCCGCGGCCCGTAATTTTGGCCGGTCGGTGGCCTGGCCCGGCCCGATAATTTTTTGGGCCCGGTAAAAGCCCGGCCCGATAGTAAGGGCCGGGCCGGGCTCTCTCTATAGGCCCGACGGCCCGGTCCGGCCCGAAAATTTAAGCCCAATGGACCGGTCCGGCCCGCTCACTATTAAAAAAAAAAAAAACTTTTAACAAAGTATCCTTATTTTTTAACAAAGTATAAATTTTTTTTATTTTTTATCTAAGATAAAATATTAAGATAAATTATTAAATTATAAAAAATATATAAATTTATTCAAAAATTATAAATAAAAAATAAAATTAAATAAAAATTAAAAAAAAAAGATCCGGGCCCGGCCCGATCTTGGCCCGGCCCGCTCTAAGCCACGGGCCTGGCCGGGCCTATATTCCAAAACTTCGGGCCGGCCCGAAGTTTTGAAATGGCCCGTCGGGCTCGGGCCGGGCGGCCCGAATTCCCAGGTCATGACATCAAGAAAAGTTAAGGGGACGCAATTATCTTATAATCTCTTCTTACTCGACATGCTGCAATTAGTATGGTTGTAGTAGGAACTATGCTGGTGGATTGTCTCTTGTTTGTTTCAATATACAATTTCTTATTGCTGTCGTTCTCTCTCTTTTTTTTTTTCCCTTTAATTTTGCTTTGGTTTTTCAGATAGCTCTGTTTCGTGTATTGCTACTGATGACTCGAAGAGTGGAGCTGTAGCCATTGCCGGTGGTGAAGGTCAGTTGCTGGTTTATCTGCTCTCGCAAAATAACAAGCCAGAGTAGCTCAGACCAAAGCAAGTTGTTTCTCTTTCTCGCTCCAATCTCAGAGCTGGAATATGAACACCAACCTTGCATTGTTTGTTTTTGCTCTCATTACTGAAAGGCTAACCTGAAATTAACTGCCATTGAACCAGGTAACAAGGAACATGTTCATTCTAACCGTGTATAAATGCGAGCAATTTTTCCTTTGTAAATGTAAATAAATGTGAGTATAGAATTTCAATCATTTAAAGTTCTGTCTGAAAAGTAACAGAAGTAATGTCATGTCCAATGTCCATTTATAACAGAGAACTACTAATGTCGTATGAAATGCCATTAAAAAGACAAAAAAGTAAAGCGTATAAAACTATTTGTGCTATGAATTTGGCTGTACAGATATTTCTGCCACTGGAGCTCGCATGAAACATCGAAAGTTGATCGGTGCTTATGGTAAATGTCATTGAAAGAAAGTAATATAAATGTTTAAAAAAAAAAAAGGTGGAACTAATAAATATAATCTGATTTAAATTTTAGATAAATAGATAGTTTTTAAATTCTTATTTAAAAAAAATGACTGATTTTGCAAAATATAAAAAAAATGATCACAGACGGATCATTTAAAAAAAAAGGGTCATTTTGCTAGGTTAACAAAGCTTCAGTAATTTATCAAAAAATTTCTTTAAAAAAGAGTTAATTACCCGTCACAAAATTTTGTCGCATGTCAACAAGAAAAAGCCAAGCTACCGATCCGGCTATGAACATATGATGTCAGTTTGGTATCTTCAAACCAAAAAGTATTGCATTAAGAATCAATCAACAGAAATCAAACTGATGAAACGACATTGGCAAACTTTTATTTATTTATTTATTTATTTTCTGTGCTTTCTGTGTTTTAATTTATTTACTTCGTTTATTTATTTTCTGTGTTTTTTGTGTTTTAATTTATTTACTTCGTTTTGTTTTTCAAAAATCTTGACTTGTGAGTTATTTTTTAAGTTAATTTTTAATTTTTAATTTTTATTTTTGTTGAATCTATTTGTCTTTTTGCCAATACAGTCTTTTAACCCTTTCATATGCTCTAAGAATCATACCGTCCATACAACCACAATATAAGTTTTCTAATATTTAGCTAAAAAATCCCTAATTTCTCTTCACCCACCTTCCCAAAAATACATTAGCTTTCTGAATCCGTTAGCTTTTGCCATGAAATCTGTTAATGTAGTCCATATCCGTTAACAGTAAGGCCGTCAAGTTGGAAAAGCAAAATGTCACTGCCTTCGTTATACTGCCCAAACCCGTGAAGCTTCATTTAACTGCCCAGACCCATAAAGCTCCATCTCGCCGCCCAAACTCATGAAGCTTTGTCGTACCTCCCTAGACCCCGTGAAGTTTTGTCGTGATTAAAAGGCCGAATTGACAGAGGGCTTCCAACTGCGAGGTTGAGAATTGGTGGTGATGAAAAATGCGGCAACGATCATGATTTCTCAGCAAAGGAAATGAAGAAACAGAAAATAGAGAGAGGAGAGGGACGATTGAATACTCTGTCATTTCTAGGGGTTCTTTTTTTTTGTTTATGAGTTTTTCTTTTAAAATTTTGTTAAATCATATTATTAGATTATTAAAATACCGTCTCAAATTAGATCACATGTATTGTACATGACACATTACATTGAGTTTTTAATGGTTTTGGACGAAAACATAGAACAAATCGTCACCTTTAAAATGATTCAAGACTATTTTGACTCATTACTCAAATATAAATGATCACTTATAGAAAAAAAAAATTCTCGATCATATTTCTTTCTATATGATGTGGGATTCAATTATTTATTACTTATTTATATTTTCTCATTGATCTATAAAAACTTTTGAGAGATCATTTTTATGCAAATCAATTAGCTTTTCAGATATATTTTTCTTAAGTTTCTCAAATTCATATCTTATTACTAAACAGACAAGTAACATAAATCCTTATACAACGAAAATTCTTGTGAAGAAGAACTACCATGAATATTACTTTAATATAAGAACAAAGAGAATGAACAGAGTCAATCGCAATTCTGGTATCCGAACTAAATATCACATAATTTGATCCAGCACTTTAGAAACGTTCTAGAACGAGTGCTTAATCTATCAAATTGTTAAAATCTCAGCCGAAAATTTCCGTGAAGTTGTGATGAAGTGTTCAGAATAATAGAAGTTATTTGATCTTGTATTATGCAAATGCTACGCCCATTTGATGCCTTGGCTGGTCACGGAATCGTATGTGATGGACTTGTGTATACATAGTAAAATGTTCGTAAGAATTAACTTGGCACGCATATCAATATTGCCTTTTGGTTCGTCCATTGGAGACGAAATTTTGTAGACTCAATTATATTTTTATGAAATTCAAATTTCAAAAATCCATAATACACATATCTCTTTCACTTTCTCTTTCTCTTCTATTTTCATGAAATTCAAATTTCAAAATTCCATACTTTTTTATTTCAAGTTGAAAAAAAAATTTTTTTTATTCGTTTTAAATTGCTCAAATTGATGAAATGTATCTCTCTGACCTTTTTTTTAAAAATTATTTTTAACATGTTTCATTTTTATACATATTACAATTTACTTCCAATTCACACATCGACCAAACATTTATTTCCAAATCGACCTACAAAACTCTAACTCTAACCATTGTTCCAGATGACGTTTTGTTCTTTGGTTCTCTTACAAGATAGCTCTGTTTCTTGTATTGCTCTTGATGACTCAAAGAAAGGTGCTGTGGGCATTGATTGTGGCGAAGGTCAGTTGCTGATTTAGCAAAGGACGAATGCAAGTAGTTGTTCTCTCTTGCTTTAATCTCGAAACTGGCACACGAACACCAACTTTGTGCCGTTTACACCACCATTAACGGAGGCTAACCTAACAATAACTCCCATTAATGTAAACTAACAAAACCCTCTTTACCATTGCATCAATTTTTTTCCCCGACTTTTATGACTTAAGCAAATAATTTTAAGAGTGAGATAGCCTTTTACGCAGAAATCTTAATTCCTTTCAAGTGGATTGCTATATACTCCAATCCTTCTGGAAATCTCAACTCAAACTCACAATTTCTTATACGAGGAGTGAGTGGACAGACCACACCACTGAAGTTCTCAGTGGAGTTCTTAGAGGTGACCATCACGTTGGTGGCATAGTCTTCACGGATGCCTTTCCTAGATCTCTCAATACTACAGTTTGAATTTTTATATCATCACTTTCAAGTTTAGCTTTAAAAGTGACATTTCTAGTGAAAATTTTAAACTTATAATGGATTGAATAACGTTGGACTACGTCTGTGGATTAGGTCATAATAATATTCCACTTGCAGTTCTACTAGATTTTCAAATAAACAGTAAACAAAATGTGTGAGGACACCACTGATTTTTTTTTTCCCCACAGCCCAAAGAAAAAAAAAAAGAGTTCTCCGTGGTGTCCATGGTAACTGTTAGTTCCATCTGAACAGTAGTTACACTCGTATATACACCTTTTCCCCGACTTACAAGCTACTAGTCAAGAACAATAAAAACTAAACGAAAAAGGTGAACCAATACCTCCGGTTCACATTTCAACATCACATCACTGAAATTCAAAAGCCAACGACTACAAAAATAGGAAGGAAAGAAAAAGTGTTGGCCCCCTCCAAAAATAAGGCTCTGTTTAGAGTTATGTCTGGAGACTGGATTTTGAAGATTGATGATGGTTTGAATTTTAAAAATATGTGTTCGGTGAAAATAAACCATTTGAAATGAAAAAATGTAAAACTTAAAATGCGTTTGAAAAAAAAATTAACAGTATGAATCTTATTTCATTCATATTGAAATTCTATGCAATTTGGAAAAAAAAAAATCATTTCATTTCAACTTAAAATGATAAAATTATGAACTTTTAAAATTTGAGTTTTTTAAAAATGTTTGAAAAAGTGAATAGTTAAATTGGAGGAAAAAAACAAAAATGTTTAGAAATTTTTTTTGAAAACTTATTGCGAAATGGGGCCTAAATAAATTAATAAATGAAAGGTCTCCTTTTGGAAGAAAAAAATGCAAAATAAAGAACTTTGTCAAAGGTCGATTTTTAAATGTCATATAACAGTGATATCTCATATTTCCGCATCCTTCAAGGCACACAACAAAACTCTACAGTTCTAAATAATGATAATAGCGATGCTAATAAGAATAACAGATAGCAATGACATGAAAGTTAAATAAGCTAAAAAAAAAGAGAGGCCAACTTAGAGCTTTTAAGAGAGAACCATCATATCGTCAATGGACATTCACTTCGCAGCACCTTTAGCCGGTAACTTTACCGTGTTTCCCTCAGCAGAGTTAAGCTCATTCCAAGCCTCAATCCATGTCACCATGGCGTCTCCTAGCTTATTGAAGTAGGGATCAACCTTGCCAAGCTTCTCTTTCACTTGCTTGGAGAGCTCGATATAGCACTTTTGCACAGTGGTGCAGTCCTTCGGAAGCGAAACAGATTGGAAGAATGGAATCGCCTCTTCTTGCCAGAAGATGCCATTGTACTCCTTCTTAAGGTTCACAAAGGGATTGCTCGCTTTGCTGTGCCATATGTAGGGTAGACCAGTCTTGACTCCATATCCCAAATGGTCACATATGACCTAAAATGAAAGGAAACCAAACTATAAGAGAAGACCGAATTCAAAATTCAAAAGAATAATTTATCTTACAAAACAAGGTATATCATAATAAAAATTATTTCTCTTTGAGTATTTTTATGAATCAATATGAGTCTGGTGAGATAGATCTGATCTGACAACTTAGAAGCCGCACTAATTGTAAGCCAAATTAGCCAAATGTGAAGGCATAAAATCATATTCCTAGAACAGAATTGCCGACCTCAGCAAATAGTAGACAAAGTCTGGAAAAGTATCAACCAAACTAGTTTCAACAGCAAACAAACAAATTATAAAGAATTATATATCTGTTATCTTACAATTTTATGATTCAGCATACTACTCTTAATGACCAGAAATCCAAACTAGTTTTGCCTTTGATCAAAATGCTTCGATTTAATTATCAAAATAGAAAGAGAAAAAAAATAGGTACCTTCACACACCAGCCAGCCCACATATCATCGTATCGACCAATTGGTTGACCATCACCCATGAGTCCAAAATACATTGCTGGTCCGATAAGCTCCCTTTGGAATGCAAGATTCATCCCACACATGGGAAACAGGGTTCCTTTGGGGATTGTGAGAACTGCATCTACATACCTGAAACAGAAAAGAGAAACCCAAAAACGAGTCAAGAACTTGACAAAACAAATCGAGAAATTGCCTAAAACAAGCATACATACTTAGGCATTTCCCTTAATACTTTTTTGAGATGTTAAATATACCTGGTGTTCCTCTCCAAAGGCTTGACAAGTTGAGTGGGAGCATCATAGTCAGGGATGTTGAGCCAGAGGCCATGAGACACAGCGGTAACGACACCCTCCCGGAGACTGAAAGGATATCCACGGACGAAATCTGCACCTTCTCTGTAAGGATCGTAAAGGGTGTTGAAAAACGTTGGAGTTGACGGGCTCAGCAGGTTCTTTATATGCTGCTCAAGTGCATTGATCTCTTTTCCAGATGGGTCTTTGGCAACCTTCACATTCAAATTACAAGGACGCAAAAAACAAATAATTTTAGAACCCGAGTTAATATGGAAAATGACTCTTCTATTAACTATATAGTAAAATGACTTCGGAACGAACGGTGTTAAAATGAAACAAGGTGGTTTTACTGGTTTGAATTTTTAAGGCTGTCATTTTGAAAAATTTCGCTTAGAAGGTGCTAATACGAGGATTATATGATAGGTTATAAAAAAATATTGTTCCAAACTGCACATTTTTAGCTTTAAGATCTTCCTCAAATTCCAAATTTTAACATGGCATGATTTTGATGACAATGATATGATGATCAAAAAGAAAAACTTTCACCAAACAAATCATGAAAAATTAAGCTCTTCATTCATCAGTCGAGATCCGAATCCAAGTTAAAGAACTTTCTCAGTCCAATTTCTGAAAAAACACAATGCATAGAGGAACCAAACTCGATTGGAGAGAAAAATTGAGTAGTAATTAGGCAAAACCAGAGAGAGAGAGAGAGAGAGAGAGAGAGAGAGAGAGAGAGAGAGAGAGAGCTCACGAAGCAATCGTCGTCAATGGTGAAGATGTACTTCTTCTTGGAGACCATGTAGCCGAAGCAACGGCAAGCGGAGTCCTTGAAGGAGATGCAAGAGGCCTTGGGGCCGAGAATCCGGTTGATGTCGTTTCTGTTGTAGAGCTCGTAGTCGAAGCCCTCTGGAACCCTGATCTTCTTGGACGGATCTCCGTCCTGGACGATGATCAGGTGGTAGGGCTGGAAAAATGGCCGCCACATCTCCAGGAAATCCAGGTTTCGGATCGTCGGAATCACGATGTCCAGCTCGTCTTTTAGCAGCGGAGTCGGCTTCACCGAATGTTCCGCCATGGCTGACGACTTGCAGAGAACCAGAGAGAGAGAGAGCGAGAGATAGAGAGAAAGAAGAAATGAGAGATAGAATGTGGAAGAAGAAGGAGAAGAAGAGGAATTTTGGACCGGATAAAAAGTATGCGTTTGTCTTGCTATTTATAACTTTAGGGGCTGTTTGTCTATGGTACACTATCTTTTTCTTTTTAAAAATTAAATTATAGCTTAAGTCGCTATTTTATACCAAAAAAGTACGGGAAAAAAAAAATCATTTATCTTGATGAGGCTTTTTGCAATTTCATGTATAAAGTATAATCTTCACTCTTCTTTCATTTTCCATTTTTTCTAAAATGATTACTTTTTCTCGTCCTTGTTTTATATAGATTTGTTTGTTTGGCCTCTTGACTGTAAATCTTAAAAATTTTTCTAAAAGGATAGGAAAAAAATAAGTTTTTTTTTATGTTTCAGTTTAGCTCCAACTAAACTATATTTTTTCATCTTAGTTTTTGTCTTTTTCTAAAAAGTTAATGAAATTTATAAATAATTTTTGAAAAATCAATCAACTCCGATTTAAAAATTTCATCTCCAAACATACACTCCTTCACCTGATTTGTTAGTTGGAGATGAAACTTTTAAGTTAAATTTGTTAACTTTTAAAAAATAGTTATAATTTTTGTTGATTGTTCATTAAAAGACAAAAATTAAAACAAAAAAAAATTTGAATTGAAAACTAAGTTCTAAATGCACCCATTTTATTAGTTTGGTGAATTTATTTTGTACTGTTTTTTAAATTTTGATGTGATTACATTAAAAAAATGGATAATGTACATTATGAAATGGATTCTGTATAAAGCTCCTTAAATTTTTAGCGAGTTCATTTGGTGCAAAATCTATTTTTAATTTCTATAAACTGAAATGTCCTTGCACACGTCAAGTAAATTTGTTTGGAGCGTATACAATAATTCTAAATAAGGATAGATATAGAGAAAGTTATATTACGTGCACGAAATAATACGTATCAGAGTGAGTGTTTGCATCTAAATTTTAATTAGAAGGTCAATAATTAAATTAGAAAAGCAATGTTGTATATTATTATGTTTATGAAATAATTTGTTCATACAAAAAATTTAGAGGGTAAATATGTTAAAAATTCTTTTTTGTCTCTTTGGAGTCGTTCTATTCCAATAAGGGGAGGGTGATACAAAACATTTGACTTTTACATTTTAGATTTGCGGAGATAAATAATGCAAAGCAAAACAAAACAAAACAAAAAGATAAATAAAATTGATATTTAATTTTATTAATTTTTAAAAGTTAATTTTTCTTTAAATTAAAAAAATAAATGTTTTCAAATTTTTTTAATTTTTAAAAATTAATTTTTTTATTTAAAAATATTATGTGACGGGATGAGAGACTAGAATGAAAGATACCATTTAATGCCTTTTATCGTTTTAAATAAGGGTATTGAGATGATTTTTTTTCTTCTTTGAGAAAAGACAAATATTGGTTTATTTATAATTTTTTTTAGTGGACAAATACGGGAGGAGCTGTAGACGTGCTCTTTGTCAAGAATACAATTAATGAGCTTTATTATTATTAATGTGATACCTGAATTAGGCAATTAAGTAAGAGGCTCCCTTCAGTTTTCAATGGATTGTTTTCTGAATAATATTAAACACTAAATTTTCTGCCATTATTAATATGCCAATTGAAGAGGTAAGCTAGCTATTGATTTTTTTATTTTTCCTTGGCAAGTACAAATCCACAGGTTTCCTAACTTGTTATTTTTGATATCTCAATAATATCTAATAAATTATAATTATGTTACATCATTAAAATTCAAATTATGTAATATCTGATTATTTTATACTCGAATGTTATATCACATAGAATAATACGACATGACATGTGATTTTTTTTTTAATTTGACGGAAAAATCATGTGATTTAGTTGACAAAAAATAAGGAAGGAAATTTGAATTCAAATTGAAAAAATGTCACGGTCCTTTATTTTTTGGGCTAAAGCAAATATCTTCCAATGTTTTGTTTTATTTTGTCTTTTTATTTTTGAACTTTACTGCACTACTGGTGCACTTTCGACATGTTCCCATGACAGCCATACGCTCCGGGGGACAAAAAAAGTTTCAATTCACAAACCAAAGAATGGTTGGCATTTTGGCTATTTTACCATTTGACATCTTCCCATACAAAACCAACTAAATATATTCGATTTTGTAATCACATTATGGCGTTACTGTAATGTGACATTAAATTACAATTTGGATAGAATTCATACAAAAAAAAAAAAAAAAGCAAGAAGAAGAAGAAGAAGAAATCACATTATGGCGTTACTGTAATGTGACATAAAATTACAGTCTGTATAGAATTCATACAAATAAAAAAAGAAGAAGAATAGTATTCTGTCACTAGCAGTAAAAACTACTGGTGTATTTCGAAACATCACTCAATTTATAATATATCCTAGTGTAATATAATTTGTATTTGGATACTTCGTATATTTTATTTAAATACAAATACTTTTAAAATCTGAATCAAATATAACCACTATTTCGTATTTCCTTTTTCTATATATTTTTATCAATCACGTTACATATTCTTTCTTTCTCTCTCACCAAGAACCTAAACACGCTTAATATCTGAATACAATATAAAAGAAAAAAGAAACATCTAAACACATATTATATTTTATTGTATTATATTTAAATATAATATTACATTGAATGTATTTTTATAACAGACCATGAAAACACATGTTTTGCTTTATTCTTAATTAATTTTACTATTTTATCATTATTCTCCTTGGCATATGTATAAATGCATATGCAATAAGTGCTATGCCATTTGATCGGTCGTAGAAGAATAGAAAGGGAATAATAATATATTAGACAGTGGATGAATGAGGATAAGGAAAAAGAATATTCTTATAATTAATTTAGTTAAATTAAAGAAGAAAACGTGGTTTGACAGCCAAAATGCTGTTGAGGTTCATACGGTATTTGCACGTAGCTCTCTCACGTTCCCAACCACTCTTCACAGCCAATGACACGCTCTAGTGGTTGAAGACCACCATCTTTCCATGCTCTTAAGCCTTACAACTTCACATGCCTCGCACATGGTGAATCTTTTTTGCGGGATTAAAAATGGGAACCGATAGTTTCTTCACTTTTTTTGTTCACCATATATTACGGAATCTAATAAAACCACTGATAAAATAGTATTAAAACCCGACCATTCTCACAAAAAATATTTATTGTGGTTTGCTCAGTCCGTAGGGTAGCTTTCCTATTCTATGTATGCAAGACTTGGGGCAAAGTGAGTATCATTTAGGTTTGGTAGTAAAGTACAAATAATTGCATATTAATTTTTCGCGCTGTTCGCCAAAACCTCCTTTAAAATTGCTAAGTTTGGCATGCCTCGGCTAAAACTCTATAAGATTGTTTTATTGTGCTGGGAGAAGAATTCTCAACCTTGATGTTGGTGGTACCACATATTTGTTAACTTAAACGTTGAAATTGTAAAATGTAACGAGATATTTGTGAATCTTAAAGATTTTAATATCGGTGTAGTGCATAATGGGAGAAAAGCTAAGTACTTGCAAACCTTTGACATTTGAATAGTAAATGGAAACAGCCAGTTTGGCAACAATTCTCAAACTTTTACCCGTTCATAGGCGTTGACGTAGTTAAATTAAGTTCATAAGGTTATCAAAATTCTTAATTATATACATGAGCATGACTATGAGTCCCTAATAATGAACTTGTTTATTCATTATTTATTACCTATAAGTTCTAAGCCCAAAAGAAGGAAGGTAAAAAAGTGTGACTTTTAATTATGCCACCACATTCCTATATTCATAGAATGGCCTCAATGAGAGAACGAATCCCACTCATGTAAAGAGAAGATGAGTTTGTTTCACTTGTTAAAATTCTAACGGAAATTATAATAAAAAGCACTTTTCAATAGATAGTAGATTTTTTTTAAACATTTGAAATAAATAATAAATTTATTAGGTAAATAATTCATCAAGTAAATATAGGTGAAACTTTACTTCTAGAAAAAAAAGATTATTTACATAGTAAATTTGTTATTTATCTAGTAAGTTTATTATTTATTGTTGTTTATTTGCAATATATATATTTTTTTTCCTGAAAATTGCTATTAAATTCTTTCTTCCAAATTCTAATTGGGCTCCAAAATGGTTGAGCAAATTTGGGTTTTCTTGTTGGTAGGCCCATTCTGGCTCTTGTGGGCTGGGCTGCTTGCACAATAGTGGGCATAATCCTTGTTTAAAAAGTCACCCTTGGTAAACTTCAAGAATTTATTGAAATGAAACAACATTTACACCAAAACCAGGGAATTTAAAAATTGGTTAAGCACTAACATTGAACTAGTCATGACAGAGTTTTAATTTTCAACAAGGAACTTTGGAATTCTCATATATTTCTATAGTCCTAGCAGCATGCTTGTCTAGCTTTGAAATATGCATTTGGAGCATGATTTTAGTAATTGTGTACTTGTATATGAAATCCCCTTGGTGCTTCAACTCTTGGAAACTTCAAAATCTCATTTACCCCTACTTCCTCCCATCTGCACCAAATGGAAACCAATACTTACAATGAGCGGTAAATATGAGTCGAGCTAATAGGCCAACTTGTGAGATGTACCGTCACTATCCAGTCCAGTCCACATCGTGTCGTTTAAAAAAGCTATAAACTTTATCTTTTTATATAGAAAAATACTAGGGAACACCAATTTTAATATCAATTTTTGAGTCTCAAACTACGTGATATTTGAGTTGTCGTTTTTTTATTAGTAAGAATTTAAAGCATTGTCATATTGGTTGATTGCATTTTATCAATGATAATATAACACGTGAATTAATATTCAAAAAATTGAGATTAAAGTTATGTCCTAGTGTTACTCTTTTATATAATACGTATAGGTTGGCCTTGGCCACGCCAGTCTGTACAAAGGGGGCCAGCGCGGCTAGCTTTTCTCTTTATACCCACATGGGCCAGAGACCAGGTCGAGTGTCCATATTTCTTCTCTACATGAGTATTGCATAAATGAAATGGAATTGCTTTTAAATAACAAAAAGATACTACGGTTGACTTCAGAAAAAAAGACAGCTGTACTTGATGATAAAAAGAGCTTATGTTTTAATTACATAGGTACTTTTCAGTACGGTTGAAGTGCAAAATTCAGTGCCTCGCATTCTCACTTCTATGTAATGTTATATATGTATATACATACACACATATAAAAAGATGTCAAATTGAAGGTGAGAAGGCCAACCTGAATTTAGTGACAAAGTAGTGAAGAAATACAGAAATCTGAACTATGCCAAGTTCCTTTCCGGGACAAAGCCTGCTTCCTCCTCCGAAAAATAGGCAGTACTTGTGGGATTCCAAGCTCTTGTTCTGCATCAAAATGGTCCATTTTTTCTTGGTTTTTAAGGACACTGGTAGACTAATAAATATAGTTATATATATATATATATATATATATATAGAGTAAGGCCATTGGTTAAACTTACCTGAAGCCACCTCCAAGGATTGAAAGTAAAAGGCTCCGGATAAATGACTGGATCAAAGTTAGTCTCTCTTGTGAAGAGATACACTTTCCATCCTTTGGGAAACAGAAATCCTGTTTTTAGACACAAGGAAAGAAGTTCGTAAAATTTTCTTTTTTCAAGGGATTTAGAGGCATGAAAATTACGGTCCCCAGATACCATTCAATTCCATATCCGCAGCTATCTTTCTCATCATTCCGCAGACAACACTAGCCAACCTTGATGTTTCGAAAATCAACTGCATCAGAAGAGGAAAAGTAAACATTACACACACACGTTTTTTTAATTCTTAGTACTAACAAAGAAAAAGAGAAAGATCTCCAAACAGCTTACGGCGCGAGTAAAACTCATGGATTTGTAGTCATCCCAGTCAATTGGCTCCTCTTCTCTTTTCCTTCTCCGAATCGCAAAATGCTCTTCCTAATTGGGGTTTATCAGAAAGAAATGGTGAAACATGAGAATAAAAAATGAATAAAATGAAATAAAAGCTTAGAAACCAATTTTGTAATAAGAAATTGTGACCTACTCTAAGTTCTTGAAGAGCTCTTGGATTGTCATGTAGATACTTGATGGCCATCATTGAAGTAGTTGACACAGTCTCGAAACTAGAATATAAAATTGTTATTATCTGATCAATTATCTCTTCATCACTAAGATTATAATTGTTTTCCTCGCTTTCTAGAATCCGATCAAGCATGTCGTTTTGCGAACCCGAAGCTCTTCTCTCCTCCATGATTTGCATCAAGAATCTCTTGATATTTTTCCTCCCCTGAGAAAAATTTCATTTCCAAGATGTAGAAAATCAACCTGAGAGGATAACTTTTTAAGTCACAAATGTATTTATGCTAAATATGAGTGACCAGGTGTCAAATAGTCCTTGATAATTTACCTGCATACCCTGATAGTAACTTGTACCAGGAAAGTTGATAGGTAGTGTGAATGCTCCTACCAGAATCTTATGAAACTCTGCCTTGAAAGCTTTGTAATTCGAGTTCGATTCTCGTTCCAAAATCAGTTTGAAGAATGCAAAAAACGCCATCTATAACAAAACAATAAAAAAAAAAATAAATAAATAAATACTGATATGCAACGGTACACCAGAACCGTTGGAATTGGACTAGATCACCAGTTTTTGAACCATTGGTTCATTGCCATGTCAAAAACAATGCTGGCGGTTTGGTTTTGGGATTTCAAGGTTCGGCTTCAAACCGAACCAAAAAATTCAATTAAGTTCATGGTTTGGGAATCCGATCCCCTAATTGCAACCTACATTTATGTAAACCATACCACACATGTTGTGTAATTTGTAAGTTCTAAAAATAGTCATTCTGGTTTTCCGAGTGTTCAAAATTTTAAAAAAAGTGAATTGCAAAAACAAAACATTGGAAGAGATGAAAACTTCTTTCCACAACCACTCTATATATAAGGGAATGAAATTTCCTTTTCAACTCTTACACTCTAATGAAGCATCAAAAACATATTTTGCGATTTACCTAAATTAAACGGTTCAGTTCTACCTCAAATTACGGTTCGGTCTAAAAAATTTGATAGCTTAGGACCGAGCCACGGAGACTATGCACACACTTGAATAAAAGCACCGTTCGCAAAATCGCAGCATACTATCTATGACTACTAAGCTATTTCCTTGAAAAGGGGGTAAAAAATGTTATACGTACCTCCTCAGTTTTTGTTTGAATGTCAATGGTTTCTCCGTCGAAATTGGCAAGAAATGATCTCATGTACTTATCAATTTTTGGTAACAGTAGTTCTCTAGTGGCAGAAGGGCCAACAAGGGATAAAAGTGACCCTCTAATATGCTTATGAGCAGAACCATATACAGCAGCAATGTTACACTTTCCCAAAATGTTGGTCATGGACTGAGGATATCCAGGAACAAGTCCTTCCCCTTCATTTAGGAGGATGTATCTGTTGAGTTTTGGATCCATTGATATAATTGTTGGACTTCCAAATATATGAGTCTTGAACACAGTTCCATACCTGTTTACCAAAAATTAAACAATTATATTCCGCTTTCGATCGTTCCTATTACTGAAATTAGAATATTACTTTCACAATTATCTTGACTGAAAAGAGTATTATTGGCTTCATTAAAACTTTTTTTTTTTTTTTTCTAATAAAGGAAAGTCCGGAAAGGGGTTGACCAGTATTGACATACCCAAATACGTCGGCAACTTAGGGCCCCGCTCAAAATTTTTTTTTCCCTCTTATTTACCTCTGTGTGTGTGTATATATTTATATGAGTCTATATGTAAAAAATTGCAAAAGCCCCCCTTAAACATGAAAAATCTAACCGATATTCCTCAAAATTTTCACATGTAGTCAATTAGTCCCCGAAACAAAACTTCCTAAATGGATACTCCTGACATTATCAAAAAGAGTTTCCTAGACGCTGACATTAACTCTGTAATAAGAAGATTGTTTTAAGGCATCACCTGTTCATAATTTTTAAGAGCAAGTATACGTGAAACATAACAATAATTTGAATGACACATTTGTTTTGAAAATTTCTATCATAGGACATGAAAATAATTAAACAATGTATTATTGGTATAATTGTTTGATAATCATATTATTTTAACGAGATTTACTCTCTTGATTGTTTTTCTATTTTAATTTTTGATTGTAAGTACATATATATATATATATATTTTTTTTTGTAATAAGACTTTGCTTCTTCAAAAAAATATTATTCTATTGAGGAAGCATCAGATAAGTCTATTCTTTTTTATTATGTTTCATTTTATAATTTTAACACATGAGAAACTGCCACACAAACAAATACACCCTATCATGGAATCTTTCCTTCATTTTCTTTTCTTTTTTCCTTTCTCTCGACTATTTTATGCTGTTTTAGACAGAATTGGCCCTAGCTGAAAAAGACATTAATTATTTTAATATCTGGTAGTGTGGGGCCATCTGAAGAGTAGCCAAATATATCATCTTCCTTTCGAAAGGAAAAAGTTCATTACTTCTGTTAATACGGTTGAACAAGATAATTAGCAGATCAACTTCTAAAACAATATAAAATATTAATTCGTAAGAAAAAAGAACTAACAAAAGGTTGTTATTGTTGTTTTTTTTATTTAATTTTTTATTTTTATGATTTAACAGAATATATTCTGTCAACTTTTAACTTCCACAACCCCTAAAGGCCATACCTACAAATTTTCTGGAAAAAAAAATGGAAAAACAAGAAAATTAATAAATAAATAGTTAGGTTGATGGTAACAGAAAAACAATTTATGACTCTCATCACATAATTAGGAGATAAATATGTACATTCATATATAAATATATATCTTGAGCCTCAAAATAACCATTAGGAAAGACACACACACACAAATATATATAGATACACAAGTATCAAAAAGTATTAAAAAAAAAAAAAGCTAAGTAAAGTTACTTAATACCTTGATTTCTTGTCGGTTAAGAAATCCAAACCATGTTTAAGAAAGTCTGAGGTCTCACCAAAAACTGGCCAACCCATAGTTCCTGGAGGCAGGCCCTTGGCCGCCGCTGCTGCAACAACATGGTACCGCATCACACTCACAGCATTCCCTTTCGACAAAGCAAAGCAGATCACAGAAAACAGTACTACTACTGCAAAGGACACCCCAAAAGCCACAGCCAACATCATTGATCAGTAGACACTACTCCAGAAAAACTATTTAAAAAAAGAAAAGAAAAGAAAACAGATCTCTTCTAATATGTGGTTGAAAATGACCTCAACAGATTTTAATTTTTTTTTTTGGGTGTAAATTATGTGTATAAAATGGGGTGGGTCTCTGGCATGATCAGGGCAGACTATATATAGGATATAGGACAAACCAATGTACCTAATACTGCCTTTGGGGCCTATTTCATGTATAACGTACATTATGTATATTAGGGATGGGAAAACATGGCAAGAAATCACACCAAAATATTCTCCTTAATTTTAATAATTGCCCCTAAGATTTGGTACTAAATTTTAGTTAGAAGATCAATATATTTATATATATATATAGCAGGGTATTGATACCAAAATCTTCTCCTTAATTTTAATTATTCCACCTGAGATTTGATACTAAATTTAGTTAGAAGATCAATATATATATATATATATCTTATATTGCAGGGTATTAATTGTGTATTTATTTTTTGTTCATAAAATGAATAAGATTGGATTTAGAGGCCGAATTTCCTTTGATTCTCATGATTCCCTTCCTTTAGTATATAGAGAGAGTGTTCATTTTTGTTGTATTGGTAAGAGCACAATGAAATATTAAATATGGAAAGATCCGCCTCACTTACCTTATTGTTAATGTTATTGTAGGCACCACAACAGATAACATTTTATTTTACTTTTATCCAAAATTGATTGTCTGGTATGTAATATTGATAATAACACGAAACTATGGTAATTAGGACATGGGAATTAAAACAATAGTTTGATCATTAGGAAGATTTGTTTGTGTTTAATGTGATTTGATAAAAATAAATGGAAAAGTTTAAAACACAAAAAGTTGTAATAAAGGTACGTAAATCTTAAATTTTCTATATATTTAATGCTGATAACAACACGAGATTTATGGTAATATGGTCATGTTCGATCTAACAGCTTTACATTTAATCCAGTGGCTTTAATTATTAATTTGCAATATGATTATTGTGAGCCTACCCGAGAATGAAAAATTAGCATATTGTTGTTTTGTGTAGATATATAAGTTGGGATAAGAAAACTTGTTGACATAAGCTCCGCTTGTTTGTTTTAATATTAATGAATATTTAGAGTGAATTGAATGAGAAATTATGGTAAATAATTCGGTTATTGTTCTTGTTTTGGTTAATGGTTAATGAATTAAATTATCGGATTTGCTCCATAAATTATACGTGTTTCACAAACTATAATACTAATCCATTCCTTTTGTTAAATAATTTATTCATGAGAATTTTCAAAAACGACCAATCTTCTAATCCAAAATTTGAATAGTATTTTTTAATTAAAATAGCCATTTACCCTAATCCCCCAAATTTAATCTCGTTACATACTAATCTTGTTTAGAAGATGTAATCTGAGACAGATAGTCGATTCACGCACCCCATAATCCAACCAATAATTTACTCACCTATTTCCGTTGCTTTCACTTTTGTCCCCCTACTAAATGGACTATTATACCTTCGAGAGCTTGATTCAAAATTTAAGACATCGATAATGTGAACAAGTGTAGACTAAAAAGGAACAAATTTCACTTATTAAAAAGGTAAATTATAATAACACTACAAGAGCATCAATAATCCCATTAATATCTTGTTCTTTTATTTTATTTTATTTTCCTAACACCTATCTTTTTTCTCATTTAATCCAAATTTACAAGTTAGTAAACAGTTTGCCTTTGAGTGATTAGCATGCCTTTTCTACCATGATCTCGATCTGACGAAAAATTTTCGATTAGGATATAAATGCTAATTGTAAACTCGCCGAAGACTTTTGATCTAGTGACCCCGATAAGTTTGGGAGGGATGAGACTTTAATGTAAGGTCGTGAGTTCAATCCTGTCCATAAAATAATAATAATAACAACAATCGTTAACATAAATGAGATAGGATATAATTGGTGCAAGTAGTGGTAGCTAGTTGCAGAACAAAAACACAAAATTTTCCATGCCAAAATGATGTGGAGAATTGATGCTCACTTTGAATTTCATTCACTACTGGCCGAGAATTCTTCGCGCTATACGTTGAAGCCGAAACATGCATGTAAGAGTTCCCCCACGTGCATGTTTATATTTTTCATTTCTTATTTTATTTTATAAAAATATATGATGTCATTGGTCATTCATATATATATATATAACATATAAATATACACACACAATCTTACTATATGCATATAGACTCCCACTATTGTTGTATGAATTACCCATTGCCTCAGTTTCTATGATCCATATCTTTATGTTCCCTTCCTCTGTTCCACCATTTATGAATTTCCATGGGTCAATCATGTCTCGACACCTAACCGGTTACTCCGGAAACGGTCGCAGAGAATGTTTCAACTTGACTTTTTTTTTTTTTTTTCGGAGGGCATTTTTCGGTATGTAATTGATAACTGGGAGTTGCTTTATCTACAAATTATGGGGGCCACAAATAAAAGGTGATAAAATCACAACAAAAAGAGAGGAATATTATGATTTCACGGACATGCTGAAGAAAATCACGTCAGCAAGATCCAAAACTCTTGCGTACGTGCTTGGAAACATGTCATGTCTGTTCGGAGTAGTTGTACAATAACGGATTCTGTGAAAAGGCGGAAAAAAAAAACCAGAGAAAAAAAAGAAGATATAGAATATAAAGGGGTTATGGGGTCCCCAAGAATAATAAGCCTCCACTCCACCAAAAAAAAAAAAAAAGAGAAAAAAACAAAAAAAAAAAGGAGGTGTACGTGAACCTTCTTTTTTGCATGACATGAAAGGATTGTTATTAAAAATGACCATGAAAAGAAAATGACAAATATAGATAAGAATATGTGGTGAGTTACTCTCAATCATATGGGTTCGTTTGGTGTTTAAGTTGAGTTTGAGATGAGATGAAATTTTTAACTTTGAGTTCAGTTAATTTTTTAAAAAATAGTTATAAATTTTGTTAACTATTAAAAAAAAGACAAAAATTGAGATGAAAAATTTTAATTGAATTTGAATTAAACTTATTCAACAAATATAGACTAAACTTTTTTTTTTTGGGTTAAAATATTGCCAGTACAAATTTACTATATATGCCGAGTTATCTTAGGTAACTAGGAGTCACGGAATTGGTGAATTTTCCACGTTTTAGTATGAAAGGGTTGACAAACAATTTTATGGAATACGGAGCCAACTTTGTCGGGGTTATTGTTCAAGAACGTATATATAGCTTAAACTTTCCAAGAAAAAATGTTTGGGACACTACTACTAAACATCACTATTAACAGAAGATGAACTTTATATCTATGAGTCACATGATATATATCGTGGGAGTCAAATTTTATTAATGAGTAGCTCAACACTATTGGTATCTCTTAACATTGTTCATTTTCTGATGTTTTCGTGGACATATCTTAAAAGGAGATTTATTGGGTGCCACCATTCAACAACAGGCACCCCACCCCATGTGTCTCAGGTTGGTTTATACATTATTGTATCAATTATTACAGGTACAATATTTTCTCTCATCTTAAGCTCGGATAACAATCTTCTTTCGATAAAAAAATAAGTTTGCATCTCCAATTTGCCATCATGTATATGAACATTAATCGCCAACTTCATTTTCTGCCTCCATACGAGACTTTCACCAGCTTACCGCATCACCTGGCCTCCGTCAGAGAATGGCAGTACAACTTCACTTAAGATTTAATGTCAAACCCTACGAACTGCGCATTGGCGATGGCCAGTGATTCAGATAGTGGTTCTTCGTACGGTGGTGTATAACTCAGGTGGTGTTTTTTCATAGTGCAAGAAAATCTACGCACAAACCATAATATTTCACCAATTTAAGGATCATTAAATTATGGATTAGACAAAAAAAACAAAAAAGAATATGTATTAGTGGTATTGAACTCTTAAACAAACGCCATTAAAGCTCACCCTGTTGGGGCTAGCTCATTAGATAGGAGCCGGGGGATTCAGGATTTTAGGTATCATGTTTAAAATTTGAAAGGTTTTCTTTCAAATTTAATCGAGTGGTCTACACGGGTCCAAAAACATTTTTTTTTTTTAAATGCTCATGGTGTTGATAATATTAAACTGCTCAATTAAGCACCATTTGTACATATTTTCGTCCTAATTTTGTATGGTAGTTTCGACAAATTACATTATGCCTGGAAGCTAGAGCTCTTATATAAAGTATTCACGATCATGATGATATATGAATATGACCATTCTTAGCGGGGGCAAAAATGAAAAATTCAACGAAATCGTGATTGGTGTTAGAGATCACATCATGAAACTTAAGTCTAGTTACAGGGCCATAGTTGTACTTTGTCTAAACATGTACATATACACACACACAAATACACACACACATCGTGGAAGTAATTGCACAAACCGCATAATTTTCAAAACCAGTATTAATTGTAGTGCATATTAATTAACATCTACCTACTTTGTTGTAATATTAATAAAATCTAACTATTTAAGCCGAGTGATCAAGGAATTTAATTCTATTATTTAGTTTCTATAATACATGGGAATTTCTACTGTGTAGTCACCACTGTAGTAATAATTCAGATAAGATTATTCCCTTCACAATATAAATTCACAACATCACAATCTTTAAAAATAAAGTGTCCAACTTTATTATTAATAATTGTGAACCATATATCATATTATATGTAAATATTCTTTCAAGTTATATCTTTCATATATATATATATAAACGCATATATTTTTCTCTATTTTAGAGAACACTATACGTAACATTATTAATAAAATAAAAAAATGCATAAATTCTGGTCATCATAATGTTAAAGATTAATAAATACAATATTTTTTACTTTTCAAGCACAATTCCGAACACACAAGTCAAACAATAAAAAGGACTCTTAAACAATTGAGAAGATGAGTTTAAAAAATTAATTATTACAAGAAGCTGAAGCTCTGCTTAAACATCCTTGCCGGCATTAAGACTGCCTTAGAAGCCTACTCTTTTGGCTCCAATACATAAAAGTTCTTTTTGTCATGGAATATTAAGGAACATATAGTTTGTTACCTTTATCAATTTATATATCTTGAGCAACAAAGAGCTGAGTAAGATAACATATGCTATCTTTATTTATTTATTTTAAATTATCAAACGTACAGTCACCAATTATATCTACTAAACAAAATTATTTTATAAACTATTTTTCACTGTTTTCATTATCCAACATTTTTGTCAAGATATTTTTATGCTGAATTTTTTTTAAAAAAAAACTACCATTCTTTAACTTAACCTACGCTACCTATGGTATCCCTTCTTCTTCTTCTTCTTTTTTTTTTTTTTTTTGTTCCTTCTTCTTCTTCTTCTTCTTCTTCTTCTTCTTCTTCTTCTCTCTCTCTCTTTTAAATACTCAACAAAAAAATTACATATTTTTTTAATAAAAATATAATTATCTCTAGTGGCAGGAAGGCCAACAAGCGATAAAGATAACACTATAATATATTCTTGTGAGCATAACCTTATGTAGCATGTATTGTTACTCTTTCCCAATATTAAACCTATCGATCGAAGAAGAGGGATGAATTGAGTTATATTTATTTATTTATTTATTTTTTGTAAAAGCTTTGGAAAGTTCCAAACAATAACATTATATATCAAGATAATCAAACAATATGCCCTAAAATAAACTCTTAGACGTTAACACGCATATAAATATCAAGTGATGATGACAATTATAAAAAGTTAAGTGAAAATAGTGCAAACACATGATATAGTGGTTCGGCAACATGCATGTGTCTACCTCCATTGTCGTCAAGCATATGTATCATAATTTAGGAACTCTTGTATATGTTCCTCAACTAATAAATGCATAAAAAATGGCCAAAACCCTCGAATATGAAAAAAATACTAAAAAACCAACTCTAATATTGACTTTTGAGTACTAATCTATGATAATATGTGAGTTGTCATTTTTTGTTGACATGCATTTTCAGAATTGTCACATCAATTGATTATATCTACCAATCAAAAGATAACAATTCACCGTCACGTGAGTTGATACTAAAAAGTTAGGATTATAGAATTGGTGTCTTGATAACAGTACTCGTCTCCTCAAGTAGAGTAATGCTAAGGACACCAACTATAATATTAATTGTTTCGCACCAACTCACGTAGTAATGAGTTATCATCTTTTTATCAATCGATGCAATTGATTGCTCAAGGAGGAGATCCAACTGCACCTTCTAGTATGACAATCTTTTAAACATTTAATGATTAAAAAAGACAATTTACATTGCATATAAGTTGATATTCAAAAATTGATATTAAAATCAGTATCTATAGTATTTTTCTATCGAATATATAGACATTTAGGCTTGCTAACAACTGGGTTTAGAGAAGGGGAAAAAAAAAAAAAGATTCTTCGTTTTTGCTTGCAATGCAATGAGTTTAATCAGACGATGAAAAAGAATAGAGTGACAGGGACTGAACAGGAAAGAAGGTCAGAATAGACCATGATAATAGAGAACTATTGAAAGAACATGTGGTAAATCATTCTTATTTCGCCCGTGTTTGTCTCATCATCTCATTTCAACTTAAACTGTACTTTTTTTTGTCTTTTTCCCAAAAAGTTTTTGTTTTTTCCCAAAAAGTTTTTTGTCTTTTTTGAAAATTCAAAAAATTTTACTATTACAACTAAAATATTTCAACTCAAACTAACCAACCAAACAAACCCTTCATCTTTTGAACTTTATTTATTTATTTATTTTGCATGGCCAGTACTTATTTATAGGTACTTTGCCGAATTACCAAGTGAACTAGGAGCCATGGAAGGTGAATTTTCCACGTTTTAACTATAGTAAAAGAAAAATTACCGAAAAAAAAAAAAAAACTATAGTAAAAGCAAAAAAAATTTAATTAATGAAATTAATGCCAGCTTTGTTAGAGTTGGTACGTACGCTTTTGTGTAAGGCAGGTCACGATTTCCCATTCATATCTGTAATCCCAAAGGAGATTTGCTTGGCTCCAGCAATTCAACCACAAGCACCCCACCCCATGTGTTTCAGGTCGGTCCTTTCTACATTATTGCATAATTTTATAGTATGCAATTCCTCTATAGTGTACGTATATAAATTTATGGAGTGATAATGTGGACCCTGATGACTGGTTTATTTTAGCGTCTAATAAAAAATGATGAAAAAAGATTTCAAATAATGACAAGATAACATAGATTTACAACACTAGGTCGAAAGATTCAACAGTTAATTAAAGACTCTTTGCAGTTGAAGACTTTTCAGAGGATCGAAATTCTAAAGTATAAGCTCAATAATCTTATACTTGCGTAGAAGGAGATGGAAATTCTTGCTTGAGGTTCATGAGAAAGTTAGCAAAGCTAGATTTAAGGAGCCTATGTGAAATAAAAGACTTCTTACAAGCTTAGTACACGTAAGTGAATGGATTTTAAGTAGAGAAAAGCATAACGATCTCTCTTATTTTTATTTTTTGTTTATTTAAATTTGGGGGTAGGGGGATTCGAACTCTACACTTTAGGTGGTGTCAGGTATGATATTACCACTAGTCTATACCTCCAATCACAATTTTTTTTTTTTCTTTAACCTTCTCATTTTTAATTGAAAGTTAATCTATCTTTATATAAGTTCCAAACAGAACAGCATTCTTTAGATAAACAATAAGATTTGAAAATTATATGAACATGAATACTCTTCAACCTCCTTTCCCTGACTTCATTTCATATTTACGGCGGTGCATGCCGGCGATACTGGTGGTTTCTCGTTTGCTGACTGATGACTCGTACATATAGTGTTTCTTCACGTTGCAAAAAAGATATATATGTATATATGTGTGTGTGTGTGTGTAATGCGTGTGTATAAACCATTCAAATTTCCATATATCACCATTACTCTTTAACATGATTAATTATATATATATGAAAGTTACTCGGCATTTATATAGAGCGACATGATTAAAATCAACACTAATGGTAGTTGTCGCAGTGATGCTCATGATATATAAATTTATAATACTCATTTCCTTCTAACTTATGTATAATGTTCAAGTTACGACATATTATGATAGACTAGCAGCTATAATACAGTGCTCATGATCAACAATAATTTAAGACTACTCTAGAAAAAAAGAAAAATTCAACTCATTGGTGATTGATTTTAGAGACATCATAAAGCTGATAAAGCTGATGTCTAGCATTGGGCCATGGTAGTATTTCGTCCACACATGCACCTATATATGTATATATATATATGTGTGTGTGTTTATATATATATATACACACTATGTGAGTATTTATGCTCTAATAAGAAAGACTTAACATGCGGAAACTATTACATATGAAATGAGTAAAGAATAAGTAAATTTTGTAAAAGCCAATTTCTTATTACTTATAGCTTTCATCCAGTAAAAAGCAATTAATTAATGAAGAATTTGAATAGTTTGGGTGAAAAAGAAGAAAAAATAAAAAAAATACAAAGCCAGTATAGATTGCTTAGAGAGACAACATCAAGCTGGCGTCTAGTTGTAGTCATATTTGGTTCACATTTATATAATTCATGTCACTTGAGTACTGTATATAAAGTCAAGTTTTATTATCATAAACAACCGTTAAAATTATACACTTAAATCTTAATTTTGTTGGTTCATAAATTTTGATCTCAAACACCGTGACATTTCGAATTTTTATGTTTTTATGAAATGACCTTTTTGTCAATAATCAGTTATCAAAACTTAAAACTAGATGAAAAGACGTCAGGACAAGAGGATAAATTTGAAATACTTAAAAAAAAAAAAAAAAAATTTTAGGGGCCGGGCATCAAAAATACAATTTTGACACCTTTCATTTCCATCGCTCTATATTGGCTTCATCACTGTCGCCAAGTATTACAGTGTTTTACTGATGATATATTGATTCCACCACCGAAAGTAGTTTTTTTTTTTTTTTTGGTGGTAAATAGTTCTAAAACAAATAAAAATATCAAAAACACCTTTTTCTTTTATAAGTCATTTGCACAACAATATAAAAGTTCGAGAACAATGTGACATGTTTAAAACTTAAGGGTCACAAATCAACATAAGATTGGGTGTATACATAGTTTTGGGACTATTAGTTGGAAATAAGCCTTCATAAATAAATTCATATATAAACCATTCAGTAAAAACACACTCACACTTTGATAGGAAAACGCTGATAAACATATAAAAAGTAAGGCATTTTCAAAATCCTCCAAGTGAAGACGATATTCCCACGTAATATCTAAAACTTAAAAAATATAACATGACATTTATTTAATATAATGTCCACAATTTTTATCTACAAGTTAAACTCGTTGCCTTGCAAGCAAAAACAAAGCCAAATGATGATCTTTATTATCACACAGGCAGTTGCATCATCAGAGCCATTCAAAACTCAAGTGCTTTCCATTCATTCTGTCTATTGCTTGAAATGCTCCTCCTCTATCACTCCTCTGCACCCATTTGACAAAAGGAAGTGAAAAAAAAAAATATATATATATATATATTATAAAGAAAGTTTTCATGTGTTTGCTTAGGAGTAAAATTTTCTACTTAAATTGAGAGCAACACATTAGTAGGGACAATAATTACCTTGTGTAAATCAGCAGCTACAAAGTTAGCCCCTCACTTACCAGCTGCACTACGGCACAATTTGAGCTTACCAAATTGAAAAAAGGTAAAAATTTACTGGTCAATTTATATAAGGATAAATAATCAGTTTAAACATCCTTTGATATAGATCCGATCTTAAAATTGATCTAATAATGAACGAATAATTACACAATACAGAAACATAAATGAGAGACAAGAGACTTATTTGAAGACATCTTGGTCGACAGTGTCATAAATAGATCTTACCTTGTCGAAATCGACAGCGACAAAGTTAGCCCATTGATTACCAGCTGCGCGATAGCACTTATCAAGCATATTAACGAGGCCTGCTGAGTTATGAACACATGAAATCTTCTTGGCGGGTGTACTCCTAAAATGATTCACGAAAACCAGAGATTTATTACTTCTGTTCATTAAGAGGTGACGACCCTTCATGTTTCCCACATTTCCCAGTATGCATCCCATCTTTCCCATCTGCATATATTGTTTAACCAAAATTACTTCAAGAGAAAGAAATGCCACTAAAAAATGAAATTAAAGAAGGTCTAATTCACAAAATAGCAAAATTTAGGAACCCATTTAAAGGGTGATCTTACATCTTTTCCTAGATGAAAAATAGTTGAATCAAGGAAAAAAATATATTTATTATTATTATTATTATTATAATTTAGAGATGGGAATTCTAGCTATGAACTGATTGATCAAGTACTCTTATAAAAGCTGATCCATGTTTCTTATCGAGAAAATACGTCGAGAAATCTTTTGTTTAAATAAATTAGTGAATTTGAAACTTTAATCTTGTCAAATTAGTACCCTCAAAACTTTAAATCATGTCATCGTAATGCATACTTACACTTATTTTCAACCATGTAGATTCCATTGATAAGCTATCCCTTCGCTTTGTTGTTTCTCTTTCTTGGAGGTGAAGACAATGAGCCTATGATCTTTCGAAACCATGTCGTCGACTCGTGGCCAGTCCTGGCCATCTAGAGGCATCTCGGAAACAGGAAACCACTACTTCATTAAACCCGAATTCCCAGAAAACCTTTGATAGTCCTCTTTCTGCCTCCACATAATCTTCTAAAAATTATCGTCACGATTTCTGATGGATTTTTCGATAAGAAGGCTTCTACCTCCTTCAACGTTTCGATGGCGGGTTCCTACAAGCACCAAAACAAAAAGAACAATTATGTTACTCTAATCTGAGCAGTAAACAGTAACCAATTTTATTTCTTTGAGATATTAGGCATTTTTATTTTCATAACCTAGTAATGTACTTCACAGAACATATCGAACCGTTATCCAAACAGAAAATTGGCTTGTGTTTGGATAGAAAGAAAATGAACTAACTTACAAATGCAGTGAAAGCATGGCATTTCCCATGAAATGAATGACATAACCATGCATCTCCTTTGTAGTCATATGTCGTGTCCAGCATCAACACTCGAACTCCATTCTGTGGCAAGTAATTTTTTCTAATTAGCGTGTTATTAGTTTTTAGATATCGCAAGACAAAACACATATAGGATATGGATGTGTTTTTAATGGTTACTTTTTTTTTTTTTTTTTTCCACGTTATATAAAACGAGCAAAATGTGGTCTTACATTGAGTTGTTCGGTGACACCTGTCCTCTTGATTTTGAAGAGTAATTCGAGAGGTTTCCCGGTGCGGGACTGCTTTCCTTTGATGGCAAAGGAGTTGTGAGTCGCCAGATATGCGTATTTATAGAAAGGTTAGGAACTATTCTGTTATAGATAATTTCTACGTTCTTTAGATTCACCAAGATGAAAAACGACACCAAACTTAAAAGAACGACAGGAAGAGAAAAACGACATCATTATAAAAAACAGTGTTCCTATTAGAAACCACAGTGTATTGAAGACAACACAAACTTGAAAAACGACCCGGTTACAATGTCTTGGAAAAACCAAACATACTATCAAAGACAATTAATCAAAACGATATCCATACTAAAAACGACAAAATCAAGACATTATTAGAAGATACGACATGTCAGGGAACGATAAGGTTAGATAAAAACGGCAACATTTTCGAAAATGACCACGCTACTGAAAACGACATAAACGTGGACATACAATTGCTTGTTGATGAATTAAGACACAACAACAAAGAGAAAATACAAACAGCTTGGTAGAGATTTTAAGTGACAGAAAATATATATATATATATATATATATATCAATATTACCAGAAGCCTGAACGGGTTGGTGACGTTTGATCTTACACATCTTGCAAGCTTGAATTCCACCTCACAAGAAAAACAGTGTAGCCCGGCTGCACAATCTTCATGAATAGAACATTCTTCTCCAAGCTATCAAAATAATTATTTTTTAAAAACAAATAAACAAAAATTAAGAAAAGAAATATGATTACACCTTCACTTAAGACAATGCAAAATAATATTTATATATATAACTGTAAAGAAAAATGAGAAGGCCTTGCACTGTCCATTACAGCATGCAAATGTGATGTGCATGACACTGACGAGATGAACTGGAACTGTGAAGAATTTCAATGCAAAATTTTCAAGGAGACCCATTGTTGGAATGGACACAACTACATTTGAACTACTGATGGTACTATATATATATATATATAGGGCGAAAATGGTTGGACTATATCTATATATCTATAAAAAGCCTGAAGAAGGGATGAGTAGAAGCCATATTTGGAAAAATATTTTTTTGAAAATCTAATAAATAAATCCAGTGAGATATTGTAATCATGACTGAAGAAAAGCTCAATCATATGGTAATTCATGGCTTCTATTTGGTATTAGTGTCAACATTGTACAGATGTATCTAACGAATCAAAGAGTCATTCCTGGGAAGGAAATTGAGGAATTAGTGGTTTAATATATATATATATATATAGAGTAATATATTTTCATTTTCTAAAACAGGGATTGTTACTTAATGTTTACAATTTGGAAATGACCATAAACTCGAATTTGATATTAGATACGCGATCAGGCCTGTTCTAAAATAGTAAACATGATTGGAGGGAGAAAAAAAAGGAAAAAAAACCTGTTTTGTAGGAGCACACAGGTTTTGAGTTGGGACAGAAAATAATGAAGATCTTGTCCATTAATACATGAGTTAATGCACAATGCACCAAGCAGGGGGTCAACATAGTTAGATCTGATATTTTTGGATTAAGATAGTCATTATGTTTGTTAGAATTCTTATGTTGTGTGGGATCGCACTTATAGGATTGTCTTTACTTTAGGAATTAAATTTGATTTTCCGGATCTTTTTTTTTTTCCTATTACTATTAAAATTTAAAAATGAAAAGATTCGAATTCTACATCTTATGGTCAAGTCAGTTTTGATATTACTGTTAAACTATCCTTACAACCACCAGACTTACTTATGTTAAGTAGTGAACATATATGGATCCTATTATCCGTTATTCATATGAATGAACATATTTTACAAATTGTCCTAATAAGCACCTTCCGTAGAAAAAAAAATGTTAAAAATGAACGAAAAATGGTGTAACATGGGTGGAAATTTAAAATAATTGAAATAATTGTAACATTATGTGATGCAGCAGAATGAGAAGGTTCAAGGCAAATCTATGGTTAGGGAGAGGGGTAAAAAAAAAAAAAAAACAAGCAAGAGAGAAGACAACTCAAATCCAATTTATGATATCAATAATCAATAATCTGCCAAACACTTGGGTTTACACAACCTTGCTACCACTAATAGCCAAAACGACAAAAAAATGAAATAACGACACGAACAACAAAAATACTACATGAACAAATAGAACTAATCTTCCTACGTAAGAAAAGTATTTAAGAGGACAAATGTCTAAATTGAGAACTAGAGTCCTGTTTACTGATCCCCGTTTTCATTTGAATGTCAACGGAGATCGTCAAGATTGAAAATCAGATTCAACCTCAAAAGCAAACGAGCTTTCATGGTGGGCTTTAATTGTCAAACTGGGCTATAGCTGCATGATTGGGCCACTTCAATAGGTCAGGTCAGTGCTTCCTGGCCTTTTTCTTCTTCTCTTCCGTCTTCTGTTTCAATCGTCTCTCTCTCTCTCTCTCTCTCTCTCGTCAAATATTGCGGGCACACGCAGAGGCTGTGGCACCACCGAGTCGTTGAACGGCGACACAGAGAGGACAGAGAGAGAGAGAGAGAGAGAAACATCTGTGACCGAGAATCTCTAACCGGTGGTGACCTTGTCGAAGCCCAGAAAGATGCCACAGCTCACGAAGCTTTACACAATGGCAGAAACCTCCCAACACAACACCAAGGACGACTGCTGGATCGTCATCGACGGCAAGGTTCCTCTTCTCTTCTCTTCTCTTCATCCATGGCTTCCTCTCCCAAAATTATTAGATGGGTTCCTTTTTTTTCTTTGATTTATTATTGGGTTTATTTTATTTTATTTTTGGGTCTATTTTGCCCAGGTGTTTAGTTCGTCCTTGTACGTTATGTGTTTGGGGTGTTCTGATTAGTGGTTTTTAGGCCTGTTGTATTTTAGTTTGGTATTTTCCGCAAAAAGGTTGAGACTTTATTATGAAAATCACACTTATATAAATATATATATTATTTTTATTTTGGGTTTAATTTTTATCTTTATACTATATATATTGAAATTTTCTAAAAGATTTTAATTGTTGATGCTAGATAAGGCCTTAGATAAGCTTAATTCTCACACACTATTGACTTCAAAACCTGTCTTGTTTGGTCTTCTTGTCTTTGCCTTGTCCTTTTGGGTTGGAGAGAAGAAGATAGGCTTGAAATATACCAATTAGAGGGTTAAATCTATGTCCTCTTTTTGGCCGTAGATGGGTGGATTGTATCATTAGGTGATGGGATGAGTTTGGATTTTGGAATGATTAAGGTTTTGGATACCGGGGATGGTTTTGGATTCTCCCACTTTTCTTGGGGTAACCTAGGATGATTTTTGGGTTCAGGTTTCATGCTTTCAGATTCTCTTTCGTTATCTCAGTGATGCAATCGTCCAATTTCGCTTCAATTTCGTCGTCTATTGTTACATTGTCATCATGTGTTCTTTGTGGTTTGCACGATAAGATTGTTTTGAGTCTTCTGATTTCTTTAGAGATTAAGTTATAGAAACAAAATCTGTGTTTTATCATAATATTCCAATGTAATAGTGACTGATGAAACTATTCCTTTTCCTGTGATTGTGGCTTGTCGGCATGTTGAATCACTCATTTGGTTGCTAATCATTCTCCTTTGGATCTAAGCATAACTTCTTTCGTCAATCTTAGGTGTATGATGTGTCGTCTTACTTGGACGAGCACCCCGGCGGAGATGATGTAGTGCTTGCTGCAACTGGTATGTTTCTCATGTTTCTTCCAAGTTGGATAATTTTATCATAAATCTTGAGGTGTATAAAAACGTATTAACTCACATTATCATTGGCCAAAAAAGAAAGGTTGATACAAATGCAAGTACTAACCGTCAACCTGAACTAACCATGTGCTTTTTTATTCCACTGAAGGGAGGGATGCCACTGAAGATTTTGAAGATGCGGGGCATAGCAAAAGCGCGAAGGAGCTCATGGAAACCTTTTTCATTGGAGAGCTCGACGCCTCTGATATTCCTGAACTTGAAATCATCTCCAAGAAGCAGCCACAGAAGCTCATAGAGTTGACAAAGCAATACTGGGTCGTTCCTGCGGCAGTTGTCGGCATCTCTGTTGTAGTTGGTTTCCTATACCTGCGTAAGAAGTGACGATAGATGCATGCAATACAATTTTGCCTAGCTAATGCCTCTCTGTTGTCAAAATTTAGAATAATTTAGGGTTTCAAAGATTTGGGGGAAACAATTAGAAAAGTGGAAATTGATTTTAAAGATGTGATTGATGTGAAGAACGATGATTGAATACACAACATATCGGGAGTGATGCAATTCAATAAAACTGGGAATTTGTTGCTTTCTTTTGTGTTTCTTCCCCGCAGCATTTTACATGCAGAATTTCTCACTCTATTCATTGACGGAATTGATTTGAAGGAAGGCTTTGTAAGAATTTTTTAAATTCGGGGCACGTTGATAAATGATGCAAAGTTTGGTGGGAAATATAAATTGATCTAAAGACAAACTATTGGTATAAATTTTTTTTTACAAGGGAGCTTTCCTAATAGTGGAGCATATGAAGGTTTTGGTGGAAAACAACTTCTCAAAAAAAAAAAAAAATTTTTTTTTTTAATTTATTGTTGCTCAAAATATGCCTCAAGTATGAAAGACAACGAGTGCCTCAAAAAAAAAAAAAAAAAAAAAAAAAAAAAAAAAGAGGATACTTTACTTCAAACATCATTCATAACTTTTGAGCAAAAACCATCATAATTTAGATAAAAATGGACAAAAGAGATAGTTTTGATGCTTTGCAAAGGAGATAGAACTATAAAAGAGATAGCCAAAAGTTATTTATTTATTTTATTGGGGGTAAGAAAGCTAAAGTGTTGATATCTTGGGGACATGGCCGCGAAAGGGAAACTCCGGCGAAGGTGTTGTGGGGAGATCAAGACCAAGCCGCAACGGGTCCCTCATGGCTTATGGTTGGATCAAGAGCTCCCAACGCTAGGGGACCTCGCCAAGATCAACGACGGTGTAGCGGAGACCTAATGGTAGCTCGTGTGGAGAAAGGAGAAGGATACACACGTCAGCGCGTCGAGAGAGAAGAGATTGGGTGGCAACAGGTAAAGGGAAAGTGGGAGAAGATGGAGGCAGCAGAGGATATGAAACCTCGGGGCTACTTTTTTTTTTTTTTTAGACAATGATTTGTCATGGTTTTTAGAAAGAAAAAGGAAGACTACACTATCACTCTATTTCTGCTCTCTCTCTCTCCTTCTCTTTCTTGTGTGCTAGGATTAGGATTCGCACCGTCTTAGGATTTGCGCCATCTGTATTTAATTCTTGGGTCAAAATTTAGTACTGCCTCTTGGTTGGTCACCTGATTCTAGAGAAGATACTTTAACTCTATGATGTTTTGAAAGGAGGGATGGATTCATGATCAGAGGAGATGTGTTTTGGTCTCTTTGATCGTGTTTGTTGGCCTGTTACCAGAGGTATTATCTATGATATCTGGGGTTTTTCTCATTTTGTTATAGTTATTTATTTAAAATAAAGACGATTGTATTTTCACCTTTTGTTTTAATGTTATTTTTTTGGGCTTGTTTTATAATAACAGAGGTGGTCTTCACGCTTTCTTACATTGTTTGGGTGTCGAATCCGTTAGAATTAATTTTATATGGTGTTAGGAGTGATTTTTTTGCTATAGGTCTCTTATTTTCGATCGATTGTAAAAGTCATCGATTCTAATGATATTATTGAAAGAGTCATCTGTATGCTCAACGATTGATGTGCCTTTTCAATTTCCTATTATTGGATTTTTGTGTACCTTTTACCCCTTTTTGTGTTTTATTGGAATTTACTTGTGGAATTAATTTGTAATTGAGGTTAAGGCTTTGTTTGTCTCATCATCTCATTTCAACTCAAACTGTATTTTTTTAATCTTTTTTTTTTTAAATTTTTGTCTTTTTCTCAAAAAGTTTTTGACAAAAATTTTGTCTTTTCTGAAAATTCAAAAAAAATTACTATTACAACTAAAATATTTCAACTCAAACTAACCAACCAAACACCTTCTAAGTTTCTTTGCGTTATAAGGTCATTCAAAATATTGATATTTATATTTTATTAATTTAAAATATAATTATCCTTTTCAAAAAAAACAAATACCCTTATACAGTTGGTAAACCCTTAATTCATTGATCATTAAAAAATCATTTTTCCTAATTTTAAAAACAAAAAATTAGGTAAATAGACAATTTTTAAGCATTTACTTACGTAAAATGGCCGAATTTTTTATTTTGAAAAATACCGTTGAATCAGTTATTAATAGTAATCAATTAATCAAAATTATATATTAAGATCGTTAAAAAACCGACATTTTTTTTTTTTTCTAATTTTACGAAAACTTCATTGATTTTCCCATAAACCCCAACAAGGCAACAACACAGTCTATACGAGCGAAACGACAATTTATTTTAAAAAGATAAATAAATTAATTAAAACGCGCGCGCACACACACAAACGACACTCCATAAACTTCAGCAGAACCAGAACGATATAAACCGACTGTCTTAACTCTGAAGCAGAAAACAGGCGAAGAAGGAAGGTTACAGCAATGGCGGCGGGGCAACAGGCAGTGCAGAAGAACACACTGTACGTGGGAGGACTGGCGGAGGAGGTGAACGAGTCGATTCTCCACGCCGCCTTCATTCCGTTCGGAGACATCAAGGACGTGAAGACGCCGCTGGACCAGGCCACCCAGAAACACCGTTCATTCGGCTTCGTCACCTTCCTCGAACGCGACGACGCCGCCTCCGCCATGGACAACATGGATGGCGCCGAGCTCTACGGCCGCGTCCTCACCGTCAACTATGCCCTCCCCGAGCGCATCAAGGGTGGCGAGCAGGGCTGGGCCGCTCAGCCCAGTATGCTTCTCTCTCTTTCCTTCTCTTCGATTAAATTACTCTCTTTTGCTTCGATTAATTTCCGCAAATTCGTTCTCTTGCTGAAATTTTGGGATATCTGTGGGAATTTGAATCATCTTGTTTCTGAAATTGGGGTTTTGGGTTTTAAGCCCTTTTGAATTTTTTTTTTTTAAATTTTGTTTCATTTATTCTGAGAAAATGTGCGGAAAATCAAATCCGCATTATTTGATCTATAGATAATATCGAACAGTAGATAATATTGTGAAATCACTTGGATTCTTATGTGTTTCATAATTTAGACTAGAAGCATGAGGACAGATTTTGTTTATTCTGGATAGTTAGGCCCTAATTGGATCATAGGTTCAAACCCGCAAGTAAATTCAAATTCTAGTGAGAGAAAACAATAAAATTTTGAAAAGTGGGTGAAAAACAAGGTGTCAAACAAGAGCATAATGTGTGTGTTTTTTCTTGTTCGACAGTTTGGGCGGATGCGGACACGTGGTTTGAGCGGCAGCAACAAGAGGAGGAAATGCAACGTATTCAGGCAGAAAACCGAGCGGCGATGCAGGCGGCTGAGGAGTTGCACAGGAAGAAAATGGCTCAGGAGCGAGAAGGTGAGAGAGAAGACGAAGCTGAAACCAAGGATGATCCCATGGCAAGGGCAGAAGCGGAGGCTTTGAAACAGAGCCAAGGATAATTATGCTCACTGCTGCCAAAGCACTCCGTTCAGTGCTTCGTTAAAACTGAATGAGAAATTTTTATGGTTAACCTTCTGGTTCATAGGGTTGAGCAGTTATAGTGTAACCCCTTTATCTTCTTCTTCTTTTTTTTTTTTTTTTTTTTTTTTTTGTCGAGTTACTTGGTGTTTCAACCATTTCGGAATTGTTGACCTATACTTGGGTTTAATGTAGATTGAAGAAATTAACTCTCACATTGCAAGACTATCCGTTTGAGTATAATTTATTCTGCTGAATTTATTCTCCTTTTCAGAAACTTAACAGATAGTAAAGAGAACCTGTGGAAAGCTCAAAATACAGCCCACTAGAGTTGTAGACAAGTTCATTTTGATGAAGCTCCCAATGATTGCATTATACAAACAAAGTGAACATGTTGAGAGTTGAGAAGTTGGTCAAACATTAAACGAATTAGAGAATTCCTCATGTAGAACAAGGTAAAAGATTCAAAATTTCAGAGAGACATCATAGTTAGTTTACACCCTAGTGTTGAATTCACAAACAAAAAAGAATTACGGATTCTCTCAAAGACTTTTTGTCAAACAACTCAGACAGAGACAAAGTAAAACAGTATGCATTTTCAGCAAGCAAAACTTTGCAGTAAGAAAAAATTGAGCAGTTTGCCCAATTTACTAAAATGATGCATTAGATCTCTTCCTTCTCAACATTGCATCACATAGCTTCACAGCATCCAGGTTGTATCTCACGTTGTGTACTCTCACAATGTTAGCACCAGCAAGAACTCCGGCAGTGATAGAGGCGACGGTAGCAGGATCTCTCTCGACCGCAGCATGGCAAGAACATATTTCGCCTAAAAACCTCTTCCTAGAAGGTCCAATTAGTAAAGGTGCATGAGACAAGGCCAAACTTTTTCTCTGCGATATCTGCTCTGATCTTCGGAAGGTCCATAAGAATATCCAAATTCTGTTCAGTATTCTTGGAAAATCCAAACCCGGGTCAATGATTATCCTCCAAGCTGGGACACCTGATAATTCGGCATCTCTCAGCCTTGAGTAAAGCTCGGTAGCAACCTGCTTACAAACATCATCATATCGTAGGTTTTCGCTATTCTGCATGGTTGATGGGTCACCTCTCATGTGCATTGCAATATAAGGAACCTCAAGCTCAGCGACAACCCTAAGCATGTCAGAATCTAACTTCCCAGCAGACACATCATTTACAATATGAGCCCCTTTGTTGACTGCTTCCAAAGCAACTTTTGAGTAAAACGTGTCTATGGATACAAGTTTTCCCTCCATTTCAGGCATTTCAAGAATAGCTTCCAAAACTGGGATCAGTCTATCCATTTCTTCTTCAGGAGATAGCCGAGTCGCCATTGGACGTGTAGATTGCGCACCAATGTCAATCATATCTGCCCCTTCCGAAAGCATCCAGCGCACTTGAGAGACTGCAGCCTCCATGGACTGAAACTTTCCTCCGTCACTAAAGCTATCTGGAGTCAGATTAAGGATCCCCATGACTGAGGTTTTCTGAGACCAATCCCATAAGCCCTTCTTAACAGGTAAAACTCTCCTCATACCTTCCTTTCCGATTAAAGCGTTACCACCTAGCTTCTCCCAGGATTCGAAAATCCCCTTGGAGTGAGTAGAGAAAGAATGCCAGCAAGCAACAGTATCATTTTCGATAGCTAATCCCAGCAAATCCATCACTGGGGCTATTACAAATGGTCTTTCCCAAATTCTTTCATGTGGGATAGTAAGAACGTCAGAATTGACCCTCAAGTTCCCATAGAATAAGATATCCAAGTCAATTGGCCGAGGGCCATACCTTATGCCCTTAGTACGACCCATGTCCTTTTCAATCTTCTTCAGCGCTCCCAACAACTCATGTGGTCCAAGTTTTGTGAAAGCTCTAATAGCAGAATTGAGAAACTGAGGCTGCTCAGTGACATAGGCCGGTGCCGTCTCATACAAACAACCATGTCTTGTAACATGTATGCCCGATCTTTTCATTAACCGCAAGGCTTCATTGAAGTTATGCAATCTGTCACCCACATTGCTCCCCAAAGCAATCACTACTTCTTGCTCCGGAGAATGAACTTCCACTGATGCTTGCGATGACGAATGGAGGAAGGAAATAGAAGAAACTGCATTAATTGAAACAAATTACAAGTAGAATGTGACAAAAAAATTAGAAATCATATATATGTTACCTATTTCTTTTCTCTTTTTCATAATCAGAACCTGGATATTTAATTTATTTCTTTGAACCAAGCCAACCATAAATTATACCAAATGCTGATCTGAATATCATCTAAAAAACAGATTTGACCGTACTTCATGGCATTTCACGCTCTAATAGATTATTCAAAGAAAAGGACTATCAGAAAACTCTCTTAGGTGACTATATCTCTGCTCCAAGGTTAGAAATTCGTATATCTAGTTTTAAGGACCTCTAGCATACGAAACAACAATACTATCACTCCAATGGAATCTAAAATCACTAAGGTTATGCCATTAAAGTTTGAGCACTTCTATTTGTCCCGAGAGGGTTATAACCCCCATTCTGATGTGCCAAAATTTTATTGGTTAAAAGCACTTCCTTTTCACCTTTTCGTACGAAAAACTGGGATCCACGTACAAAGTATTAACCAAACAGGAGTAGATTCTGATTAGGAATGGGGTTTTGTAGCATTTTCCTTAAACTTAAAGTATGCGCTTAGTTCAACCACCCCACAAGGATTATCTTGCTCACATTCTCAGCAGGTTCATGTGAAGCCGAAGTTTAGAAAATTCGAATTTCATGCCTATTTTGAATTCCACATCGAAAAAGAAAATGTCATATTAGTCGAGAATTTTGGCATCGTATCCGTATGTACTTTTCCGATGCAAATGAGTATCGAATAAGCAAAATGTGTTTGATATTTTACCTTCTTTAGAGTACTTAGAGACACAATTCAGCCCACGCTTGCTGGGCAGCAGCTGCTTGAACATGTTCATATTCAGAAGCTGATATTCTTCTTCTACCACTGTAGCTACACTAGAACCAGCTCTAGGAAACTTTTTAACAAATTATCCATCTAAAAAGTCTCAAAATGTGGAAATTAATCATATTAATCAAGTTTTAATAAAAATAAATAAATCCTATTAAATAGGACTCAGTTTTTTTTTTTTTTTTTTTGAAGGATTAATAGGCCTCAGTTTGATTCTATAATCTTTGCAGAACTCTTTTTTTATTTTTTATTTTTTATTTTTTATATTTTTGAGATTAACCTCATAAAAACAATGAACCAGTATTATCACTTCCCAGAATCCAACTCAGATTTTTAGAACTGAAATCTAAGAAGGACACACCAATTGAAAAGGGAAATTTCAAATTAAGGCCATTCAAGAGGAAAAACCCTAACCTCAAAATTTATCCTTTTTGCTCCAAAAAGTTTCTTTGGCTGCAGAAATTGGCCTTCTCTTCTGCTCAGTGGAACGCTCAGTGGTGAGGCCAAGGACAGAAGGGTGCTTCCGTTGACGGGAGAGAGAGCAAAATGAACCAAGGGAAAAATCTAAAGAGAGAGGGAAAAAAAATGGCAGAAAAAAAAAAAAAAAAAAAAGAGTACACATGTATATTTGGGGTACATTTACAAATTTTACAAGTTTTGATGGATAAAACAAAATTTTTAAGAATTTAGGTCAATTTGTAGTGATTGTTACAACAAATATTGAATTAATATAGGTAAAATTATGGTCGGTAGTTTTTTATTTATCTAATTTAATAAATGGCCTAATTTTTTTTATTTAAGAAAATAATCATTTATTATTTATCAAATTTGATTAATCAGTGATTAATTTTAAAAATTGATGATTTACTATAAAAATTGATGATTAATGTTATAATTAATCAATAATTGAATATAAATCAATCATAGATTGATTATTATATAGTTAATCACTGATTGATCATTTTAAAAAATTGATTAATTATTTTAAACAAAATGATCTTCTAATTAATTTTTAAAAACTTCAACCATTTATTTAAAAATTTCTTTAAAAAATTATTTAGTTATAAATCTCATAAATATACCAAATATTTTAAATTTCCTACAAATAAATAATTTGTTTTTAATTTCGGTTATAATCATATATTCATTTTCATGAGTTTTAAAACAAAAAAAAAAATCATAAATTTTTTTTGAGTTTGAATTATTTTTTCCTATTTGCTACTATCATTCTTTTTGTTCTTTTATTATTTTATTTTTCATGAGATTTTTTTTTTGAAGTATTTTTCATAAGAATTTTTAATTGTGTTAAAACTTCAAATTGCTTCATCTGTGATTAAGGTTTACAATATAATCTAGCGATTAGAGTCTTACCTACGTTTTTCATATAAACGCACCGTATTGGGTTTTTTTTTAATTTATTCATTTTCAAACTCGTAAAAATTCCTCATCCTTAGTAGTCTCTCACTCTCTCTCTATCCCGCTGACACAGCTCCGAAAGTCTTAAACCCAGACTCTCCATTGTCGTCTGTCTGTCAAACAAGATTAGCTGAGAATAGCTACCTCTATCTCTTCTTCATCTATGGCGTCTCTCTCTTTCACTCGCTTTCTCTCACTGCCCAGGTTTTCATCTCTTTCTCTCTCTCTCATCCTTTCTTTACTTTATTTCGCATTTGTAAAACAAAACAAAACAAATAGTTTTTTCTTTCTTTGTTGAAGTTCATTTTGTTGCTTTTAACTTATGTTTAGATGAAATGTAGAGGGAAAACAAGAACTGAATCTATAGCTGGGTTTTAGTAGAAATATGAAAAGAATCAGAATTTTGCATAAACCTCTAAAACCCTGAAACGAAAATTCATCTGTTATGTCTGTTATGGACGAAATAGTTAATTTGTTTGTGTTTGAATGAATTTACAGCAGGTTCCAATCGAATTGGGCGCCGATTATTAACCCGTCGCAGAAGTTTGTTCAACTTCAGGGTTTTAGACTGCAGAATAGCAAATGGGCAGCTGCAGCTAGAAAGAAACTTGCAGTTGATTCGGCCGGGGAAGCCTCAAATGGAGGCGACGAGGTCGTAGTGAAAAAGAAGACGGCTAGGACTGCTAAGAGAACTAGGAAGAAAGAGGTGAAGGAAACGCAGGAGGATAGTAATGATTTGGACGTAACTAGTGATGCGGAGAGTGGGGAAACTGCGGTTTCGGCTTCTGGTAAAGATTCGAAGAAATCTCTGCGGAAGACTCGAAAGAAAGGTATCATCTTTAGTAGCCTCGCACGCGAGGCTTGTACGAGTAGAAAATGCTTACTGGTTGTGTGTTTTTAAATGTTAGTCAATGCTAATATCGTATAAAAACAAACAATATGCAAATAGGATGGAATCTCATGAAACTTTGATTCCTTAGAAATTTTCACTATCGATATTGCTTAGTAGTTTTTGCATTCCTGTCGTGCATAATACTTAATATATAGCACAAAATGAAGGATTCTATAGAAAAGAATGCCTACTGATAGCGTGTTTTCCAAAGTTATAACGAAACAGACAAGTTGTAACTATGATGGAGCCTGATAAACTTTGATGACTTTCAAACATTCACCGTCGTCTCAATTGGTTGGCGCTAAATTGAAAGCTTGTTTGTCATTTTCCAGCTTCATCTGCTGCTTCTGCTGGCACGGAGGAAGTAAAGGCTGAGAAGAAGGTAAGAGGAAGGAGGAAGACTAAGCAAGAAGATGCGAGCACTGAAGATTTGGTCAGTGAGAATGAAGTGAATGAAACTGAGGAGTCAACATATGTTGCAAATATCGAGGATGAGAGCGACGAAGAACTGAAAATAGATGAGGGAGAGGATATTAGCTACACATACGGTTGGCCCCCTCTTGTCTGTTGTTTTGGAGCTGCACAACATGCTTTTGTACCATCCGGAAGGCCGGCCAACAGGCTTATAGATTATGAAATACACGAAAGAATGAAAGATGCCTATGGTCCCCAGAAAAATTTGTGAGGTCTCCTGGGGGATCTGCTGGAAGTGTTGCAATAGCTCTTGCGAGCTTGGGCGGTAAAGTTGCTTTCATGGGAAAACTTGGGACTGATGATTATGGCGAGGCCATGCTGTATTATATGAATGTCAACAGTGTGCAAACCAGATCAGTGCGCATTGACAGTAAAAGGGAAACGGCAGTATCATACATGAAAATTGGTAAACGCGGCCGCTTGAAAATGACATGTGTCAAACCTTGTGCAGAAGATTCTTTATCGAAGTCTGAAATCAATATTGATGTTCTGAAGGAGGTAAAGGATTTCATTCTCATATCACTAATTTTTGCCTGTTGGTTGATGTTGTTATCTTTTATCCACGAGTCATGAGCGGGAATTGAACTTGAAAGTAGGAAACATCTGAAAATGGATTGCTTTCTGATAGTTGCTTTTATTTAATAGTGATTCTACTTAATTCCTTTGATTTTCACACCACATTGCGGGTTCTACTTTTGATTACCTATTGTGCAGGCAAAAATGTTCTACTTCAGCACGCATTCTCTTCTTGATCCAAACATGAGAGCAACTACATTGCGAGCCATCAAGATTTCAAAGAAACTTGGAGGAGTTATTTTCTACGATGTAAACCTTCCACTGCCACTGTGGCACTCTGGTGAAGAAGCCAAAACCTTCGTACAACAAGTATGGAATCTTGCAGATATTATTGAAGTTACTAAGCAGGAACTTGAATTTCTCTGCGGAATCACGCCCACAGAAGAATTTGACACCAAAAATAACGACAAGTCGAAATTTATCCATTATAAACCAGAAGTGGTTGAACCACTCTGGCACGAAAATCTCAAGGTATTGTTCGTGACAAATGGGACCTCGAAGATACACTACTACACTAAAGAGCACAATGGCTCCGTGCGCGGGATGGAAGATCCCCACCTTACTCCATTCACTTGCGATATGTCAGCATCTGGAGATGGTATCGTTGCAGGTATTACAGTCCGTAAGAACAATCATTTTCTTCTCGTTTAGTTAAAGACTAATAAAAGCATCTTAAAGCTTTTTATTTCTTCCACGACCAGAATCATACGTATCCTAAGTTTTGTCACATGTTCATTTCAGCACTCCTGAGAATGTTGACTGTACAGCCGGATCTAGTGACCGATAAGGGCTACTTAGAGCACTCGATCAAGTATGCAATCGATTGCGGGGTTATAGACCAATGGGTGCTGGGGCGAGAGCGTGGCTTCCCTCCAAAAGAAGGAATGGAAGACGTGGTTCCCGATCCGAATGGCATAAGGTCAATAACCGAAAAGGAATACCGCACGATAGTAGAGCCTGTCGCTTGATTCACGATCCTGCTTATAGCACGGATAAAATAGAATATAAGCCATGATATTCTTTAGGGAGGCTGAAAATTCTCCCCCTGTAAAGTGAGTTCTCTCTCTCTCTTTTTTTTTTTTTTTTTTTTTTTTTTTTCCCCTTTTTCCCCTTTGCTTTTTGACAACTGGGATGTTTACCTTTAGTTGTGAACCGCCGATTTTGTATTCCATTGACAGATCACAATCTCACAATTCTTTTAGAACCGCCAATTTTGCAACATTCTATTCTAGTTTGTGAAGTTATTTGTATATCATGTGCAACTTAGAACAAAAGTTTACAAGTTACTCTTTATTTTATTTATTTATTTATTTTTTAACTTGGGTTTCTATGATTCATGATATTCTTGTAAAAAAAAAGTGCATATTTATTAGGGGCAGGAAGATTGTGTACAACAACAACATATCTAATAAGTTGTGATAGAGAAATGCAATAATTTATTGACAATTGGAAACACCATGTGAATACCACACGCTCTAGAGTCGTTATCTTGGAGAGTAGGGACTTGTTATGTAGCTTTCATCGATTTATTTAGGATGATCGAGAGTCGGTGAAGTTTTATATATATATATATATAATATTTTAGTGTATGGTATGATGTCAAATTTTATGTAGTTGGACAACATTTGTTACTCAATTCATTTAATATATATATATATATATATATATATATTTTTTGGATGAGGTAAAGTAGTACAAAACAACTGGGACAGCACATTGAAGAAGGGGTAACAAGTAGGTTCAGTAGCCTACAAACATACTTTTTTTGCATTTGTTTCCCACATGCAGCTAATAATTGCCGAAGACGACATATGGCCTCCTAAGCTTTAATTAATTAATACGCCTAAAATCATCTCCTTATCTGTTCCCCAAGTGGATAAGTCATCTACTAATAACTCAAGTTATTATTATTAAAACGAAAAGATTAATCTCACATGTGCCCCAACATAAGGATCATTCTCGTTTTGCACCTCAAATTTTGAAAATTCCATTTTTACCTCTCAAATTTTGAATTAATCTCACTTAACCTAAAAAAATAACTCAATGTGAGGGCACAGCTTCCCCTCATTTCCATTTATTTTTAGTAGGAATTCTAATAAAAGGATTAAGTGGGACTAATTCAAAATTCAATATATAAAATAGCAAATATAGAAGTGAAGTGGAAAGATGCCTGAAATTCAGAAGCATGTGTGAATATAATCCGAAAAATAAAGAAAAATTTATGACATTATCTTATGTCTGTGAAAAAACCGGTAGTGCTCAGGAGCATTGCATTGTTGTCATATCATCATGTCTGCCTCAGTTGTGCTGTTTAAAAGTATGTTGTAAATGCAAAGTGCTGGCAATCTTAAGCCTACAGAAGAAGAGCCTGTTCACTTGAGGACCCAACTTTTATTAACCTCTACTAAACAAAAAGGATGACCACACTTCTCCAACCCCTACAATTAAAAATAAAAATAAAAAAAGGAAGGAAAACCAAGGCAAAATTGAGAATTTTACCCAAAAGCAAAAAAGAAAAACAAAATAAGGGATCTAAAGAAAGAGAAAAATGAAGCACAAGTCGAATCCCTTCACTAAATACAAAACATACAATTGAGAATGAAGAGATCGACCCTATTCGGAAAATTGAAAACCATCAAGTTTTGACGCTGCTGGTTTGTCCAAAAACCACACCAGCTTCCCTTTGGTTGGCTGGACCAACCTTGCAGGCACCGAGGGACAATCCGGTCCAATGTCATCGATCACCAAGTGTAAAGCATCCGCTTTGCTGTCACCGGTCACAACCACGGCAACATTGGATGCAGAGTTGATAACAGGCAAAGTGAAAGTGATCCTCTCAGGTGGTGATTTGGGGGAGTCAGTAATGAAAGTCACCCATTCATTTTTCTCGTCAAGCACCGGGTGGTTGGGGAACAGAGAGGCAACATGGCCATCGGAGCCCATACCAAGAAGGATGAGGTCAAACTTGGGGCAGTCACTTATGTCGGACACACTGATCACGCGAGATTTCACCAACTGCCGAATGGCGAACTCATACTCGCTGGCAGCCTCCTCTGCTGACACCGAGTCGTTGATAGAATGTACATGACTAGAAACAATTGGCACCTGCCGAACCAAAACCAAAACAGCAGTTGAGAAAATATAGACGTAGCTATAAAACAAGTCCATTGAAAAAAAGAGAGTTTTTTAGAATGCTAGTTCTGTTTTTCCTTATTTTTACTTGCTTCATCACTGAGAGGCTATTCTATCTCAACAAAAGACAAACGTATTGCTCGAAAACAAAAAAAAAAGGAGTAAAATCTTGTATCTCAGGTACTCGAGAATAGACGAGTCGTGTCATCCCTGTCATACACAACTCAATCCTTTCGAAAATTTGGGCTTCGGTACCTTGAAAATCTCTTTGATTAGAACTGCCTCATGCATTTTTTTTTTTTTTTTTGCCAAAGAAAAAAATGGCTTAGATAGTCATTTGTTTCCACATTAGTTGAACTACTCCGTTTCAAAAGATTGAAAGAGACTTATCTACCTTTTCTAAGTTCTCCTAAATTTTTAGCACAAAAAATACAAACCCCACTTTCATTCTTTTATTTGCAAGCATCTATACTTTTCTAGCATGCTGATATTTGTCACTGAACTTGCCAAATTTGGTGGCAAATCGTGCCCAAAAGTCAAAGAAATACCTCAAAAAGTCAAGGTTGCAACTTCAGAAAATAATTATAATCAAAGAACTAGACAATGCTTAATTATCCAAGTTCCAATTTAAGTAACAAAGCTTCATATCCATATATGAAAAAACTAATCCCTGTAAAAGGTAAAACTACAGTTTATTCATTTCATTAGATTTACACCTATCAACTTCACCGCTTTCGGAATTAACTGCTCTTATCGTCTTCCTAATGCACTCCAACACCGCAGACTCGAGAATATATGCCTCTTGAGGCCATAACTCTCAAATGGAGAAAGAAGGTGAAAGAGATATGTGCAGCCAACACAACGTAAACGACAACCTAACTTAGTTTAGGACAGGTAAGAAACAAAAAGAACGGAAAACAACCAATCCAAGAGGGATAGAAGACGATGAATTTACGTCCAAGTAAGTGCTTTCTCCACAGGGAAGGAGTACTGAAATATCTATCTGGCTGCTTTACCATGTAAGTGGCCGGAGAAATTATTACCGAAGTCCTTTACTATGCTTAGAAGTCAATTTTCATCAACAAAACTACAAAACTTTGAATGTCTACTTAAGGAACATGGTTTTAGAAAGAGATATTTCGATTCAGTTACCCTATTCAGGAAATTTGAAAACTCGAACAGCAGATCTGGACTTAAATTCGAGCTGGATTTGACATTACAACACCAAAATGGTCAAATAAATGAATAAATAAATAAATAATTAAAGTGGTTTAAGGAACAAACCCTGGAGAAAAGGCCATCTTTGGCAAGCTTATAATTGCTATCAGCATGGTTTTTGGCCACAACACGCTCATCAGCCCAGAAAATGTACCATTTTCCCCAGTCCACAGTCTTGTTATAAGGAGCTTCACAGAGTTTTCTGTTTTTCCACCACCAAAAATATATATATATATATATAAAAACATAAAAAATATTTTTTTAAAAAATCCATAAAAGCAAAAAATGGAAATATTGGGAGAAAGGAAGGGCATTTGAATGGATACCCCATTAAGCTAATGAGAGAACCACCAGATAAGGCGAGAGCAAAGACTCCTCTCTCCTTCACTGAAGTCTCTGATAGTTCTGCTATGTAGTCTGTCAAATCAGTTCCAAGCTCATCCAGACTCTCATGAATCCTCAACTCTTTCTCTTTTTCACCCCCCAAAACAGCCATCTTTTTCCACAACTTCACCACTATTTCTGCACAAACATATACATATACATACATACATATATATATTAGAAATAGCAAGGAATTTTTCAGGAGAAGAAACATAACATGGCATGGAATGGCATTGAACAATTTTATATCAGGATTAAATTATTAAGTACTGCGATTGTCATGTTTGATAGAACAAAAAAATTCATCTATGTCCCTGTACGGATGTGATCATCATCTAGAGATTGGCATGAAACAGCCCCAAATGAATTTTGTTATGGAGAAACAAGAGAAACCCAGATCGTGAAACAATCTAAATTCTCATTCTTTTATGGAGAAAAGCTTACAAAGATATATGTTTATATACATCTATATATATATATATATATATATATGACACAAACAATCTCATGCAGTATAAGACTGCTGAAAGTTCCTAAACCAGAAAAACACCAACCCCCAACAGATAAAAAAGGGTTTAAAAAAAAGAAAAAAATAAGATGGGATACTTACAAGGACGAAGGGAGAAAGGAAAAATGAGGAGAGAGTGGCACAGAGAGAGAGAGAGAGAGGGAGGTGTAAGAAACTGACGAAGCTGGAAGGTGGGTATCAACACTGAATTGGCATATAATATATATAATCATATCATACAAGTCTAATCCATTTAAGGACTATAAATATGTCTATATATGCATGTATTTATATATATCTATTTATCTATTATATATAAACTTCACTAGAATTTGAGAAGGAATTTACCTTCTCGGCCTCCACGTGCATCCAATGATCGTGACAAAACACACACACACACACAGCGCAGCTCTCTCTCTCTCCCTCTTAAATTAAAGGGGTAAAATTAGAGAGAGAAACCAAAATTAATCAAATAAATAAATAAATAAAACCCATTTCCCTCTCTACATTTTACAGACGATGAGCAAATTCCTTTACTCCTTGATCCTCTGATACGACAAACAATGTCTTAAATGAGAGGAAGGAAGAGTGGAATCAAAACTCAAAAGGTACAATTCTACAGGCAATAAATTATAAATGATGTAGTTAATGAAAGTCTTTGAGTTTGGATTTTGCCAGATAAGACAAAAGATCATATTAATTCTGTGTAGTTGTAGATAGCTGATGAACCACAGCTGTACATTTACCTATATTTAACTATAGGTAAAGATCTTATGTCGAACATTCGGTAAAACGGTAAGTTCCGATCTCAGTTCTAAATCGATGGATCTATTCTCAATCAGATCCTGAACATCTTCTAGGTCTGACCCTTGATCTCGTCCCAGGGCCTCGACCGACCCACCTCCGGCTCGGGTTGGCCTTGACCCACCCCGATTTTGACTCAATAAGAAAGTGTTGTATTAGATAATACGACATGAATTATATTAATTTACTATCTTTTTTTTTATGCTGTATAATGAACTTTTCAAAATGTATTATTGTAAGTAATACAATATAGTTCCGTGATGCGCCCCTCAATCATGTCAAGTGATTATTATTGTATATTGTTCCTATTCATACGTGTTTTTTTTTTTTTTACTGATATCTTTCAATAATATCACATTACACAAAAATCATGAACAAATATACACAAATTAACAAAACATTACATATATTTAAATTTAAAAAAAAGAAATGTCGGACATAAATATATATCAAAATAAAAAGTTGTACTACGGTTAGATGAGAGATTATAACACACAAATGTAGATATGAGAGAAATAAAAAATTTAAAAAATTTAAAAAAAAAAAAAAAAAAAAAGGGTCTATGGGACCAAACCAAACACCAGTCCAAATATGCTGCTGACACTTGTGCTATTGGAGCTTTTTGTCTAGGAAGATAAAACCTGAATTAATTAATTAATCAATAATTAATTAATTAATAGATGAATAAATTATTTCCCAATGTGGTAGTGGGATTTTATTTGGAAGTAAATTATACTTGGCACGTTATAAAGAGTTTCTTCTCCTACTTTTCTTCCAATAAATCCATAAAAATCTTGCGGCTTTCTTTTCCCTTAACTTGCTTTTTTTTTTTTAGGTCTCCCCCCCAATCTGGCTACTTTATACCTTTTATATGTTTCTTATACGTACTGGGGTTTTTTTTATATATATATATTTTTTTCCTTCTGTCTTTCTATCTTTCTTTTGATGGAAATGTATCTTGTGTCTTACACTTTACCCCATCTCAGCTTCTTGATCCCAAATATTCTCTCCACCAAGAGAGGTTGTACCCTACCTTGAATCTAAGCGTGCTCAAGACACACCAAAAAAAAAAAAATGAAAGAAAAAGAAAAGGTCAAATATTTTGTGGAACAGAAATTGTCATAAATTTAATTAACTCCCAAATCTAGTGTTTGAATACGTAACTAGTTATTATGTGTGTTTATTTTTTATATATAATAAGCACCTTATGCAAAACCATAAGAGTAAGAAAAGAAATCAAACTCAATCATGCCAAGTAATCTACTTGTCATATATAAAAGGACGAAAGCACTTATTAACAGTATTTTGTCTTTCTTTCCGTGTTGCTACATGATAGTTCAAATATCGTTTTTTTTTTTTTTTTTTTTGCTTTATTTGTCTATTTCGATGCGTGAATTAACTAAAATAAGTGTGAGAATAGTCCCATAATGAGACGTTGATCAGTGATCATAACGGATGTCTTTAAAACAGACTCATTTTTGGTTTTATAAATTACTTCTTCCAAGAATTTTATGATGAGAAATGTTTTACACATTTCTTTCTTTCTTTTTTTCCCCTCAACGTAAAGACACTAGCTTTCCCAAGACATAACTTGTTATCTTTCTTTCCATTAAAACAAAAGTCGTCTATTTTCTCTTTTTTGTTGAAATTGTATGTGCTATTTCAATTTTTGAAGCTAATCCTTAATAATATTTACCAGAAAAAAAAAAAAAAAAAGCTACGTTTTAATAATAAAAAAGCAAACTTTATGTCACCTTTCATGGTGTTTGTTCTGAAGATATCATGTCAACCATCATTTTCTTTAGTTTCTCCAATCCAACCTCCACCACCACTTATTAGAAAAATAATATCGTTGATACCCCAAAACCAAGATGAATTTATTCACCCAAAAAAAAAAAAAAAAAAAAAAAAAAAAGAAGAAGAAGAAGCTTGATGAATGTATCAAGAGGTTTGGAATCTCCGTTTCAAAATGAAGACACAGTGTCCATTCATGTACAAGGGCTTGTTCAATGCAAATTTTGCTGCTTTTTTTTTCCCCCTTAAGTTTTGAACCTAATAATAATGTGTCCCCTAAATTTTAAAACGTAATTTTTAATTTTTTTAATTATTGTAATAAATCTAAACTTACTGATAAAAAAAATATCACATAAGATGCATGTGCATTTTTTTTGTAAAAGGATGCAAAAGAGGGAGAAAATTATGGCTAATCAATCTCATTAAATAACACGTGTCAATTTTGTTCACGATAACATCCGAAAGGACCACATTCGTTACACAGTTAAAGGTTCTAACTTGAGGGGAACGAAAGTTTGTTATATTATGAAACTCAATGACATATTATTGCATGACCTAAAATTTGGGGAAAAACTAAAAAGTGTCCTTTGCTTTTTTATTTTTTCTTTTTTCCTCTTTTCCTTTTTTCCTTTTTTTTTTTGGGGGGGGGGGAAGAAATTTTCTAAAGTATAAAGCCAAGCAACATAACACAACAAATCAAAACCCCACATCATGACCAATAAAGACTTGGTACCCCAGTTTGCAGAATCTAAACATTTTCAAGCCCTGACAAAACCAATGGGGTCTTGGCCTTTTTTTTTTTTTTTTTTTTTTTTTTTTTTTTTTTTTGGAGCCTAGGCAAAAGGCAAAGCCATAGTCCATGGCTATCTTGCCTCTTTTTTTTAACTTAAAAAAAAAAAAAAAAAAAAAAAAAAAAAAAAAAAAAAAAAAAAAAAGATGGCCATGCAAAATGGCTTTGCCTTTTGCCAAGGCTGACGTTTCCATGATTTTGATTCAAATTTTGACAAGAAACAAACGCCTCTTATTATGCTTCCACTTCCTTATTGAACTACTTCTTGAGAGCAACTTCTTAACTTTATCACTTACATTACTAAATTAGTATATTTGTGGGAAAAAACTTAAACTTTTTTTTTATATAGTTTAAAAAAAAAAAAAAGGTAAACTTTAAATATATTTATGTATATATAAAGTTAAAAAACTAATTTCCAACTGGATAGTGGCTATATCTAGTTAACAGTTGCCCCTTTGATTAAGTATAATCTATTCAAAGGTCTTGGTGCTCTCATTCTTTAACGGAATTCTGGTTCTCGAAGGTCATTAGATTTCCTGAATTTTGGACCTTGTCTCGCTAGCAATAATGGAAGTATTGAATTCGTGCTAGGACCAAAAAATTGACTATACCTTGGCATATTTCCTTATTTTACTAGATTTGTTTATTATTCTTCACAAGTCAATTATAAACATCATATATTCTCTTCCTGCGCAACCAAACTATTGAGCTTTTTACAATTAGGATACGCTACTGAAGGTGTATATTTTTAAATATTAGATTGAGTCAAAATCACGTCAAAAAAATATACATGTACAAAATCAATAGAATCTTGATAAAAATTATGATCATTCAAAATAGTGTCCTGTTTAATTCTAATTCTCACCAAACTATACATTTGCTGTTTTTGTTTGAGAAGATCAAAGGACTTGAAAAAGTTGTTCTCAATCCTTAATCATAATCTTTTAGACAAGAAGCTACACCTTCTTAAAAAGCAGCATATCTTTGCCTTGCAATATCCCAACATGACTTCTAAGTGGAGTACTTTGAACTCTCTCATCAACTCATTTTTTTTCTTATTTCTATTGATTAGGAATAATGAAAATATTGTCTTCTGTCCATGCTTATACAGTTAGTACTATTATAAAAAAATAAAAAAATAAAAATCTATTTCGTTCTCAAATGGAGTTAAATATATATTGATTTTTAGTGGTCCCAATTTATCTTTTGGTAGTAGGATTCAAATAATGGAAGTGAATTTCTTCAAGAATTTAAAAAAAAAAAAAAAAAAAAAAAGACACCATAAAGTTATATGGGGTTGGAAGTTCTCTTCCACTCCATTTAAGACCCTAATGCAAAATAAAGGATTGATAATCTCCCACTCAACAATTCTTTTGTGGGAACAGAAAATTATGACCAAAAACAAATAAATTAAAAGATGGTAGATTCTATAACAAGACTAAGAGAATAATGGGTTCATACGTCACATCTAATTTATTTTGATCAGGCGACTGTTTAAAAAATTCTTCACGATATTCAAATCTACACGACATACACCGTATAATTTTTAACCTATGATTAAGAAAAATGGTCCTATAAGACTCTCAAGCATCCCGCCGTAGATAAAGCACTAGCGTGTGGGGATCCAATTTCAAAAAATTCTGCTCTTTCAAACCACCAAACTTACCCTTTCATATTGCACACGGTATCTTTGATTACTTTAGAATAAAAGGCAAACTAAAATCATTGAATAACAACAAACGGGCATTGGAACTTATACAAGTGGTAAATAACAAATCCGAATAATAATCTTCAAACAAAAAAAAAAAAAAAAAAGATTCTTTTCCTTGAATTTGCTCCATTGCAATTCTAAATTCTAATAAAACCCTTTAATATTCTAGTTTCTATTGGCTGATAATGCATGTAAGTCCAAAAAATAAGGCTAAATTTGACTTAACATTCGAGATTATATTCTAATAAGTTCACTCTTGTAATCACTTTCTAGTTTTCTCTTGGCCCTTAAGCCAAGAAACTCCAAAAATAAGGCCAAATTTGACTTGTTAATTCATGCTATTTATGATAGGACAAAATTCCACAAATGCCAAAAGTCCAAAGACACATCCTATTTCAAAGTCTAAGGTCCATCAGATTCAGGATTTTTCACATTGATTGGTCCCAAATATATTTATTCTTGCCATAGACTTTTCGTTCAATTCTTGGATGACTTCTGATTGCATGTATAGACGAGCAGTAATTTCAAACCAGACTCTATTATAAAATATAAAGTTCAAGTCCTCCGATTGAAAAAAAAAAAAAAAAAAAAAGGGGGTCTATATCATAACTCATACCAAAAGTTTCTGCTAAGCATTTAGGTTTTTGCAATAATCTCATGGTAGGTAACAATTATTGGACAGATTAGTACTCGGTTTTGGCTTATATAGAATAATTACTAAATTGAACTGCTTTAGCAAAGATCCAAGTCCCACACCCTTGACAATTGAACTAGCTTTAAAAGTATTTTTCTCTCTTCATAAGAAAAATAATTGACAATTTATCAGTGCGAATGATAATACCTTATCAATAAGATATTGTTTTGTATTGTTAAAATCTTTATCAAGTTTTGTCAATTTTGGTAACTTATTTAATTTTAATATGACTTTGATTAAATTTGACGTTCATCGACATGCACTATTGATGAAAAATCTTTTATAAAAATTGTCAATTGTCCACCGACTCGAAAAGGAAATCGATCAACGAAACACCTATGGTGCTTAATCATTTGATTATGATTATTAACATGCCACGTTAGGTCTAATCCATCAACCTAAAAATAGGTTTTTGTTCCTCAAGTGCAAGGGATCTAATGTCATTAACCCAAAGGGTTAGCTAGCTAATTAAGCGGTTGGAGAGCCTAGACCAGCAGTTTAACTCCCTTCCAGGTGAACGGTTCGAATTTTCTTGGTTGCATTCTCTCTTGAGGCCATGTCTCTTGGCACTAACATTTTACCCTAACTTATGCGAGAGGACCCACAGTTTGGACTTGTCGGACCCTCGTCCCGGATACTCTTGAAAATTTTCAGGCCCTACAAGCCTACAACACTAAATTTAGTCATTGGGGACAATTATGTTGATCTACTTTCAGGCCAACAAGTTGGAAGTTTTACTTGGGTTTCTCTTTTCTTTTTGTTTTTTTGTTTTTATGTTTTTGGTCTTGTCTAATAAAATTTAGACTATTGCAACTAATCATTTTTAAGTTTTTTTTAGGTGTGGTAGAAATTTGGCGTCGCCTTTTGGAGGCCCATTTTGATGATCTGTTCAAACATCACGCTTTTTTTTTTTTTTAATCTCAACAATATTTCTTTTTCATAGTCAACATCTTCATTAATTTTCTTGATAGGTACATTTGTTTGTTTGAATTCAAATATCTCATTTGGTTTATTTAGGAATATATATCATCATTTCATGATGACAAGTTTAAATTCTTTCCAGTTTGGAGGTCTCATTTGGGTTATTAGAATTCTTATTATCAGCAGCTTCTTTGGTTGAGAAAAATAGTAGAATTTTTAATTTTAGATGCTACAAAAAAGGGGGAAAAAAACGATGATAGGATATGAAAAATACCCACTGATAAGGCTCTATTTTGAACCGGCAGATATGTAATAGAAATCACAAATTTTGTGTACTTTTTTATCTTAACTCCATGAATCAAACACTAGCAATAGGACAAAAAGAAATAAGATAATTCAAAAATGTTGTTGAAAAGCTTACATTCACGAATTATGGTCTTCAAAAATATTAGCAGAGATCTCTTTCTGCCAAAATAAATGACAAACTTAATAAGGGGTTTGAAAGAAAAACCAGGAGATATGATAACTGACCTTGAAAATTCGATCCAAAATTTGAAATAAAAATAAAAATAAAAATCTTGCTTATAATCCCCACAAATATTGGAAGATATTTTGTCAGTTAAAATAAGTAGTGAAGAAGACTCCGCCAGAAATGTCAAGACTATGATTGAATTCACCATGTCCGTAGTCTGTTGTTTGTTTCCGATGCGTTTCAACTTTTTCCCATATTGTTGTCTTCCGTATAGATGTTAACAAAAACATTGTTTATTGTTTGTGGTTTGTTTTTTTGGGAGGGCCAAAATTCAACAAAAAAATATTGTATCCAAAGTAAAGAGAAGGAGCCCTTGTTGCATGGTAACCTCAGTCACCTAGCCAATAAAGTTGGTTAACCTAATCAGCATTTGTCCCATTATAGAAGAGAGAGAGAGAGAGAGAGAGAGAGAGGTTTAAATCAAAATTGACAGAAGAAGAAAACAATCCCACTTGTTGTTTGTGGTCCACTTATCCATATATAATGAGGCTACTCCATTACTTTGGGGGCCTTCCAAAGATGGACATATTATTCTCTTTTCAATGACTCAACTCTCTTTCACTTTGATATTTTTTTTTTTTCCTTTTTGTTGTGTTTTTTTTTTTTTTTAATTAAAAAAAATCCAAGAAAGGAACGACCATCATCAACAAATCTTCTTTGGGCATTATTAAAGGGAGCGCATCACTCCATCCCTACTGAATATGTTAATAATAAGGATACGTGAAGTATGATTCTAGACACTCTATCAAGTATTAGATTAGTAAGAAATATGATTTCATATTTAAGATTTCCAAAAAGATCACCGAACATTCAAACATTTGACCATTGATCCCTCATAATAATTCATTACCACTAAGTGACTATACTTGGTGGGTCTATTTTATAGGAGTCACATTCCATCTAGTTGATGGGTTTGTCTAGTTTTGGTGATCCGAAGATGAATAACGGTTCAAAAGAAACGAAAGACCTTCAAGCAAGTCCTCCATTTTTTTGTGGGACTTCATTTGTATTCTTATGCCCGCAGGGGCTGTGTTTTTTGCTTAGCCTGAAGTTCAATGTTGACAATAATGAAAATCCAACCAAAATAAGTGAGAGAGAGAGAGGGAGAGAGGACAGATCAACCAATAAACCGACAAGCACCCACCCCTCTCATTAGGAAAAACAGCAACTATCCCATCTATTTTTAGCTTCTTTTCTCTCCCGACCACCCTTTTTTAGTTTTCTATGATAGTCGTATCTAATCTAATCGTCATATTTGATTTAAAAAATCAAATTTAATATACAAGAATGATTAGTTTTTAAATCCAGCGGCCGTACCAATTCTGCAAATGTTAACTTCTTTTAAAGATTTATGTAATTACTAGTTGATTAATTAAGTATACAAAAATGATAAACTCAAAAAATCTGACGATTTAAAACAGAACCTTACTGATATAATATTTTTCTCGTAGTCTATTGTAGAATTCTCTCTCTCTCTCTCTTCCCATTGCTCGGTGTGCCTTTTCCTTGCATACTTATTTTTTCCTTGCAAAGCCCCACATGTTATTTCTTGAAATGAAGTACAGTTTTAGTCTTGGTAAAGCTCAACTTGCAGCTTCAACTCAGGAAAAAAAAAAAAAAAGGACCTGGACTAACCGTAAGAACCAATGTTTGCTAAAAAGAGATGAACTCAGGATTCAAACAAATCAATCATCAAAAGATTCAAAACTAAAGTCAATAGAGACCATGAGACTTTGATGAAGAACTAGAAGCCGCATTGCGTGCTTTGATTAATTTGACTTGTACTTAGAAGTGTTCAAATTTTCACAGTACAAGTAAGCTAACATACGTCTGTGGGGACATTACTTGAAAGCCCTTCCATTGACTTTGGTGGCCTTGACAAGATAGAGAAGAAAAAATATACACAAGTTTGTATACCTATATATGTGTAGCAACAAGTTACCCTTTAGTTAATTCATGGAAAAGAAATTTTCCCTTGTTTTGGAGAGTTGGAAAAGATATTAAAGATTCAATGATTGCTTCGTTAGAATTTAGGCCGAGTCTGCTCAAATTGGAAAATGACATATTTGTGTTAAGAGATCAGCTCTTAGGCCATTGCAATATAAAATTATGAGATTAGTTATTTGAATTATTAGTAATTATTCAAAGTTCAAGCATATCTGCATTTAGTAGAATCAGAAAGCAGAAAAATAGTAGTTTTCTGAAAAGGGGATTCCATTCATATTCACTTGTGATGAGACAGAACATATAATAGAAATAATGGTCACGTCATACAAGGGTATATTGCAACAGTTCAGGAAGTTCTGGGGGGTAAATGGCCAAAATCAAAAGTTTGGGACAAGTTGCCAATGGATGGCAAGTTTGAGTGGCAACAGTGTTATATACCCCATTATACAAACATTAAAAAAAAATTTACTATTTATGAAAGCCTAGAGAATTGCCATGAGTTTTGCAAATCCATTAAATAATCCAGATCTGCAAAACTTGAATCTCAAAAAGTTTTTTCTCTTTTTTTAAACTTCAACAACAAAAACAGCTCTAGGTAAAGGACAAATTTTCACTAGTGCATGTATAAAGAGACCTCCTTAAGCATCCCAAATGGCAGCTTCAATCTCCAATCCTTCTGTCGTCGACTTAAAGGTCGACCTTTGCGAAGAGGGTCCCTGTTTTCCTTTACATTAGCCAACTTCCATATACAGGCCTCCGGTTCAATAGACTCGAGCAGAAATACACCTTTCTTTTCTGAGCAATTAGACTCTTCACCTTCTACGTAGCATACGTGCATGGGCATGTCCTTGAACCGATCTAGGTCATCCGGTACCTTTAGTAACCTAGTTGCCCCAGGAGTTGATACCTTCAAGAGAGAATTTTCTTGTTTATACTCGAATGTATTTCTATGACTTTAAAAAGAAATGTAAATTTCAATTCAAGTAACTAGAATTTGCCCAGGTGAAATCATAAAAGAACACTAGCTAGCAATTCATTTACATCAAGACCCAAATCATCGGGTATTTCTCCGAGGGCTCCAACTTCATCTAATCTCTTCTTGTATTCCCTATTGTAGTTTTCAAGCTCCTCCATGCTAGGACATCCATATCTGAATAAAAGCATATTAGTATATATCATTAGGATAACAAAAGAAACACAAGAATCAAAACCAATAGAACATGTGATCTATCTTTTAAGATCACTTATCCTCCTCAAATCGTTGGCAACCAACAAATGCAATAATAACTACACAAAAACTACGGAGACAAACATCAAACAAACCGACATAGAACTTCTCAACCCAACAAGAAAATAATGGACAATACAAACTGAAAACCGAAAATTCACTAACAGATTTGGAAAGTGTGGAATGCAATGCAGTTCAATCAAAAAGAACAGAAACAATTTACTCGTGTGACAGGTTGTCCAGTCTCACGTAGACGTATCCTCGAGGAGTAGTCTTGAAAGCAAAGAGCTCGATGTCATCACCGAATTGTGACAAGACCTCAAGGGCAATTGAATGAGCCCGCTCACCCCACGGAACACCATTCAATACAACTCCACCACCATCTCCTCCATCGCCATACTGCTCAATTATCAGAATCACCATCGTTAGACAAAACTAGCATAGGCTAATAGGGAAAAGGGTTGACGGACCTAAGCAAAGAATGGACTTTGCAAGGTACCTTAGGCTCGGTTTCATCCTCTTCTTCCCACCCATCCGAAATCTCCTCCTCTGAAGCCTCTCCCTCGTCCCATCTATTCCAAGCGTCCCCCTCGTCATTCTCTTCAAATTCAAGGAAAAATTTTTAAAAACAACAATTGCAACAAATGAAACCAGAAATTGTGTGTTTGCACCTAAGAAGCACAAAGTATTGTTTCCTAAATTCAAAAATTAAATGGGTAAAAGATGTCAGTCATGAGGTCTAAAAGCTTTAAAATTTATCAAAGAACCAACAACGGCAATTTTGAGAAATGCAGAGAAAATGCTACATTTATGAGCAGGAACGTAGATGATAGAACCCAGTTTTGAGAAAGTTCGAACAGTTCTATTCCTAAGCAAACCCAATCCGAGAAGTTACAGATATAGAACCAAAGAAAAGAAATTAAAAAGCAAAAGGAAAATATGAAAATGCGAAAAAAGATATACCGGAAAAGGAGCCATTTTTGCGGTTGACAACATCTTTGGAGGAACTGGTTTTGATAAACCGAAAAGTAGCAGAAGACGAAGAAGTAGAAGTAATGGAGGTGGGTTTATATGCAAAACCAGAAGGAGAAGAAGAATAAGAAGAAGGGTCGTTGAGAAGGGGAGGTATTTCGAGAGAGGAAATGCGTCTGAAAGAAGAAGAAGAAGAAGAAGTGAAGAGACGAAGTCGGAGAAGATAGTTGATCATCTTCATAATCGGTCGCCTCTTCTTCTCCACGACTTTCCAGTCGGTTTTTTTTGCCACCATTTCTGTTTTTTGCCTCAAGTTTGATGTCGTTTTCACTAAACCCTAAAACCCCCCCGGCCCAAAAAAAAAAAAAAAAAGGAGGTTTCTGATTCTTTAATCCTAACAGGACATTTCGTAATTTGCGGATGATTTCTGTCGTTTTGTTATGAAACGTGTTCGTTTGGGCTTTGGCATCTAAAATTTTGCTCTCGTTTAGAAAAGGAAACGACGTGCTGTTTGCGCTTGCTTGCTGCTGAGCGAGAACGACACATCATTTTTACTGTCGTTTTCAGACTTAGGTTCATGGAACGACGTGTTCCTTGGGGTTCTAAATTATGTTGTCGTTTATCAGAAAAAGACGTGTCATAGAATTTAAGAACTTCAGAACACTCAAAGTAATAGAATTTGTTAATTTTCTCCAAGGAAAAAAAAAAAAAGAATTTGATAAACTTCATTCATCCCCGTTACTGATTTTCTAGAAATGGTTACAACAGAGCATATTAAAGTGTTTGTATCCAAGTGTTAAAATTAAAAAATATATATATTAAAAAAAAAAAAACTATTTGCCTGTTAATCAAAATAGAATCAAGAGAGAGCCCAAAAAGAGTACATAATTTACACGGAGAGAAGCTGCCCCATAAAAAATAAACAAAGCCGCTCTCCCCAGCCCCTACAGACACATTGTAATTAAAAAAAAAAAAAAAAAAAAAAAACGGGTTACAAAGCTCATAGAAAAGAGGTTAAGAGGAAAAAGGAAATTTAGGAATTTTGCAGATGGTAATTATCTACAATCGGAGAATGGTTCTCAAGGTATCACATAGGTTTTGAATGGTCTGTTGCTCTTGAGTCGCTTGCAATTCCTGTAGTGGCATGTCTTCATAGCACCTGAATCATTTCAAAGAGACAAAGACCAAACGACAGGATTACATCACTGCACATGCAGCCCAAAAGAAAGTGAAGACGCGTAGCGCACACGGTACAAGCAGAAAACGAGACTCGTGCAACTTTAACCATACGAAAAAGAGTATACATAAACATGCGTGCATATTTCTTAACGTACGTTTTGTGGTAAGCTAGGGCCTGTGCCAGATTCAGCAGTGTTGAGCTTGAAGTGAGCCTTTGGTAAATACTTGGGGGAAGGGGCATCTACAGGACACCGGATGAAGAAACATCAGTAAATTGTACACTAGCGAAAGCAAGCAAAGCCAAACAAAAACAAAGGGAGGTGAAGCGAGAGAAAGAACCTCATTTTGCCCTCTTCGACCCTTTTTGGACTGTGGTTCACCAGTGAAGAGCTCCTGAAGTGCTTCCACAGCTATGGTTCCACCATTATCCCGCTGTGATCCTCCGAGAACATTGTCTGAGAGGAGAGCAATCGGAGATATATCTGTTGCCCTCAAAAATGGGATAGGCACGGTATTACCAGCAGCATAAATGGAGAAAAGCTGCAGTGATAATAAAATCCCAAGTGCTCAGAACCTCATGTTGTTATAACAATTACAATCATATATGTTAAGTTGGAACTGTGTCTTTGTTTCTTTTTACTTTTGTCGGCCTTTTTCCATATTCTATTTGAATTTCGAGAACTCCATCCTCAAAGTGTTACTTTCGATGTTACTCTCGAAATAACTCAACTCAATCCCTAGTAAGTTGAGGCAACCATGACTACATTCAGATCATCAGATTTATGTTGGTAATTGGCGGGGAAAGATAAAGTACCAGTTAAACAAATCAAGATCAACTTATATTAGCAATTGGAGGTAAAAAAGAAAGTTCCAATCACACAAATGAAGATAATTTTAACGAGGGGTTGAAATGTCGGCCTTCCTGCTTTTAAAGCAAGTTACAGAACGAAAAAAGCTAAATAATTTGGTATTTGCAGGGAGTTTGAACAAACTTACCTTATCTTGCAATGCAAAAGCTTTTCGGCCGACGGTTTCGTTCAGCTTATTACCCGTCATGCTACCTCCACCTTCAACCAGAGCACAAGAAGAGCCTTTTGTTTTAAAGCCCCGGCCAGAATAACCTAAAAGTGATGGAGAAGATGCCTGTACTGTCTGGGTAGGATGTGAATCTCCAATCGCAGTGTAATTTTCAGAAACACGTCCCGAAATTTCCACACTGACAGAATATCCCAATTATGTCATGCACTCCTGAAGATACTAAGATACCTCTCATTATTTCTATATGAGAATTGTAAGGGAAGTACCTGGATTCAAGTGATTTACTAACAGAAGGGGTTTCAACAATTCCTGGGGTAGGTGAAGGTTCTCTAATGTCAGAGACTCGTGAAACAGTGGCTGTCTCATCAATTTCATCTCCACCATGAACTATTACTGTGCCAAAAATACCTGTACTTTCAGCTAGGTTAGAAAACTATGTAAAAAGAGAAAAATACACTTCTCATACCTTAAAGATAAAGAATTTCAGTAGGAAAAAAAATGGAACTGCAATTATGTATTGCTGAAATTTTCGATGGTCCAACCAGAAGCTATTTCATTGAATCAGAGCAAAAATAAAGCATGTTCACCAAAACCCTCCCACCATCCTCGATGCAGTGTTTAAGTTTTATATTAAACAGCAGGTTAACTAATTTGACTCAGTTGGATATACAATCTAAGCAAGACATGCATACCTTCTGCACCAGGATCCACACCATCTGACACCTTCTGCTTACTTAAGGTGTTAGATGCGGGACCCTCATTTGCTACTGGCCCCGCATTTTGAGGTTTCGATGGAACAGTATCCCCATAATCTTCATTCACCAATGTCTGTTTAAATAAATTACATTTTTACACTAACTTAACAGAAAAGAAAGATGGGAAGAGAAAAATTAAACAAAGATAAATTCGTACACTATCTCCTGGCACAGCTGGAGCAAGACTTTGTGCTTCTAAAGCAAGCGAAGCCCTATATTGTCTGGCCTTTTCAATCTTCGGCAACATAGCAGATGGCCCATATTTGCATTTTTCAATAAATTTATGCTATTTTCAAATTGGAAAAAGTAACTTTAAGTCAACTACAAGTCCAAAAATTGGAATTCAATTGCATTAACTGGAATAGAAAAGAAAGGAAACAGAAACAAAGCACTCAATGCCATAATATAATTAGTAGAACATATACATACTCAACAAGTCAGTAGGTAATAAGAAAAATTGACATTATCGGCCTAAAAGATTGACCTAAAGGAATATAACATTTATGCCGGATTTAATTTTCTGGTTCTTTATCTTTTTAAGGATAAAACAGAAAATCCATAATGCGCACTGTGAACCCTGTTCCACAAACTTTGAGAAAAATAACAATATAAACAATACGTGAAGCACCAGAAAAATATTAAAATTCATTAACAAGTTACTAAAAAACCCACTTTCTTAAATAACTTTATAGGCACAGGTTAGATGTACCTTCAACATTTCTGATGCAGTAGGGCGCATACGAGGTTCTTTTGTTAAACATTTTGCTACAAAATCATGAAACACAAGGGACCTGGAAAAGGAGACGCTCAGAATTAAATGCTATGATGTGGGATGTGCAGTATGATTTGAACTTGAGAGTAACAAAGAAAATCAAGAAGCCAGAAAATCTTGGGCATTTTCCATAAAATCATCATTGATTTCAAGAAAGAATTGTGGATCAAAAAGGAATGAAAAAAGACAAACCATTTTTCTTTATCCTCAAGCATTGGAGCTGGCTCAATGGATATCATGAATAAAACCTACAATTGACGATATGTACGTTAGCCCACAATCTTGACAATCACCACAAAGAGAGAAGAGAGAGAGAGAAGGGAATGGGGAGGACACTAACCCTCATTGGGTGCACTGCAGATCTTGGAGGAAGCACCTAAAATCAAAGGGAAAAAAGTACTTTTATCAATCATTACTAAGGAAGAATCAGACATATCAAAGCGATAAAATCTCAACCCCAAGAAAAAAAAGTAACGGGAAGAAATAGCCAATCAATGCATAAACAATGCTTTCTCCACTAATGGTGGTACAGTGTTATCACTTAAAAAAGATAAACTGGACAAAGATGGCCATAAGAACCCAATAACATCACTTCTTTATATACCAAGAACTTCTCGGGTCCAAATATGTCACAAGTTAAACAAGTTGACTACTTCATTATTACTGCTCTGAGACAATCTTTGAACAGTTTTTCTCTATAACTGTTGTTGCATCATAGATTCATATGCTCTGAAATGAATTTTGCAACAAAACTTGGAACTATCTTATCTTAAAAACTCCCAGGCTACATAAAATAAAAGAAGAAATATAAATAGTTTAAGTCAAAGTCTACGAGTTGCCTGGTTTCAAGTATTTTCCATTTAATTGAAGAATAACCACATACTCGGTAGATATTATTATTACCTCTGCCATCTCAATTGCAGAAACACCAAGAGCCCATACATCAACCTGGAGAAAGCAACAAAGACATAAAGTCATAACAAGAAGTGCGTAGAATATCACAATCACCTTTGACCAAGCAAGTCCAAAACAATGTGGTCTTAAATCTTATAGGTTGTCTACAAATAGTCCCTAGACCCTTCAATAAATAGGGTAACAAAAGTTTTATTGACAACTAGTTATTCTTCACCATACCTATATATTTGAGAGAGAGGGAATTTGATCACTTGGCCCTGTACTTGCCCGGTCATTGGATCACTAAAGTTTGGTATATTACACGAAAACACTATGGTCAAAAAACACCATGATACCATATGGCTAAAACACATAGAAAGCTTATCGTTCCATGCTCCTACACGTTCACGTAGTTTCTGATAATCAAGATTATATAAGTGTGCTGCGACTCACTTATGTTTTCATCTCTGGCATGATTTTAAAAATGGTTTTAGAGTTTACCCTATAGGCAAACGATTGCAAAGAAAATGGAAAAATATTTCTTTACACCAAGCAAGACGGTAAGAATTTTCTATAGCTCAAGCAACATAAAACACATGAAACCCAGAGATCTAATTCCACACCCATGCAAACCACGTACTTATATCAAAATTAAGAAGGAAATAGAGAATGTAGCCAAGAATAAGAAGGGTCTTAAAAAAGAAACCCTAGGATTAGTAAATTTAATACCTTTCCATCATACCGACTTTCCTGAATAACTTCTGGAGCCATCCAATGTGGTGTGCCGATGAACTGCAAATAAATAAGAAGTTAAACATGTAAAGAAAAAGTATCACCAGAGACTTTGCTGCCAAGATCCACACAAGAATAGTTGAAACATGAAGCAAGGTATTCAAATATTAGCAGTCGAGAAGTAACATAGGACCAAATTCATGTTATTTAGGTTATTAATTTGATAGTTGAAACTTGGCCTAATGACAATATACCGTGTTGCGCTTTGACATGGTCCTTGTAAGTTGTGCTGCAACCCCAAAATCACCTGCTCATTTCGTCAACAAAAATTTGAAGTACTCATAAAATCAGTTTGCAGTTTCATGCAAGGGCAATAGAAGACGACCAAGGACCACTGTGCAAATTCTTCCTTTTCTTGGTCACATTAAAATGTTAAAATTAATCTTGCTTCACCAAATTATGAAAACAAATCACATCATTCCAAGTAAACATTTCAGACGTTACTGTAATGTACTAAACAAATTGACTGTAAAGAATAGTAATTCTGATATCACTTAGCAAAGCAACTACAATCTAGTCCCCCAATGAACGGGAACAAACTAAAATCTATCTGCCATAGCAATAACTAATGAAGCATACTCACCCAGCTTGACGTCCCCTTGTTCAGTTAACAAAATATTACCACCCTTAATATCTCTATGCACCTTGAAAATTGAGTGTAAGTAATCAAGCCCCTACAGAAAACAAAAGTATCCAAAATTTACAACATGTTAGGTCTTAACCAGATTTCCATCGAGAAAATGCCCCAAAACACAAAAGGAGAGATTGAAAATTAACACACATTAACAGCAAAATTCGACAATTTGAATTAGCAAAACTAAAAAACCAAATGCATGCTTAAGAGGAGGGATACTACCACATTACAATTAACAAATCCAAGAAATCGAGGGAACCCTCTCTGAGCCATAATACAGTACCAAATGATTATGCGAATGTGCAAATCATCCAGTTTTGTATTAAATGAAAGTTAAGAAACGAGAGTAAGGGGTCTGGTTCCTTTTCGTTTTGAGAATATGTGGCTTGGTGATCCGAATTTCAGAAACGAGTGTGCGAAATGGTCGAATTCTTTGACTCCTATGGGTTGGGAAGGCTTTAAAATAATGGAAAATTTTAAAGATTTGAAGACGTCAATTAAAAGGTGGAATAAGGAAAGTTTGGGGACATAAGGGAATTATAGCAGGTCACTTTGGTTGAGATAGAAAGGCTGGATTAAAAAGAGGAGGCAGCAAATCTCAATGAAAATGAAATGTTATAGCGGAGAATGTTGAGGAATAAATTGGAGCAGCTGATCTTCAAGGAAGCAGTAGCGTGGAAGCAAAAAATGAGGGTGAGGTGGGTCAAGGAGTGGGATTCAAACACAAAACTGTTTCATGGGTTGGTGGGTGATAGAAGAAATAAAAATAGCATCTGTAGACTAGAAAGGGAGGACGGGTCTACAGTGGAAAATGTGAGAAATTGAAAGGGAGCTGGTCAGGTTTCATAAGAAGATTTTCATGGAAGATGAAGATCGGGATTGGTCATTTGACGGTATAAATTGGGGTGCTTTATAGTTGGAGAAAGCTAGATGGCTAGAAAGTAAATTTCAGTTGGAGGAGATTAAAAAGCCAATTTCAGTTGTGATAGAGACAAATCACCGGGTTCGAATGGATTTACGAAGGCTTTTTTCCAGGATCGTTAGGATATTGTGAAAGGAGATATCCTTAAGGTCTTTGAGGAATTTTTCAAAAATGGTGTAGTTTGCTCATCCATGAACCATACCATTCTTTGTCTTATTCCAAAAAAGACGGATTCTAGAAGTGTAAAGGATTATAGACCCATTAGTCTTGTCACGGGCGTCTACAAAATATTGGCAATAGATTGAAAGAGGTACTTGGCGACACGATTTCCACGACACAAGGAGCTTTCGTGAAGGACCGGCAGATTTTAGATGTGGTATTGGAGGCGAATGAAGCAATGGAAGAATATCAATCCAAAAAGAAAAATGGATTGGTATTTAAGGTTGATTTCGAAAAGGCCAATGACCATGTTAGATGGAGCTTCTTGGACTAGAAAAGAAGGGATTCGTAAAAGATGGAGAAAATGGAACTGCGGGTGTTTGCAATCAGCTAATTTCTGGATAATGGTTAATGGAAAGCCAATGGGTCATTTTGGCGCTACAAGGGGTCTTAGACAAGGAGATCCATTATCTCCTTTCTTGTTCACTTTGGTGGCGGATGTCCTTGGTAGACTCATGGATAAAGCTGTGGAGGAGAGAGTGGTAAAAGGGTTTAAAGTTGGGAGAGACGAAGTTTCTGTTTCGCATTTACAATTTGCCGATGACACTTTGCTTCTATTGGAGGCAGAATTAGACAACATCAAAAATGTAAATTGTCACTTGAAGTTTTTCACGGTATGTTTGGGATTGAAGATAAATATGGGAAAAAATGCTTTGGCAGGAATTAATATGGAAGCGAATTTGCTAGATGGTTTGGCCTCAAAGTTAGGTTGCGAGGTTGGAAAATGGCCATTAAAATACTTGGATCTTCCTTTGGGGTGACATCCGGTTTCATTAGAGTTTTGGTACCGGTGGTTGAAAAAGTCTCAAAGACTCGGGATGGTTGGAAGAAGGGTTTTCTTTGAAGGGGAGGGAGAGTGACTTTGATCTAATCCGTTCTAGCTAGTTTACCGATATACTACATGTCAATCTTCAAAATGCCGGGTGCCATTGTTAACATAATTGAGAAGATGATGAGAAGTTTTTTATCGGATGTTCAAGAAGGAGGAAGAAATAGAAGTTTAGTGGCATGGGATCTAGTTACAAGAAGTAAAATGAAAGGAGGTTTGGGCTGGGAAATTTGAAAAAGAAAAAGGTTGCTCTTTTAGGAAAATGGCTTTGGAGATTCCCTTTAGAGCAAGATTCACTTTGGGTAAGAGTCATTAAGAGTAAGTACAAGTTTCAAACTAACGGATGGGATTCCAATATTGTTACAAGAGGATCCTTTAGAAACCCTTTGAAATATATATCTCATGGTCTTCACGTTTTTCTTGACAATATCTTGTGGAAAGTCGGTGTGGGGAATAGGATTTTGTTTTGGAAAGATAGGTGGTGTGGTAACCAATCATTTGAGTCTTCTTTCCCTAGGTTATTCTCTCTTTCTACCATTCCTAATGCTTTCATTTCAGATATTTTTTCCCTGAATGATAATATTGACTAAAATTGGGATTTTGAGTTTAGAAGGGGTCTAAACGATGAGGAAACAGAGGAGTTGAGTTCCTTGGTGCAATTATTAAATTCTTTCTCTCGCCTAATTCTGCGTCTCCTGATTATAGAATTTGGGTGGGCAATAACTCGGGGTTTTCTTGTAAGTCATTCTTTGAGTCACTAGTCGGAATGGAGGGTTGTCCAAATTTTGAACCTTTTCGATTTAAATGGAAATCTGATGTTCCCTATAGGATTAAAGTATTTGCTTGGCTGGTTTTTCATGGAAAATTAAACACTAGTGACTTGGTTTAGAAAAGGAATCCTCGTTTGGCTCTTTCACCTTCCTGTTGCACGATCTATAAAGAAGAGGGAGAAACATTGATTGGATCATTTGATGCTTCACTGCAAGGTGGCTAGAGGATTATGGCAAAAAGTATCAACTGAAGCAGGTTTTCTTTGGGAGTTTCCGACTAATTGTAGATCTATGATGATCGAAGAGATGGTGGCTTTGGGCTCCAATAAGATGGCTAAAGCACTTTGGAAGTGTCTGGTGCTTGCTATGCAGTGGAACATATGGATAGAGAGGAATTCAAGAATTTTTGAGGAAAAAGAAATGGTGGTGGATTATATAATTGAAAAGGCAAAATTTCCAGCTTCATTATGGGCATCAACGGATAAAGCTTTCAAGAATATTCCTTTTTCTCTAATTGTGCTAAATTGGAAGGATGTGATAGGAAATTAACTATAATGGGATAGTTACAATCTGTCGTAGTTTACTTTTGTTGTGGTTATTATCATTGTCTAGTTTTTGTTTTAGTCTTGTTGCTTTGGTTCTGTTTCTGTCCTTTTTTACGAGGATACCTTAACCTCTTTCCCTTGTAATTGATTTATATATCAATAGGTTTGCAGTAAAATCCTCCATGCAAAGCATGCAATTATGTTTCAAAATGAAAGTTTAGCGTGATGATCCTACCTTCAACGCTTCTCTACAAATGTAGGCTATTTGATACTCCTCCAAAGGCTCCTCGGTAGCATTCATCAAGTCGGCAACACTTCCACCCCCACAGTACTCCATTACGATCTGCCAAGACAGCGAAAAATAGCTGTCCCAAACTTTAAAACATCCACACACGAAATATCACCAAGACAGCTGTTTTCTTATGAGATTTCAAAGACAATGAAACATTTTTGCGTTCTTACCCAAAGATACTCCTCTCCTTGGTAGCTCCCAAGGTACCGAACAACATTTGGATGACTACATTGCTGCAACATCTCAATCTCTCCCCGGATTTCTTCATATCCCTCCTCCTGAATACACAGATATCACTCAGATTTTTTCGACAATGCACTCACAATCGATTGCGAAGACTTAATTCCGAAGCAAAACTATATACACACACATATATAAATGTATATATAAAACTCACCCCCTCACACAATGATATGACTTTGATGGCAACCAACTCCGAGGTTTTTAAATCTCTGGCCTTGTACACTGCACCATAAGACCCTTTCCCTGCAAATCCCCATAACCAACACTGATAATTCTCATTAAGACGCAATTGGCAACATAAAAAGTATAACCTAAATGCACTAATAATTATCACTAACGAGAAAATCATCAAGCTTAATGAGCAATTAACAACACTAAACACGCTGATAATCTGCAATACGACAAACTCACCTAGCTCGTTGAGCAATTCGTACTTGGTGGTCGGATCTTCCTTGGTAACGCTCTCGGGAATCGAACTGGACGACATTTTCGTCAGCTGCCGAGCTTCATCCCCCAGCGACGATCCGCTCCCCTTCCTCTGCTTCCCAAACCTTAAATCCCCCACCGCCTGCATGCTCGCCACCGCCCTACTCATCGTCGATCCCACACTGCCGCCGCTGGTCCTCCTCACAACGGTCCCGCTCACCGAGTCCCTCTCCCCCGGCAGCACCACGAACGTCGAGAATCCCTCGCCGTCATCCTCCTCCTCTTCCTCATCGACTTCCGCAGTTCTCTTAAAAGGCGAACCGCGAGGGGGATGCGACGGCGGCGGCGGAGGAGGAGGTCCTCTCCTCACGGAGGAGTACGACGACGAGGAGGTCGAGCGGCTCCGAGGCCGACTCCGATCGAAGTTCATTGGGACGAAATCGATCCCTCTGACATCGTCATCCTCGTATTCGAAATAATCGATCGAAGCTCCGCCGCCGAAGTCCTTGGGGAGGCGCTTGAGGAGCGGCGGCAGAGAGGCATCGTCGTCGTCTTCCTCGCCGCCGTCGCCCTTGTAGACCATTGTGGCGTAGAGGTCCTGGTCTTCATCCTTGTTCTTGGTCTTTGTCTTAGTGTTGAATCTCTGCTGCTTTCCGTCGTCGTCGTCGTCGTGGATGACTACAGTAGAGTAGAGCTCGGCCGAGGTGGGACATTGCGGGCCCTGCGAGAGGCCGCGTCCTGATCCATTTCCAACCCCTTAGCTTTAGCTATGGCGGAAGCGAGAGAGAGAGAGAGAGAGAGATTGTTTGTCAGTGCTTGTTGGACAAGACCACGGCCACTCGATCGATCGAAGCGGAACTGCCGAATTGGAAGCCAGCTGTGCTCAGCAGTTGAGAACGATGGTGATCTTAGTGGGCTTTTTCGGCCGCAAGCCCACGATCAGTTCTTGTTCTTTTTTTTTTTTTTTTTTTTTGAGTTTTCCCTTTTTTTTTTTTTTTTAATGTTTTGAAGTCGTTTTTGGGTTGTTGATATCGTTTTTACATGGATCTATTACCACCTTTCCCCGTGTTCATGTCGTTCTGGATTGTTGTCGTTTGTTTCCTTGACGTCGTTTTGAGGCTATGGTCTTTTTTTATGAATTTTTGTCGGTTGTTAACAGTTGTCGTTTTTGAGTAGGTTGTCGAGTCTACTGCTGTCGAGTGACAGTGCAATATTGATGTCCTGTTTGCGGCTATCGTCCTCTTTTTGTTCTTGTTTCTTTCATCTTACTGTCGTTTTTCATTTTTTCGTGATTTTTATTTTCTATGCAATTGTTATTTCCATAAATTTTCTCGGGGAAAAAAAAATTTGTTTTCCATATTTTTGTCCTTACATTAGTTTTTCCCGTTTTAGTCGTTTGTTAGATAATCACCACTTTTCATGGGACTACCGTTTTTCCATCGTTCTTTTTTCAGTTTTTGTTTATCTTTCATGTTTGCATTTAAAATCTTCATCTTAATTTTTATCTTTTTTCTAAAAAATCAACCAAAAAAAATATAACTAATTTTTAAAAATCAACTAATTTTAATCAAAAAAATTATATTTCAAACTCATACATTAAATTAAACGTAAATTAAGTGTGTCAAAATCTGCCTCACATACTATATGGTACAAAGCTTAATTGTGACTTTCAAGATCCAGAGCAACCTGAATACCATTTCCCCTTAAATATCAGATGTCTTCAAAATAGTAAATTTCTCATGTCATTATCCATGTTTATAGATTTTCTGAAAGGATTCTGATGTTCCAGTCTTTTTTTTTTTTTTTTTGGAAAATTGTTCCAGTCATTATTACACATGTTATTTTTAAAATATTACACATCTGTTTACGTGCTCAGCTTCCTTATTCTGCTCTCTTTTTCTTTTCAGCCTCTTCAAACGGTGTCGTTTACTAAATGATTAAACGTGTTGTCGTATCCAAATCTTGTCCTCACACTGTTTTTAAAGTTATTGTCACTTCCTTCGTTATGTCGTCTTATCCTGCCCTCACTTGTACATATAGTCGTTTTTCTAGGATTTTGACGTTTATCCAAGTTTATGTCGTATTAATTTGTGTTCGCTGTCTCGTTCTTTTCGTTATCTAGTTTTGCTCTCTCTCCTGATGTCTTTATTAGTGGACGTTTCAATTGTCGTTTCTATTTTTTGTCGTTTTCATGAGTCTTTTACCTTGCTGTCGTTTAACATTTGTTGTCGTTTTTTTAGCTAATTGTCAATTCTACGATAAAAAAAAAATTTTGGTTTGCATTGCTCTTGTTCTTCCAAGTATTTTCATTTTTAATTTTTTTTAATTTTTTTTATGACGATGTCCTTTATAGTGGTTATCTTTATGTTATTTTCTTTTATTTCATGGATTTTACTGTTTTTTAACCTTTCTGTTGCCTTTTTTTTTTATGTCCTTGTTCAGGTTGTTGTCGTTTCTGAAGTACATGCCGGTCAGTATATTGTCATTCTTCTTGATTATTTTTCCCAGCCGATATCGGTTCGTTTCTTATTAAATTATTATTGTTGTTTATTACTCTGATCTCGTTTCTGTAAGTAATTGTAGTTTCTCAGGTTTTTGACGTTCTGTGGTATTTTTAAATTGTTCTCGTTTTCCGGTTAGTATTAGAGAAAATTTTGGTTTTTTTTTTTTTTTGGCCCCAATTTCTAATTCCATTGTCCTTTTTTTTTTTTTTTTGAAGTGGTTACTGTTACTGTCGTTTTTACGTTACACAAATCATAAGAATCCAAATCACAACACAATATTGGAAGAGAAAAACAAGGTGAGGAACGACCAAATATTGCTCAATCCCATTACTCCACGCTACCATCTATGTGATTTTAGTAAGCCTCTTAATCTAATCATTTAAGAAACAGTAATCACAGATGATGTATGAGTACATTTGAACTTATAAGAGGTAGCCTACGTCATTTAGATCTCAAAGAAGTGTTTAAGTCCATCCGCCGTTGTGCTCACAAATTCCTTAAGGGCTAAATGGATAATATACTTGGGATGAATTATGGAGTGTAACGGAGAATAGTTAAGAAGTTTAGTTGCACTTATTTTATCAATTATAACTTTTGACAAGAATGATCGTGTTACTCCTATGTCAGTAATGATCATCATTAAAAAAAAAAAAAGTGAATAATTATGTTATTTTCCGTTTGGTGAATGAGTTTGAGTTGAAAATTTTTGTTGACTTTTCGGAAAAGATAAAAACTTTTTCAAAAAAGGACAAAAACTGATATGAAAAAGTACAGTTTGAGTTAAATTGCCAAACGAGACCTTAGAGATATTTGTGTGTTGAAAGAAAAATACAAATACAAAGACTTACACAGAGTAAGACCTATTAAAACCTTTTTTCCCGTTACTTAAGGTTATAATTAACATTTATATATACATATATATCATTTCATGGAGTAAGATATTTATAATATCAGAGATTCCAATATCATATTGACAACACATAAGAATAAGAGGTAAAATTTCTTTCCTTATCAGATTAATGCACAGTAAAATATCCCAAAACAACTAGCTTGCGGTTGGTGGTATACTATATTGTACCGCTGGTATTTCCATGACAATTTATTCACGGCACGAATAGCGCACCTTATCAAGGCAGATACTTTTGATATTTTCATCAACAAATATTAGTACCTTGTTTTTTTTTTTTTTTTTTTTTTTGGGTGAAAACGAACTAATAATATTCTGTTTGGAGCCTTCCCTTCTCTTTCAAATATGCAAAATTATCGGGTTAGAGGGTAAACTTTCGGCAGTAGGCGTCACTCAACTAGGGGTCCACTAGGTCATATTGCACATTCTTCCTTCACCAATTTTCACTTCAAATTCAAGGTTAGGTGTTAATATATAGTGAGCTAGTTTTCTGCCGACTCGTGTTTTGTCGCGTACTTTATTAACCGACAGAGTTATCTTGATTCACCTCCAAACAGTTTAAACTTTGTTCAAGAAAATGATTTTCATTAACCGACAGAGTTATCTTGATTCACCTCCTAACAGTTTAAACTCTGTTCAAGAAAATGATTTTTCTAAACACAAATGCACGGATTGGAGAGGATCATGAGAAGATCAAATAAGAATATACGAGTAAATCTGAGATGACAACAAATATTCTGGGTTATCTGGAACATAAAGTTGTTGGGTTAGGGTATCCAAATATATCCCAAATGCATCTCCTTCACAAAAGGAAAAAAAAAAAAAAAACCATAAAGGAAGATAAACTGCTTTACAAGAATAGTCCCTCTTTGATCATGATTCAAATATTCTCTTGAAAGAAAGATGAAGAATACGAATCCTAAGAAAAAAGCTAAACCAATTGACGTTTTCTGGAGCATCTGGACTTGGGTTCTTATTCTTCAATCATTTGAAGCGTTAGCATTGTAAAGTGCAACTGATCAGATTCTAAAGAGTTGCCAATACTACCGTCAATAGAAAAATCTAAAAACCACCCAATTGCATTGGTGAACTCTCGTTTTTCGACTTCAATATCAATTTTTTAAATACCAACTTACGTAAATATGAGTTATCATTTTTTAATTAGCAGATTCCATCTTTTAATTTTAACAGCAATAGGCATGAAGTCATCTACCATAACCACAATATAGGTCGTTTCAATATTGTAAAATGCAAGTAAAGAGGGGTAAAAACTAAATAACTCTTCTTTTTTTTTTTTTGTGCATGAAAAGGGGATCGTGGTATTCTCATGTCCCCATCCAGTAGTTATTGGGTGAGCCCACTGGTCTCACGTTGGATAACAAGTAATCTGACCCTAGGTCTTCACAGCTAGCAAACCCCGGATTTCAAAAATGAACATCACATGGTCTTTGTTGTCAAATGTTAGATTTGTGTCCATCACGACTTGAACCTAAAATGTAATAAAAGCGAAGGCTTTAAGTAGGTCTTCCTTTCCATCAAGTGATCACCTTTGGTGGTAAAACTAAATAACTCTTAAACTATATGTGATAAGTTTCTTTTTTCTTGTTTGATCTGATCAAAATTCATACCAAGCACAGGGAATCCAACTTTTGAGAGGATTTTCGAGTGGTCTTCGTTGCATTCAACTGCCATACAATGGGACAAAAGAAAAGGCAACATGGTTTAAAAAGAAAGAATAAAGGAGAAGAGAGTGTGGTCTGTGAGAAACATGGTGATCCGATATATGAAGATGATCCACTAGAAAGTTCACCAAAAAGGAGAGTTTGGTGTCTGTCTAACATAGAGGGATCGGCCAAAAGTGGCTTTTTCAGGCGCATTCCCAATATGGGTTAATATATGGTCTGAATTTCTTGCATGCATTTTAGTATATGCATAGGCATATTTGACATAACCAGAATATTTAAGCTCTCATCTTTATTAGACAAATTGCATGCGAATATTCTAGCCAAAAAAAAAGAAAAAATGTCCCAACAAAAGGAGGCAAAAACACAAAGAAATAGGATCCCTATTGTCTAGGGAGGAAATTAGAAGCATTCAATTGTCAAGTTTTGGACTTGTATACAAGTTCCCCTTTAATGTTGCACGTTTGTAGTTTCTAATTTGGCCAAATTAATCCACGTAGTGAGTTGATTAATTGCTTCAATTTTGTGTGGTCATTGGCAAAATCATATATTAAGCATAAAAAATACCATCAAGAGGAAGACTTTCTACGCGGTAAATACTGTTGACTTACGAATTTGGCAAGCTAACGTTTACAAAAGTCTCACTTACAGGTCTTTTCAATTTTCAAGATCTTCTTAGTAATTGTCACATTAAAATGACATACATAACAAACAGTTGCTGACTTTTTTCCCCCCTAATCTTAGCATTGAAATATAATTTTCCATTAAATTTGACATACTAAAACTCAAATGCAGTAGCTAAGATTTTCTGAGTAGTATCTGTTGCAAAAGCATAAGTAGATAAAAGCAAGCACTGGTATTTAACATTTTATGTACATAAAAACTGCCATTTTCACACAAGAGCCAGCCCATGCAGAAACATGAAGCTAGCGAAAACTGAGGCCAAAGCCACACTGCCATAATATCTTACAAGAGAGGCAGAAAACAAAGCTAAACACTCCCAACCCCAACACCACTACTCTGCACAAAACAAGAACCGAAAAAAACTCTCACGAACTCACGCCATGAACGTCTCAGGTCCAACCACAACCTGCACAGCTATATATATATATATATATATAAAACAAAACCCAACAACCCGATATTCATATTAGTTAAACGGACCTAGGGACAGCCCTGCAAAGCAAAGGATTCTTCATCTCCAGAGAGAGCTTAAGACACTCAGACAAGTCGACGCCATTGTTGTCATCACAAGGAAGCCACTTAAAGCTTTGAAGCAACAGAGCTAACCAGAGGTGAACAGAGGCGAGACCCAAAGCCTTGCCGGGACAGACTCTCCGTCCAGCGCCAAAAGGAGCCAACCTCAGATCAGACCCCATAACGCTCACATCTCTGTTGGCTTCTTCTTCCGTGAAACGCTCCGGTTTGAACTTATCCGGCTCCGACCAGACCTTCTCGTCGTGGGTTATGGCCCACATGTTGACCATGGCCGTCGTGCCGGCGGGGATGAAGTCGTGGCCAATGAAGACGTCGTGGGTCGAGAGGCGGGCCCACGAGAGTAAGGGACCTGGTGGGTGGACGCGCAGAGACTCCTTGACTATGGCTTGGAGGTATGGAAGATTCGGGACGTCGGAATCTGATATGGATCGGCCTGAGTCGCCGACGACAGAATCGATTTCAGCTTGAGCTTTGGATTGAATCTCTGGGTGTAGAACCATTCTCGCCAGAATCCATTCAAGCAGAATCGCCACTGTGTCTGTCCCTCGGAATATCATCTCCTGAAAAATAAACCAAAAAAAAAAAAAAAAAGTTACAAAAACGAACTAATACATATATATATATATGTCTGTATGTATGTACGTCGTTTGATAAAAATAAGAAAAAGTAAGAATTTGTACGTACCCAGAGAACAGCTATCATGTCGGAGTCACTGAGCTTCTCACCATTTTTCTCCAAATCAAGCAAAACATCAACAAAGTCACTAACTTTCTTTTCTCCATTTTCATGGCCGTTCATATTCCTCTTTGCTCTATGTTCTTCGATGATTTTTCCAACGAAAGCATTCACCTTTGAGACCAAAACTCTGCATCTTTTTCTCACGCCTTGGAAATCCAGCCAACCCAGAAGAGGAAAATGGTCGCTCCAGTTGAAAATCCCGAGCAGCTCGTAGCCCTCACTGACCATCTTCTCAAGCTCAACCCCATCACCAACACCATGACCTTTCTCGTTATCGAACTTGTAGGAACGGCCGAAAACGGTCATCATGACGTTGTTCAGAGAGCCAAAATGAAGGACCTTTTTAACTCCGACGACACCTTTCTTGGCCATCAAGTCACGTATCTGGGCCACCATTTTCAGACCCATTTCCTTCCTGAACCCTTCGAAGTCGCCGATCCTCCTGGGGCTGAACAAATGGGTGGCCGAGATTCTCCTCAGGTTCCTCCAGTACTCTCCGTACGGCGCGAACCCCATGGCGCGGTGGAACAGAAGCTCGTAGGCCGACTCCTTCACGGGCCTATCGGCGAACGCGGAGCTGTTGAGTATCTCCTTCGCCGTCTCCGGGTGGCTCGAGACGACGAAGCGCGTGAAGCCCACGGAGAACGCCATTAGAGGAAGCGCGTTGAAGCTGCGGGCGAGGTCGGCGAGGGCTCGGTGAGGAGTGGCACCGGTGAAGACGGTAAGTAAGCCAGTGAGAGGGAGGCCGTGTGGGCCGGCGAATCGGGGACGGCGTTGGCCTTTGGACTTGGACAGAGCCCAGGCCAGCCCGCCGGGGAAGAGCCAGAGACTGAAAACCGCCATGAAAAAGAGAGCACAAGCTAGGGCTTCGAGGTTCAGAGCCAAAATCGACGACAGAGAAGCCGTCGTAGTCTCAAGTACTGCCCTGGAAAGGAACGGAAGATGGTGGTACTCCGACGACATCATGGGAAATCTAGAGAGAGAAAGCTAAGGAGAGAGAGAGCGAGAATGTGAAAGACGAGAAAATGAGAAGCTCGACAAGTGAAGGTCATGGGCAGGGGATGATTAAATAGAAGAAGCTGGTGGTAATTTCTATTTTCTATCTTATTTTTTGGGTTGTAATTAAGAGAAGATGAAAAGACGGGTTTAACCATGGTGAAAAAAGTAACTATTCTTTTTTAGAACAAAATGTCGAGGGAGCGAATCAACTTCGGAATCCTAGCCGTCCTTTCCGTTAGATTACGATTCTTTGGACCCCCCTGCCTTGGTGCAAGGGAAGTGATTTGGACACGTGGCGCTAGTTGGGACCCACATTACCAGTAATCTGACGTTAGCCCTTTCACTGAGCCGAGCGAATTCCGATTCACGTGCGTCCTTTACCAGGCTTTTCTTTTTCGTTTCTCCTTTTTTTTTTTTTTTTTTTTTGACAATCTTTTTCTTCTATTTCTAAGATGTTTGACGAACGAGTTTAGTTTAAAATTTTTAAATTTTAATAATAATTTATCAGAAAAGATAAAAAAAATTTTCAAAAAAGGTACAAAATTTAAATTAAAAAAAAGATAAAAATCATAATAAAAAAAGTACAATTTAATTTAAAATGAACTTAAAAACAAACATCCACTAATATTTGATTATCGAAATTTTTATGAAAAAAGATTAATAAAAATAATAATTCTAGAACATAGTATGAAAAAAAAATTTTATTGCTAATGTTCCGTTTGATATTTCATCTCAAACTCAAATTTTTCATTTTTATTTTTTATTTTTTTTCTGAAAAATTAACAAAAATTATAATTAGTTTTTAAAAAATCAACTAACTCTAATTTAAAATTTTCATCTCTAACTAACTTATCCAACGAAAGCTCAGATTATATTGATTTTACATGCTTTTGACCTAACAATAATTAATTTCTACTAGCTAACAAAAAAATCCATTTATATAACACATTATCATCCCAATAAAATTTTTATTTTTAGTTATGTTGTGATTATGATATGTTTGAGATACTAGTTTGAGATCATAAATACTAACTGAATTTTAAAATCCTAACTCTAAATCAAATTCTCTACTTTTTATTTTTATTTTTAACTTTAAAAGTTTATAATTTTCTCGTTTTAAATTAAAATGAGATAATTTTTATGTTAAAATACTCATAACGACAAGACGAACAAAATAAGATTCATTTTACATTTTTTTTTCTGAACACATTTTAAATTTTTGTACTATTTTCTATATCACATAACTTTTTTAAAATTTTTTCCTCCAGAAATACATTTTCAATCTCACCTTTAAACACCGTCTCCATGTGTCTCTCAAATATTATAATTTGGTGTCAAAACAACATTCTAGTAATGGAATAATATTTTCGAACACTTTACTTGCAAGTGTGCAAGTGTGATGCAGTCACAATTATATATATATATATATATATATATATATATAAAAGATAGAATGCCATCACAAGTAATTAGTTGCTTAGTAGACTTGAGTAAACATGAAGATTATAATCACATTAATACATATATATATATATGTATCAGCTCTTTTTTTTTTTTTTTTTTTTTTTTTTTGGGAACAAACTTTCACCGTGTGTTTACATATATTTTCAAGCTCTCAAAATGACATCCCAGAAAAGTCATTTCGGAATTGTTAGTAGTGTTTTTGTTAATTTGCATAGTGAGTAATTGATTGATTTGAAAATATTTTTTTTTAAATATTTTATGGAAAAGTAATTTATATCAGTTGACAGCACATTCCTTGATATAAAAAATAGAATAATTTCGTCGTGTCTATAGCCTCATTGTCGTTTATTATACTACGGCTGTATTCCTATGTTAGCTTCGGAGCTTATTACTATTGAATTTTTTCTTATCTCGAGAACATTATGACTATAAGGAAATTGATTACAACAGAAATAATACGGATATGTAGAGTTTAGAATTCTTATTTTAGTTAAGAAAAGTATTACAAATCTATAATAATAGTTATTATAACTATGACAATTAATAGTAGTAGTAGTGCTATGGAATTATTAGGGTCTGTTTGGTTTAGTGAATGAGTTTGAGTTGGAAATTTTAAGTTTCAATAGAAATTTTTGTTGACTTTTCAGAAAAATTAAAAAACATTTTCAGAAAAAATAAAAAACTTTCTCAGAAAAAAAAAATAAAAACTGATATGAAAATTTTAGTTTAAACTGGTGTTTCAAACACCCCTTAATATTATTATTAAATGTAAAATGAAGGGGGGATGGTAAACATTCCAACTCAAACTCATTTTAAACTTTTTTTTTGTCTTTTTCCTAAAAAATTTTTGTCTTTTTCCCAAAAAGTTTTTTGTCTTTTCTGAAAATTCAAAAAAATTTACTATTACAACTAAAATATTTCAACTCAAGCTAACATATCAAACACCCCGAAAAGTTTATTTGGATGGTCAGTCGACAAAAGGGCACTTTCTTGGAAACACCTACTAAGCAATATATAGATTTTCTAATAATTTTTTTTTAAAAAAGTTATTTCAGAGCTAAAAGATCAAAATCAAAACAAACCTTTTCCACATGACACTTTGTCTGCTTGGAACTTTCTTTCACACTTTCACGTAGAGCTATTTATAAATGGAGTTTCCATGTGTTTTACAATAGCCAATTAGGATTGTTATAAATGAAACTCACTAGCAAATAGAAACTTTAATTCATAAACCAATGTCATTAGTTGAATGGGTGCACTAATGGTGTATAATAAGGGTTCAAAAAATTCATTTCAATTCATAATTATACCCACTTTTTCACGTTTTCACTTGTTTTGTTGTGTTTTAAACCACATCTCATTCATTCTTCTTTCTCTGGAACACCTACTCATTACCATTTTGAATTCTCATTTCGCCCCTATCTGACACACGGCTTTAAAATGTTTAAAAGAACAATCATTCTTATATTCCGTTTGTTCGTTGAAACGGTTTTAGTTGAAATTTTTAAGTTTGAGTTGGTTGACTTTTTAAAACTAGTTATAATTTTTGTTGACTTTTTAGAAAAAGACAAAAATTGAAATGAAATTTTTGAATTTAAAATGTAATATCAAACGTATATTTAAATGTTAATGTAAAATGAATGGGTATTAGGGGACGAAAAAGGAACGGCATGGATTTCAAAAAAGTGAAAAATTGATTTTGATAGGAAATCAAATGAATTTTTGAATTTGAAATTATGTGCCTAACAAGGCTAAAATCTTGTGGGTTTTAGGTTTTGTTTAGCACATCAATTGAAATAAAAAATTTTCAACTCATTTGTGTTTTTTTTTTTCCTTTAAAAAGTCAACAAAAATTTTAATTAATTTTTAAAAAATTAAAACAATTTTAATCTAAAAAACTCAAATCTAACCAATGGATCAAATGCAAACTTAGTTTACTAGCAATGATAACTTCTTCCTAACCCCACTTGCTGGAGCGTATATAATGGTGTATCAAATGCACGAGTCAATGCTAAATATTTTAATATTTTGGTGAAAATTTTTATCTTGATAGAGTGCTATTTTCATGACAAATTTAACAAATATCAAATTTGTCATAAATTTATTATCAGGTAGACAAATGTTAGATTATTATTGGTTGGTGTCTTCACTTTTCATCTAATCATTACAAAATTTCATTTTTAAATCATTTTAAATACTAAAACTTTGCTTTCATTAATTTTGAAGCTTAATAATTATGACAAAGATAGACATATTAATATAAATTAGAGCAAAAAATCAAAATATGTTATTTTTACTTTGATTTGAATTTTAACAAATAAAGCATTAATATTAACATATACATTATTATTAGAATTTTTTATTGAACAAAAAAGTGAATTATTGGTGTCCTCATTTTCTCGACTCGAGACTTGATTTAATAATAAATAAATAAAACCTACTAATGGTATGGATATAATAATAATAAAACTGCTTATTGCTAATTTAATATGCATATAATGTAAAACACTCGTCAAACTTCCTTGAAAATTACTATGGAAAAGTTATGTAGTGCCAAAGGGCATGATCAGTAAAAGAAAAAGAAAAAACCACAAATTGTTGAAGTGAGAAAGTGACACTTTATAGATGAGGAGACGCACAACACCAAAAAAAAAAATTAAAAATTAAAATCACGCGTATGAACTGAACGATGAAAACGGAATAAAAAATTAAAAATGAGCATTTCTCGAACCAAGATTTGGGGTTGGTCATTCTCTTGTTGTTGGGAACGAACTAGACGAAAAAGATAAACGACCCAATTAGTTCATTTCCAATGAGTAAGTATAGGCAACGGTACGCCTCCTTGCCGACCACACTACCAAAGGGACTACTGCAAAATAAAACCCTCCAGCCAATGGTTTCATCAGACGGTATCAATTCAGAACGATAGTGATTGATTAGATTTGTTGATGCGAGTGAGTCCTTTTTCGTGAGATTCAAGTAAACCAAAATTTTTTATTCACCCCACAAAAAAATAAAATAAAATAAATTTAATAACACGTTTTGAATGATGAAATTTTTAAGGGTTAGGGAGTTTGGTTAGTGATTTATTTTAGTTTAAATTGAGTTGTATTATTTTTATCATGATTTTTATCTTTTTCTGAAAAATTTAAGTTGAATTATCTTTGGTAAAATAGTTGATTTAAAAAGTTAAAAAAAAAAAAAACAAGGGTATTGATGTGAAGAAATTAGTTAAAAAATCTTTTTTTACCTTGGTAACTATCTGAACGCATTCACCAAGCTGTACTTTTACACCTCATTTTTTTTCTTGCTCTGAAAAGTCAACAAAATTAGGGCTAAATATTTTTTCAAAAGTTGGTACTCAATCTAACTTGGAAATTTCAACTCAATTTAGGGGGTATGTTAGTTTGAGTTGAAAATTTTTTGTTAGTATTTTTCAGAAAAGACAAAAATTTTTTCAGGGAAAGAGACAAAAACTTTTTAGGAAAAAGACAAAAATTAATATAAAAAAGTACATTTTAATTTAAAATGAGTTGGAGTTGAAATGAAGTCACCAAACGAAGCCCCCTTATACTCCACTCAATTTAACATTCTATTGTAGGTGCCAGCGACGAAAAATGATATAATTAATATCAATTACATACCAATTATCCACTTATAGGTTTATTAGTTTCACTTTGAAATTTAAATAATTTTTCCTTATCCTTTGTGTTTTATTAAAAAATATTATATAATAATTTATTTGTTGTTTTTTAATATATTAATAAATATTCTCTCTCTCTCTGAAAAACAATACCCCTCCCTCCCTCTCTCTCTCTCTCTCTCTCATCTCCGAATAAACAATACCCCTCCCTCTCTCTCCCCTCCCCTCCCTCTCGCCCTCCGTTCCATCCCTCTCCCTCTCTCTCTCTCTCCCCCCTCTCTCTCTCCCCTCCGCCATCGCCATCGCCGTCGCGCCCCGCACCCCATACCCCGACGTCCTAGTACTCCCCATTTTTCTCCCTTCCTCTCGTAAGCCACCGACACAAACCCGATCTGGGTTAGTCCGCCGTCGCCCCCACCATCTCCACCTTTGCCGGCGCTCCCCCACCCATACCCCGACGTCCTCCTAAGCCACCGACACAAACCCGATCCTGGGTTTGTCCGCCGTCGCCCCCACCATCTCTGCCATCGCCGTCGCGCCCCCCACCCCATGCCCCGATGAACATGACGACACAATCCTCCTCCCCACCCTTGTGACCTCTCTCCCATCTCTATCTCTCTCTTCTTTTTCTCTCTCTGTCCCCCGCTCCCCTCCATCTCTCCATCTCTCTCGGTAGAAACTTGGTGAACAAGTAAACCAATCTATGGTTTATCCTGTATAACGGGTCAATGGAACGTTGGGACTGAACTGAGACACCAAACTCCTTCAGTCCCAAATGAGTTAGAAATTACCAGTTTAAACTGGTGTGCCAAAGAGGCACATAATTATTATCTAATTTGATTGATCATATCATAAAATATCTCTTTATTTTTTATACATATTTTTACCAGTTATATCACATACTCACTCACTTATCAACAACCTCAACACGTAATACATTTGAATAAAATATAAGAAGCAAATATTCAAATGCAAATATATTCTATTGTACTGCATCAAATAACATTCCTCAACTATTTTAAAGTAATTATGTCCTTGGAGTTGTTGTTTTATCCAATTTTTTACGTTCACAAAATATGCCAAGAATTAAATTGGAATATAAATTAATTTTTAAAAATAATGTTAGGAACACAAATTTAAATATCAATTTATGAATCTACCTCCTTCATCCTCCTAGAGGCCCTTTGTGATTGATTTGTCAAATAGGTTTTCATGTGACTTTTACATTGTGTGTACTAAAAAACAAGTAGCCACTTGGTAAGTCACACAGAGTGAGGATTTTGAGTGACTTATAAGGGTCCACAAGTTCTTTTCCAGTTAGTACTTACTTAAAAGTTATAACTTGGTGAGGTCCATGTGGTTCATCCTCCTAAAGGTCTTTTGTGGTAAATCTGTCAATGAGTTTCCATGTGATTCTAACATTGTATTTTTTAAAAACTTTAATTTCAATTTTTTGAGTACTAATTCATATATTTATTTTTATAAATCGATTGATGTAGTAATAGTTTAAATATTTATTAATAAAAAATAACAACTCATATATCATATAAATTATTATATATATATTTTTTAATAAAACACAAAGATAAGAATACAACATTTTCTTAGGATAAATAGATCATAGGCCTTTGGAATGATGAAACTAATAAACCTATAAGTGGATAGATTGGTATGTAAAAAATTGATATTAAAGTTCATATCATTTTTTTAATACAAAATAAATATTTAGGCTTCATCGTCGGTGACTTTCCCATTACCGGTGACTCCCCCATTTTAAATTAAAATGCCCTACTTTCACTCAACCTTTCCACCCCCTAGCCTGCCTAATTTTTAAGTCTTTTTTCCTAAATTCCCTCCCCCACCCCCCGAGGGGACCCCCCACCCCCTTTTTGTTTCCCCTTTTCTGAAAAATTTTTCCCCTTTCTTTGGCTCTGAAAAATCGTGAACAAAAGGGGGGATGGGGGTCCCCGTCAGGGGGGTCAAGGGGCGGGAGAAACTTAAAATTTTCAAACTCAATTAATGAACCAAATGAAGCCCTAATGTCACACTTAGGGGGTGTTTGGTGGGGGGAGGGGATGTGTTTGGAGTTTAAGATTTTTAAGTTTCAATAGTAAGCTGGGGCTGGGCTTGGGATCAGAAAAGACAAAAAACTTTTTCGCCAGCGAAAAGACAAAAAACTTGGGGTTTCAGAAAAGACAATGGTAAAACTTTTTCAGAAGGTAAAGACAAAAATCATGATGAAAATAGTACAACTAACAACGTTTAAACTATTCGATTAATGGAAACCAAACTAAAGGGGAGTTTGGTGAACCAATTCAAACAACTCAACTTAAACTTTTTTTATCTTTTTCCCAAAAAGTTTTTGTCTTTTTCCCAAAAAATTTTTTGTCTTTTTTGAAAATTCAAAAAAATTTACTATTGAAACTTAAAAATCTCAACTCAAACTACTCCACAAAACACCCCTATTTCTTGTTTTACAAATAAGAAAAATATTTTGTTCACAATTTTTCTCGATAAAAAAAAATATTTTTACGAATAAAGTTGATCTAATTAAAGATGCATTTGTCTTACTGATTTTTATTTCTTAAATATGTCATTTATCTTAATTACAAAAATAGAACCCCAGATTTATTGAAAATCTTAAAACTACCCCAACTCCAAATCCACTCATCCCCAGCCCGTCCTCCCAAATCAGGCGACGCCGGTCCAGGAGGAAACCGGCGAGTTGCTCGCAGCGAGGAGGACAATGGTCCGGCGATTCTCAACGATTCTCGCGCGATTCTCAGAGGAGAGAGAATAATAATAATAATTTAATTTCCACTGTAATTTTAAACCCTCACATTCTTGGGTATTTTCGTGTGTTATAATTTCTACAAGAAGGAATGGATGAAGCCGCAGTTGAAAGCCAAGCGCCTGGTGGTCCGGCGAAGGGAAGAAGAAAAGCTCAAGGAAAGCCATCAAAGAGGAAAGCTGAGCCACCAGGAGGGGCTCGCGAAGAGGATTACAATGACCCCACGGTTAGAGTTTCGCCCTTTGATTACTCGGTGGAGAACCACTTCACAGCCATGGAAACAGTTTCCAAGCTCTGCGGAGAAGACGAAGAACTCGACGAGAGTGAAGTTAAACTATTGCCTTATTCGGTCACTTTTTTAAGGCAAGTAACTTAGTGTGTGTGTGTGTGTGTATTTTACATTCTTAGAGTGTATAAGAATTCATGTTTGCAGAGAATGGAAGCTTTTTAATTACGAACCAAGAGACGTTAGATTTGGTTGTGAACTGGGAAGCTCCGAGGGGAAAAAGGTTACTAGTGGGATCAACTTGAGTCAATTTTCATCAGCAACAGTTAGTAAGGTTCGTTCTTTTGATATCAGCTTCATGTTACTGATGAAGAACTTTTGATTTCTTTTTATAAAAATTTATAATTTGTTAATTAGTTGGAACTATAATGCTACAGAAGGGAGGACTATACGGGGATTCCTCATCCGCGGAATCGAGGTAGTTTGGTTCAAATTCGATTTTTGCGAAAAAAAAAGTTCTTAAATCTCTAGTTTTAGAATTATCCGAGCTTTTACTTTGTACTCAAATGTCTCTTATCTGAGCTTCTTGATGCAGAGACTTTGTTATGTATGCTGGAGGGCCAGTTTGGGGATTGGACTGGTGTCCAAGAGTCTGCAGAAGTCCCGACTCTCAATATAAATGTGAGGTACTTGTTTTCTTTGTTGTCCTATTCCTTTTATTTATTTTAATTTTTGTAAATGTGTAGTGAAGTACCGTGTATATACTTTGGAATAATCTCCATGGGTGCCTCCTCTATATGGAATCGGATGCAATGTTCCCATAAAACTATATGCATCATATAGCGGTTTTATGGCAATTTTTTGAGATTTTTATGTTGGTCTTAATATCCGGATACATGATGGTTTTTGAGATTTTTACTAGTGTGTAGATATATAGTTCCATATTTATGTATCTATTTGAGTATGTGTGTACATATAGTGTATACGTATATGTACTTATGTGTGTATACCATAAACGAAATATCAGTAGCAGTTTATGGCGATTTTTAGATATTTTTATGCGGGTCTTAATATCTGACTTCTTTCTAATATGAACCTTACCAGTTTATTGCTATTGCTGCTCACCCTCCTGGATCCTCTTACCATAAGATAGGTGCCCCACTTTCCGGCAGAGGACTTATTCAGATATGGTCTGTTTTAAATATTAGTGGGAGTGAGGGAGACATTCCCCCGTAGAAAAACCAAAACGGGGGCGTAAGAAAAGTGACATTGTGAAGGAAAAACCAAGTGAAGTAAAGAGGCCTAGAGGAAGACCTAGGAAGAAGCCAGTAAGAGACGAGATTACTGTGTTGGATGGCAACAGCCAATATATTGATGGCGAAGTTCCGAAAAGTTCATCCAACTTGCTTGCTATAGAAGGTATCCCCAGGGATACGCAAGAAGATTCTGTACTGGAAAGTTCCTTAATGAGTGAGAAACCAAGTGAAGTGAAGAGGCCTAAAGGAAGACCTAGGAAGAAGCCGAGGAAAGACCACGTTACTCAGTCGGATGGCAGTGGCCAAATTGAAGCCTTTGATTTCCAAGTTCCACAAAATCCGTCCAACTTGCTTGCTATAGAAGGTATTCCCGGGGATATGCAAGAAGATTCTGTACTAGAAAACCCAGTTGGCAGAGAAAACTGTCATGAGCAAGCAGGTTTTGCATGTAATCTGATGCCCGAAACGACGACCCAGACAAGAAATTTGAAAAGGAAAGATGGTGAAGAAAATTGCAGCAATGATATAGATCAGCTGCCAGTAGATGAGCAGAATAGATCTTCTATGTCGAGTCAGCAAATACCTGTTTGTTCTGGGGATAATCCCGGAATAAGTGGCAATCTTTTAAATCACAGTGACTTGGAAATTAGCTCTACCAGCTGTCCAATTCCAAATGACGTTGCTCTGCCAAGAGTTGTTTTATGCTTAGCTCACAATGGAAAGGTTGCATGGGATGTCAAATGGCGGCCTAATAATCCTAATGATTCCAAATGCAAGCATCGGATGGGATTTCTTGCTGCCTTGTTAGGAGATGGGTCTCTACAAGTGTAGGACTTTACTTGTCTTAATTTTATGTGCCATAATATTATTTCATCAACTCGTTCCTTATAAGTTTCTTATCTACTAACCAAATGTAGATGGGAGGTTCCTCTTCCTCATACCGTCAAAGCTCTTTACTCTTCTTTGCATGGAGAAAACACTGATCCTCGCTTTGTAAAATTGGAGCCTGTATTCAGATGCTCGATTTTGAAGTCTGGTGGTTTACAAAGGTACTTGGGGATTTTTTTATCTTCTGGAAATGTTGGAGGATGATCTTGATTTCATATTGGAAATCAACAATTGAAAATAAATAACTTCAATATGAATTTTTCCTAGCTGCTTAATCTTGTGAAATGTCATGACTTCCACAAAGTTACGTGGTTAACTTTATTTCAATTAGTTGCGTCTAAAAGCAATTTAATTAATTATCTGTTTACTTTTAAATTTGAACAGTATTCCCCTTACAGTGGAATGGTCAACTTCACCGCTTCACGAATTCTTGCTCGCTGGTTGCCATGATGGGACGGTATTTACCTGGTTACCTTTTTTGTCATGTTTTTATTGGCATCGTTGTTTATGTTTGAAAGCAATTTTAATGCTTTTTAAAATAATTGGGATCAAAGAAATGCAAATATCTTATTGTTTTACTGAGATTTTTCAAAAAAATGTGTCAATTGAATTGTTTCAAGTTTGTTCAGCTCGTCTTTAAGCATCCAGTTAGACCATCCTCCTAAAGCTACTTTATTTTGTATGTCTATGATATGGAACTAAAGAAATTTTTCTACCCATACAGGTTGCTTTATGGAAATTCTCAGCCAGTGCTTCATCTAAGGGTATGCTAATACCTCTTACTCGCCCTTTTTTTTTTTTTTTTAAGTAAATATTTTCTTATTTAAGTGCTGGAATTCTGATTTTCCTATTGGTTTTCTACAGACACGAGACCTTTGCTTCGTTTCAGTGCAGATACGGTTCCTCTAAGAGCAGTTGCATGGGCCCCGGTTGAAAGGTTACTGATCTTAAAAATTATGTTCATTTGATGCCTTCTCTTGTAATTTTTATTGAACTATATGATCTCCTGATGTCCGTCTTGTCAGCAGTGGTAATCGCAGCATGTTTTTGTTGGACATAGAATAATCTAGTCTAGTCTTTAAATTAAAGAAGTTGTTGTCTTCACCACTTTCTTTGTCACCAGGCATGGAGAGTTTCGCAACCCTGGACATCGTTAAGATAACTGTCCTCAAGGTCTTAAGTTATGGTCCTAGGAAGTGGGTTGTTGTTCATGATCGTTTATTGATTTATACTAAATGCTATTTTTTGCAATTTCCAGTGATACAGAAGGTGCAAATGTTATTCTAACTGCTGGTCATGGAGGATTAAAATTCTGGGACATCCGGTTAGACAAATTCTCTTTTCTCGCATCTACATGCTTCCCATCTTGCTAGAAATAATCTTTTAGCTTCCCTTGGTTAAAAAGCAACAATCTCATCTAAAATCTTGATGTGCTTGCCGTCACATTTATCGAGCAGATGTTGTTTGTGTACATAAGACCAAGAAAGTAAATTAAAGGAACTTCATCTAAGATTAAAGTCAAATTCTTGTTTTTTCTTTCTCGTCACCAATGTAACGGTCCTAAGCTACTTTTACAGTAAAATCTCATGGCTGATGCTTTCATGGTATGTTTTCCACTTGTGAGTAGTGATTAAGGAGGTATAACCCTACGAAGAAGCATGGAAATGTCGTCGGTGAATAACTGAGATGAACATTTATAACTGAACACAACTAAAGGCTTAATAAAGTTTGGCACTAGTTACAGTTAAAGACATCCAAAGATGATATTTATCTCTTTTAGGTGGTACTATTGCGTTCTGAATGCTCTAAGCTACAACACTTGTTTGTCTACAGTGACCCATTTCGTCCTTTGTGGGAACTTCACCCTGTACCGAGGAACATATATAGTTTGGATTGGTTTCCTGAACCCAGGTATAGAATGAGAATTGCTTTCATCTACTTGATGAAGACAACTTGTTACCATTTCTTCCCGTTGTTATAGTCAAAAATTGTTTTCTAGATGTGTCGTTTTATCCTTTGATGATGGAACAATGAGGACACTCAGCTTGTCAAAGGCTGCTTATGATGTTCCTGTCACTGGAAAACCATTTGCCGGGACGAAACAACAAGGATTGCACAGTTTCTATTGTTCATCGGATGCTATATGGAGTGTTCACGTTTCAAGACCTACAGGTTTCTCCCTAATCCTTACAATGATTCTGTATTTTCCGCCTCTTTTATTTCTGCAGTCTTTCTTTTTAATGGCCTCAGTTTACTCTGACGCTATACAGTGTTAATTTACTAAATAGTCAATCAAGAAAATAGCTCAAATGTGATAAACTTCACTTTCTTTTAAAGCTAAAAAAAGACCACTTAGTTTGTGCTTTCTAGGGATCATTTCTGTCTTGCAATCTCTCTCTCTCTAACTGGAAAAGATTCCGAGTTGAAACAAAAGTGATCTTCCAAGACAAATATGAAATTGTTTGAACTAGGCTGAAGCATTGTCAATTGCTCACCAATTTATGAATTTTCTTTTTGAAAATTTTAGGTATGGTTGCATGTTGCAGTGCGGATGGAACTGTTCTTCGCTTCCAGGTGAATTATATTTTCTCTTTCTGTGTCAGCATTTCAACTTGTCCGTTTGTTAGGAAGATTAAAGTAATTTTCAAGTTTCAAAACCATCGTCTAGGGAAGAGTCCTATAATTTTAATTTTAAGGAGGTACTATTGGATTAAAAAGAGAAAACAACTCGTGCTTTGTGTTACTCGACGCTTGTTATCAATATTATCATTTGGAAACATGATTTCTGAGAGCCACATGTTCTAAAAAGTAAATCCTAAGCTGCAAGGTATTTCTCCTGATATAGTTTTATTGCACACACAATCAGCTAACAACAAAATCAGTGGACAAAGATGCATCCAGGAACCGTGCCCCGCTTTTTCTGTGCGGTTCACTGACCAAGGATGAATCTACTGTCACAATCAACATGCCGACAACAAACACCCCTTTACCCTTGAAGAAATCAATGAGCAAAGGTGGAGACACCCCAATCGCCTTGCGGGATGTCTTATCTGTGTCAAATCAGGCGAAAAGATCTACCCATGAGACAGAAGAAAATCATCCTGCCTCCAATGATCAAGCGTTTGGTAAGACTCGCCAAATATGTCTGCCACCATATTATAGTAGCCAATCTTCATCTAATTACCAACCGCCTTGCAGCTCTATGTTACGGTGATGATCCTGAGGCTGAATCGGAGCCCGAGGAAACATTAGCTTCTCTCAAGAGGAAAAAACCGTCAAATTCTGGATCGAGTAGTAAGAAAAAGGCAGAAGAGAACCTGGAATCGGTAGCCATTGACGACGAACTGAGAAGTAAGCACGGAAAAGAGAACGAAAAATCCGTTAAAAAAATTGAGCATCTTCCTTCCAAGGACGTAGCCATACATAGGGTGAGATGGAACATGAACGAGGGTTGTGAGAGATGGTTGTGCTATGGAGGGGCTGCTGGTATTGTACGTTGTCAAGAAATTGTTCTGTCTGACATCGATAAAAAGTGGGCTTTGAAGAAATAAAATGTGTTTTTGTAGTTGTGGGGTTTTGTTTTCTTTAATCCCACCTGTAAATACTAATTTAGTAATCTATTTATTTATTCATTTTATAAAGAATCTGTAAATAGTTGGTTATATTACCGTTAACTAGTAAATGGCAGATTATCGTTCAATCTTAAGATGGGTTTGGTAGTTTCTTTCCCATGGTGGTACTCAAATTCCATGAAGATCTTATCCATCTATACTCACACACACACACATGCCTCTTTTAAAATAAGTATGCACTATGAACAGTGATTTCATCCTTGTTCGATACATGACCGTCCAATCACCCTACCCTCCAGTCACTCGCTATGAAATTAAATAAAAGGAAAAGAAGGAGATATTTTAAGGTTCGTCTGACCATAAAAACAACATTTTGCATTGTTTGTAATTTTTATGAAAAATTTATCGGTAGCATGTGATTAATAAATGATTAGCTATTAAATATTAGAAAATTTTCATTAAAAAGTAAAAAGTACTCTGTAAAAATTAAAAAATTTCAAAGATCAATTTAACTGCATATTTTTAATTCAGAGACTAAGAGTGCTCATCCTTATTCTATTTTTTTTTAAATTATTATCAAATTGATAAAAGCATTATTTTACGAATGTTTTCTAAACTATGCACTCTATTTCACTTTGCCTTTTGTACTCTTTACTTTACACAAAACAATTCAAAACCCTATCTCCGTCTATTTCTGTTTATAAATTTGATGGTTCTACTAATTTGGTATGTGATTATAGGTTAATAAAAGTTATTCTAAATCATATCACAAATGTGTATTTTCATGTTGTGACATTACAGTTTAGTAGTAATTTTATTTAATTTTTTATCCTAAGCTATAGATCAGAGTCAAAATATATATATATATATGTATATATTTGCAGAAATGTGGGGACTGGTGAATTGTTGCGAAAATTGTATTTTGACCCTTAACTTTTGAAAATTATGATTTTAATTGATTTATAATTCTTCCCCTCCTCTCTTCCTTTTCTCTTCTTCTCTTCACGGAAGCACAACCGAAGGTCCGTTTCCTTCGCTTCAAACACAGAGCTTTCCACTACGTAGAGAACGCCAATTTCTGCAGCGAAACTTTCTGGAGGGAGAGGAGAAGTTTTGAGGTATGATTTTCTCTCTTTAATGGCCTTAATCTGAAATATCCCTTTTAAATTGGTATTCCCTTCTCGATTTCTATACACGCAAAAAAAAATAAAAAATAAAAAATAAAAATAAAAATTTCAGTACTTAGAAATGAGCCTATTTAGCTTGTGCTTGATGATTTTCCTTTTAGTTTCTGAAAACCGATGGAACATCTTTCTATTATCCTGGTTTTTCATGAGCTATATAGAACTAGAAAAGCCCTCTATTTTCAGTCCTACAAATCTCTTTATTGTTGAGATTTATCGTAATTTGAAATAAAATAAAATAAAATAAAAGGATTTTTGCAAAGATTAAAGAATCTAGCTCAGGCCTAATCAATCGGATTTATTTTTGAATCAAACCTAATTATTATGATTAATTTCAATGTTTTGAGACTTTTGTTGACTATTAGTTAAAAGTTTATGAATAATAATGGTGTCTTGGGCAATTGCCTTGATGGCTTTACCCTTAAGCTGGCTCTTACCGTGGCCGTCATGTTCGATTCCTATAGGTTTCAATGATAGGCGGTGCTCGTGTCCGGCTTAACCCATGGCAGCAGGCAGCTGTGGCAGTTGGTTCTGCGGTGGGAGCATTGCTAGACCCGAGGAGAGCCGACCTTATCGCGGCTCTTGGAGAGACTACTGGAAAACCTGCTTTTGAGAGAGTGCTTCAGAGAATGAAGCAGAGCCCAGAAGGCAGGGTAAAGACTACTTATGTTGCATTGCAGTTTTCTGGTCGAGTCCATGATCAATCATCGTAATGTGTTTTGTGTATTGACGACAAATTCTGTGTATGATTGATTTACGGATTACACCTGCAGGTCACATCGTAGTTGAGGCATTTTTATTCGTCGATAAGATATGTACTATGCATTTTTATCTTCGTCTCAGTTGCTTGTGTAGTGATAGTCTTTTTTCTCGAGAAAGATACAAAACATGATATATGAGAGGTACATGTTGTTCTAAATTCTAAGCGGCCAAGTGCCAAGTATTTCTACTAATTGAGTTTTGTTGTGTACACAACGCGGTTACAACAAAAACAGTGGACATCCTATATTCGCTTGTTGTTTACATTTTGCCAGAAAGGGGAAAAAATCATATTAGAAAAATGTACACATTCACACGCACACTCATGTATGTATTTATGTATATGGTGGACTTGATAGTTGGCATTCGATAAACCAACCTGTTGATTTACGTATATGTCGATGTCTCATTGATGGATTATAAATGTTTAAATTAGAAAGTCAACATTAATGTTGAGTGTTGACCTCAAGGGATTCAGTTTAGTAGCGACATGTTTAGGGTCCTACTATATTTATGTTTATATACATCTCATTTTGAGAATGCTAAATTCTATTTCTCGTTCTTGGTGTTAAATCAAAGTGAAAGTCAGAAGACAGTGGAAGAAACATATACACACCAGACGCAAAAATTTGCACTTTTTTGACTTAGGTCTGATAAAATTAACATTCGAATCCTCTGTTTTAAATTTGGGGTGATTTTGTCATTACGGATACTCTTGCTTAACGAAGCCAAACCTAAATCTTTTGTTGTGTGTGTGTGCGCGCTTCAAAGTGATTTAATTGTGATTTTCAACTGACTACTGTAGTCTATTCTCTCAGGATTTTACTCTTGTTATGCTGTGTCCCTGCCCAAAATGAGAAACCACTTTTCCTTTCTCGCAGGCAATACTACAGGAGCAACCACGAGTGATATCATCAAAAGTTGGGCATGCGTGGGACCTACCAGAAAACACATTTGGTGCCACCTATGCGAAATTCATGGGATCAAGGAACTTTTCCCCAGATGACAGACCACCGGTGCGGTTCATGGAGACAGATGAACTTGCGTATGTGGCCATGCGGGCTCGCGAGGTGCATGACTTCTGGCACACCCTCTTCGGCCTTCCCACAAACTTGATTGGCGAGTCGGCCCTCAAGGTAATAGAGTTTGAGCAAATGTATCTTCCGATGTGTCTGCTATCTGTAATTGGGGGTACTGCTAGATTCACCGAGAAACAAAGGAAATTGTTCTTCCAACACTACTTCCCTTGGGCCATCCGGGCTGGTGCACAGTGCACTGATCTTATGTGCGTGTATTATGAGCGGCACTTTCACGAGGACTTGGAGGTTGTGCGTAGAAAATGGGGTATAATTCCCGCTCCTGCTGCCCCTAAACAAACATGACCAGAGGATGCTGTAGTTGAGTTTGGCCCAGCCTCATTATTACCAGCATTCGTCCGAATACCGTCCTCGCACTGCGAAATGGACTTTTCGAACTCTAGATAAGGGCAACCATCATCTATACAACATGTATGACAGAACATGTCTTTATATGTTATGCATGTGCCAAATTTTCGGAAAATTCGGTTCATTTTTTCTACTTCTCTGTTGCTACAGAAATCTCCAGTTTCTCCTAAAAATTTTTTTTTTTTTTAATGACACTTTTGTTCTCACTTATTATAAAAGAATTAACAGTCCGTTTGGGGTGAGTCTGCCGCCGTCTCGATTCCAAAACTCAAATCTAAAACTCACTCTCTTTCACTTTTTAAAATATCAAATTTTAAAAGTTTATCTCTATATTATTTCCAATCAAAATAAGAAGATTCTTATATCAAAATATTCATAATAACAAAATAAATAAAATAAGACTCATTTTGATTTTTTTTTTAACCCATTTTAAAATTTTGTATTATTTTTATATCACAAATTTATTTTCAATTCATATTTTAATCAAATACATATTTTGAATCCAACCTTTAAAACTCATGATCCCTTTGATAAATGAGTTTGAATTAAAAATTTTAAATTTCAATAATAACTTTTATTGACTTTTCAGAAAAGATAATTTTTTCAGAAAAGATAAAAAAAATTTTCAAAAAAAAATAAAAATTGAGATGAAAATTTTGAATTTGAACTCCCGAAACAAATGAAACCTCAGGTTTCAAAAATCCCACCAAGTGGGCCCTAAAAACACTGAATTTTTGAGCAAACACCTATTAAAATCCCTCCTCTCCCGTCAGTTGTTTTTTCTTACTCAAAAGTGACAAAGGTTTATTTTTTCCTTCCCCCTTTTGTGTTTGCTTCACCAAGCGGTCATAAGCTAGCACCTAATACGTTAATTAAGATAAAAGAGTACTATTAATTGATTGCGAAACCAGTTTTCAGCTGTAACAAAGACTATTTAGGTACCTGCCTTTGAGGCTCTAATTTCCATTACAATTCTTTTACCATGAAGATCATACTAACAAGCACAAGCCAATAACCATCACCCTGTCCCTGTCAAAGCGGATCCGAACCCACAACACAAACACGCGATGATCACCTAGCAACAAGAAAGAACAGAGAAACGAACCGAGAAAAAAGGAAAAATCAAAGAACAAATTTGCACTAGGAAATGACACTTTGTCCACAACTTATAGCTGTGTAGCAGTAAGTCTTGAGCATCTAAAACAGAGTGCTCTTTGATTGAACAATCCCAACAACCATCACAACTATATTACATTGCAAGTTCAGATATTATCCGTCTATATAGAGGATGAAAACGACCATTCATCTAAAGTAGATGATTCCACAAAAATCATGAACACTTCATTTATGAAGAGGGGGCACCTCTCATTTGCCACCACCACCACCTGGTCCACCAAAGAGGTAACCAAGAGAAGATCCACCACCAGGGGCAGAGTGGACCTTAGTTGAGGGTCGATCCTGCACACGAAAACGAAAAAGAAAAGTGAAACAAGGAAAATGTATGTCATAACTGAACTGGAATCAAATAAGCAAAACACGCGCCAAAATACCTAATACAACACGGTCTCAAGTTTTTCCCCCCTTTTGAATTGGGGTTTTGGGGCTTGCTCTTGCTTAGGGTAAAAGTGCATAAAAAAAAAATGTTGGCGGGTTTCATTAAACAGTTAATCTCTAGAAGCAAACATTATTTTACGTCCAAAGATTCCAAGTGCTTTCACTTCAAAAACAAAATCCACTTCATCCATAAATAGTTCCTTTCCATAAAATTCTAAGCACCTCATAGAGTAAAGAGTCCATATATATACTGCATAATGGAAATAGCAGGGACAAATGGAAAAATAATACCGTGATGAAGTTGCCAGTGTTCTGACCATCAGCTCGCAGGTAGTTGTTAGAAGAAGTGCTGTTGATACCAGCAGGAATCTGCTTGCTGACATCGACAGGTTGAGGAGGAGATACAGTAGGTTTGGAGGCCGGTGCATTATTCACAGCCTGCCCTTCATTTGTAGGAGCTGCCGGTTTGTTTGCGGCTGGCTTGGGAGCCTCTCCACTTCCGAAAAGATAACCCAATGAACTTTGGCCCCCACCGCTGCTATTTCCGCGACCCATGTTCTCTTTGTTCTACGATGAGTATCTCCGAACTCTGGCTTTCAAATAGATGGGAAAAAAAAAGGTTGAATCCAGAATGAATTCCACAAAAAATGAATCACAGAAATTCTTAAGCATGGCACAGAAAAAAGTACCTTGAAGAATCTACCATCCAAGAATCAATTTCACAATAATTAATCTCATTTATGATAAGATTACACCACATAGAATACAAAAGATCTTAAAGGCTCCACCAACAACTCAATTTGCATTATTTAACACACCCACTTGGATATTTCTAGCCTTGCGTTGGTATCAAACAACTCTCAAGTCAAGTTTAAGGTTCATAGGACCACCTGGTAGGCCAAACTACTAACTTCCTCTCAGAAAACTTTGAACCTTATGTCACATTCCAGGTACATATATATCATAATCAGAGCAGTTTCTTAGTATTTTTATGTCAAATCCAAACTTGTTTGTTCATGAATAAATAGAAAGATTAGAGAACATCAAAACTGATTCCCATTAGAAAACCCAGATCTTTTCCCCACTCTACTTTTATCAAATCTAGCACCCCCAAACATACCGACCAAGAAAAGAGCTTAATTTCTAATCCAACAAGAAATCTAAACCAATCCAGACAGTAATAAAAGCAGAGAAACGTCTCAATCGCACAAATTGCGCAGCTAAACTCAACGAACAGATCTAAAGAACCGGAATGCATGTAATCAAAACATCGGATGCTTCGAGAAACCGTCAAAATTGTTAAAAAAGAAAAAGAGAAAAAAAAAATCCAAAACCAGCGACAGTGATACGGAAAGAATATGAGAAACTGACGACATAACCTCGTGATTGAAGCCCAAAATCTGCAGAAATGAGGGTGAGATCTAGGGTTCGGGCAACGCGAGAATACCTGGTTGTTGGGATCAGATCTGAAGCGAAGCTCCAAAGCAGAGAGAGTAACTGCAGCTACTGTGAAAGAGGAGAGAGAAAAGAAGAGAGAGAGAGGGAGTGATGTAAAGTACTCCAAAATGTGCTTCTTTTATAAATAAAGCGGTTTTATTCTTTTTTTATTTTTTTCAAAATGTAAATTTCTATTTCCACGCCAATTTTTTAACTTCTTTCCCGGTCATTCTTTTTTTTTGTTTTTTTATTAACTTTTTTTTTTAAAGATAATTGTATTTCAAACTAATAAAATATAAAGAGGTCAAATATTAAAGCTTAAAGATTATCTTATAATATTATAGAAAACCTTACCTCATACAAACTTTCCCATCCTTATTTTCTCCGTCACCGGCGACCGTCCCGCCTCCGGCCGCCCGCCGGCGACCTTTTTCTCTCTCTTCCCCTTTCTCTCTCTTCTCTTCTCCCTCTCTTCTCTCCCTCCTCCGGCCGATGCCCCCACCGCCGGCCGCCTACCGCCGCCCCAGCTCCGGCCATTCCTTCCCCGCCGGCAGCCCCTCACTGCCGGCGCCCCCCACCCGGCCTTCCACCCCTCTCTCTCTTCCCCTCTCCCCTTTCTCTCTCTTCTCCTCTCTCTCTCTCTCTTCCCCTCTCCCCTTTGCTCACAGTAAACTGTCTACATAAAACGCAGCAATGGCAGAAGAAAAAATGGTATAGCAATAGCGAAGAGGGAGAAAGGGAAGAGAGAGAGGAGAAGAGAAAGGGAAGAGAGAGAGAGGGGAAGAGAGGGAGGGGCTGAGGGGAAGAGAGAGAGGGGTGCCGGCGGGGAGGGGGTGGCCGGGGCTGGGGCCGGCGGTGGGGGGCGGGGGGGTGGGGCAGGCCGGGTGGGGGGCCGCCGGCGGTGGAAGAGAGAGAGAGAGGAGAAGAGAGAGAAAGGGAAGAGAGAGAGGAGAAGAGAAAGGGAAGAGAGAGAGAGGGGAAGAGAGGGAGGGGCTGCCGGCGGGGAAGGGGTGGCCGGAGCTGGGGCGGCGGTGGAGGCGGCCGGCGGTGGGGCCAGGGGGTCGGCCGGAGGAGGGAGAGAAGAGAGGGAGAAGAGAAGAGAGAAAAAGGTCGCCGGAGGTGGGTCGCCGGCGGCGAGACGGTCGCCGGTGACGGAGAAAATAAGGATGGGAAAGTTTGTACGAAATAAGGTATATGATAACTATAATACACCAATAATTTTTCAACCATTCGATTGAATCTCAACGGTCCAAAAAAGAGCTTTACCGGTAGTGATCCTCAAAAGGGTTCTACCACAACCCTCCCCTTTGGTAGAGTAGTCTGAGTTGAGATTTTTAAGTTTTAATAGTAAATTTTTTTAAATTTTCAGAAAAGACAAAAAACTTTTTGGTAAAAAGACAATCGATGAGTGTTTTAAAATGTGCTAAACGATTTAACAACAATTACAAATCAATTCCACCAGTAAATTTTAATAAAACGCACAAGGGAAAAAAAGTACATCGAAATCCAATCATAGGAAATCGAAAAGGCATATCAATCATTGAGCACATAGAAAACTCTTTCAATAATACTGCTACAATCGATGAAAAATCCGATTGATACAACAATTACAAATCAACTCCACCAGTAAATTCTAATAAGACACAAGGGGAGAAAAAGTAGATCGAAATCCAATCATAAGAAATCAAAAAGGTATATCAATCATTGAGCATATAGATGGCTCTTTCAATAATACCGCTACAATTGATGAAAAATCCGATTGATCGGGAACAAGAGACCTATAGCAAAAAAGTCACCTCTAACATTGCATATAATTAATTCTAGCGGATTTGACACTCAAACAATACAAGAGTGTGGCTAGACCACTTCCGTTATTACAAAATAGGCACAAAAACATTCCAACAAAACACAAAATGAAAATACCATTACTTTTATTTTAAACAAATAATTATAACAAAATGAGAAAAACTCTAGACACTATGGATAATACATTTGTGACAAACTAACAAAAACGACTAAAGAAACCAAAACACATCTCATTCAATCATGAAGCCATCCCTCCTCTAAAACCATCATCACGGAGTCCGAAGCATCTTCTCTAGGACCGATAGTCGGGTGACGAACTAAGAGGCAGCATCAGGCTCCCATTGCAAGAGAGAAATACGAACGGCGCAAACACTAGCACACAAGAGAGAGAAAAATAAAGTGATAACCTTTTTTCTAAGACAAATTTAAAAAAAAAAAAAAAAATTTCCCTTTTTTGAAGAACTAAAAAAAAAAAATCCTTCAACTGGTTTTAGGAAAATTCATTCTTATTCTATTTTTTTTAACAATCAAAGTTTTTTATTCGAAATAAGATTAATCTCTTTTTTTTTTTTTTAAGGAATAAGTTTTAATCTTTTGATTTCAATAACAATCAACTTTTTCGTCCATTTAATTGACCAAAGAGATGATAACATTACTACAGTTGTTCATAGTTGGAGATGAAGTGAAATTGTGAATTAAGTTCGGGGATTTTAGGGCCGTTTGGGAGGACATTTGGAGAAAGAGTTTTAAAATTTGGGTTGAAAATATATTTGAAAGATAATTTTAAAAAAATTATGTGATATAAAAAATAATATAAAATTTCTCCCTAATTTCAATATACCTCTCAAATTTTAAATTTTGAATTGTATAATTGTTATAAAAAGTAGGTAATATGGCCATGGGATGCATAAATTTTAATCATCCCTTTACTTTGAATTAAAGACAGAAATGGAAATGGTTATGAACAGATAATTAGACCCAAAAAAAAAAATCAGAAATTTAATCATTGTCTCATTATGCTGATAAACGATAATCATAATCTCATTTATGCCCCAAACTTAAATCATCATCTAATTATGTGAACAAAATTGTGAAAAGTAATACACTAATAAACCTTGAATTTTACTTGAAAAAAGCATTTTTGTCAAGCTGCAGTCTAATCCTTAAATGGAAATGACCACATGAAATTTTCTAGAACTAATTTTGAAGAAGAAAATTGTAGAAACCCTTCTATTAGTTCTCTCCTAGAACTTTTAAGGGTTTAGTTTAATCATCCTATTAAATAATTTTTCCCAAAACTGTATAATGCTCACAATTTGAATTATGAAATTTTCATAAAAGTACCTTTTCTTAAGCTTTGTCCAATTCTTTCTTCTTTCTTTCTTTCTTGTTTTATTTATTTTTTATTTTTTTTATTTTTTTAAGAGAAATAAGCTTTGTCCAATTCTTAAATAGAAAAGGCTATGTAAGTCAATCGGGCAAGTCCAAATTCAAAAATTAATAAACTTTTTAATTTTAGATCTTCTATTTACATCTATGGTTAGAGTTAAAATGTGGCTAATCAGAACTTGGGAGAAAAAGAAAAGGAAATATATCAAGACGAAGCAATTTTTTTAAAACTATCATGCACTTTATTTATTATCTTTCAAATAAGTCTATGTGACATATAAATAGCCAATGTTAATCAAATAATTAGACATAGCTTAATCAAAAGAATATTTTAATCATGATTCAAAGCTTTAGAGGGCGCATGTGTCGCTTTTCATAATTTGATGCCACTACTGAGACAATAATCATAGTTTTGGGGGGAATTTTGCAATTTATCATTATCGTTTCCGTCCAAAACATAAATTAAAAAAAAAGTTTTTTTTTTTCTACAATTTCAAAATTCATGGGGGTGTGAGTGTTAATTTACATAATTTAAGGGCACATTTTCCAAATTTAGATAATGAACAATGTTGAAGGAAATTTTCGAAAATTTTGGGCCTTTTTTGGGTGTGGCGGTGAAATTAATGATTCACGTGAAAAATATGATCTGGCACCCACGAGTAAAGGAGCTCTCCAATTATTGTTATTTATTTATTATTATTCATTATTGTTATTATTTTCTTCCTAAGGGCGTGTTTGGATCATTGGCATGCCAGAATCAAGCATTGGACCTTTTCCGTTTTTGCTTTTTCTTTCAACTGAGTGAGTTGGCGAATAAAACTTTATAGTCAAATTTAAAGATATGTTTATTTTCGCAAAATAAAAAAAATAATAAAAATGAAGTTCAAAGATATGTAGATGCCAAACCGTTGGATTTAATTTTAGAAGAGCCCACAAGCTTTGTTTGTGGCATATGGCATAACCACCGAATTATAAGTTTTATAAGTTTTATTTATTTATTTATTTATTTATTTATTTATTTTATAGGATGGTGATGATATATAGAGACACAAAAATTTGCTGTTTAATGGTTGGCCAAACCAGTGAGATTGACGTGGTGCCAATCTGGCATTTGATGTTCCTCTTGCCAATCACCATTTGGAGGCCATGCATAAAATCATATTTGTAAATTGAGGCCTGCTATTTGGCCCGACTCGTAAATTTACGAACCAAATATCTTAATTTTATTGTGAGAAAATTATCCAAATAGTTATATATATATATTTTTATCTATTGACTAACATGATACAAATTCATTTTTTTTTTGTCTAGCATGGCACAAAAGTAAGTTTATTTTTGTGATTTTTGTGTCATCTTCGTCTAATATTAAATTTTTGTCTTATGTTGGGACAATGTTGTTTTAATTTGATTGTAGAAAAAAGACCTAAATGACATAAATTTAAAGAAAATTACAGTAACATGATATAAAGATTAACACTAGATAAATATGATAAAAAATTAAATTAAAATTAATTAAAATTTGTATTATGTTGATGAAGAGTTGAAAATTTATGTCATGTTAATTAATAAATAATATGGTTAGGTAGGTAATTTTTCTCTTTTATTTTGCCACACTAACCTTGACTTATCTTTACTTCCTTTTAAACTTCCACTCCCAAGACATTAACTGTAAAGACTATCACGAAAGACCGTTGGGAAAATTACGACTCACGCCAAAAAGCATTTTTGTTGTAAATTTGAAGGGCCATGAATTAGAATTATTATTATTTATTTTTTCTTTAGCAAAGGATCATTGCCATTTTATTCGTAAAATGTTTTTTTTTTTTTTTTGAGTGGGGTCTTAAAATTGTTTAACAATTAGGTGATTAATCCTAACGCAAATTGAAGGTTTTCTTTTTTGCTATAGTTTATATTTATAAACACAGTTCATCAAATTGCACCAATTAAATATAGCATCTCTTTTTAATTCCACAATATAGACCCAAAAGAAAAAAAAAAAGAACAAACGACATCAAGAAAAAGGTCGTTTTTTGTTGTTTTTTTAAATTCAAAAATGGCATATAGTTTTACTATTATTATTATTATTATTATTATTATTATTATTAGTCTCCGTTTATGAGAGTTTCAAAAGTAATTTACCACGAGTCTCTTTTTATGAGAGTTTTAATAGTAATTTATCACGAGCCTTTCTCTGTGGGAGTTTTAAAAATAATTTATCTTAATCAAAAGAAAAACAATTGATCGAAGATGTGAAAATAAGAGCGTTCTGGCCTCTGATTTCACTCTACCTCTGATTATTTCACTACTCTTGAGATGTCTATATTGACAAAGGAGAGAAAATCAAGTAGTTTTTACTTGAAATGAAATCCTAAATGTGGATTTACTCTTTCCTAATTAGTTTTCACATGTACTTATACAAATCAGTTTTTTATGTTTCAATATTACGGTGGCTGTTGTCTCTTTTCGTGATTAACTTAAATTATTTTGTCTTAGTTATTGTTTTAAGTTGTTTGATTAGTCATGTCTTTAGCTATATTTTTAAAGCTTATGATTTAGCTTAACTCGTTCTCTAAATAGAAATAGACATTTTCTAATTAGAATTCTTTTTCGTCATTAATTATATCTTACAGATACTTTCATATTCTTAAAAAATAAATAAATAAACGTTCGAGGACAGACGGTACAAACAACTAATGTTGCTGTTTTAGGAGCACACCATTAGTCAAAATGACATTGTAATTTTATTATAGGAAAAAAAAAAAACAAACAAAAAACAAAGGGAATAACACAAGGTGTAGGAATTTAAAGCCTTTTTGGGTCTTAGAAAAGTACTTGAGTCTCTCAATTGAGTCTGTCCATGAATTTGTAGGGGATTTCTTGAAATAAGAATTTAAATAGATAATAATTGGGGTAAATTTTTTTGAATCCGATCCTAATAGTGGTTAAAGAATTTAATTGCGCTTCTCTCATCAATTAAAACGGTTCGATGGAGTAGTTTCCCTTCTACGTCGTTTCAGAGCAAAAGGTCTTGCATCAATTGAGTCTTCAAACACCTCCCACATTGGTTTGGAAGCAAAAGGAGGGAGTTTGAAGTCTATACAAGAAGTTGACAACATCTATTTCAAATTGATCCTGAAGCATTTCAAATCTTGTGTTGTGACTTTAATTAAATTTTCTTTTATGGTTATCTTGTTTTAAAAGTAGAACAGCGTGAGAGTGAGTGCACTTTTAGGTAGGATGTCATTATGATTGTAAATATGTTATACAACCATTTCTTCTTATGATGCTCTTGATTTTTCTTTTAAAATTGCGGTTATCCAACACAGACAAACTTTTATTAAAAAAAAATGTGAGCTGAAAATAATTAGGCACTAATTACATATAACCGTTTTACCATAGTATTTATGGACAACTTCGTCTAGAAATGATTTTTCAATTGCCAGTAATTATGATTCTTGCATTTCTTTTATGGTTAAAATAGCGATTTAGCATCATATATTTCGTTTATTTACTCAATTTTTTTACGTTTATTTGTTTGAAAGTAATCATTACAAAATAATTACTCAATATAATTAAAGTAGAATTTCGGCCTAATAAAAGGAGTCTTTTATTTATATATGAGAAAAGAGGAACACAAAGGTTTAGACGTCTCAAAAAATAAAATAATAAAAATCACACGAAGTTGATGCTGCTAGTGGATAGTTCATTTGCTTTCTCCACCAAACTTCCTTGCCACTATTTACAAATTTCCAAGAACATGTCCTACTAACTCTACATGATTTTATTTTATTTGTTTTTTCAATGCTACAACTATTACCCGGATCAACACCACATAAGAAGAAAAACAACATGAAAATGCACATGATTAGTCATTTCTTAATTTGTAATTAAGGCCTCAAATATTTTGTTTAATGATGCTGCTTACTGACTCGAAACATTGCAGCCTATCACATATTAGAATTGTAGCCATCTAAGCTCTGTGGTGTCATTTGGAGCCAATTTTTTTTTTTTACGTTGGTGGAATCTGGGCAATCTCTACTAAGAACTTATGTAAAGCCTGAGGCCTGGAGAAAAATGGCGAATGATCGGAGCCCTTAATTCGAAAAACCTGTTCCGGAGGATTAGAATCAATCATACTCTCCTGTAAAGAAGCAGATAAGGCCTGATCTTCTAATGTTACTACGTAAAACCGCCGAACGGAGCCATAATTCTCATCGGAAAGAGAGAGCTTCTCCATAACTGGCGCAAAAGGGATAGGCCTCATTGATACGGATGCCAATGCAACATCCTGAGAATTTGAATCATCGTCAAAATGCTTGTCCATTTTTTTTTTTTTAAATTTAAATTTAAATTTTATATTCTTCATCAGCGTTACGAGCATACCTTGGAAGGACTTTGACTGAAGAAAAGATCTTTGATCAATTCTTTGTTGTGATCAATAGCGGTAGGAGGATGATCTTTCCCATTGGCGTACAAGAACACCTGTGCCTGCTGCATCAGATCATTTGGCCCTATCTGCACTATCCCAATGGCACAATTAATCATCTCACTAAGTCATGTCCCAAAAATAAATAAATAAACAAATCCCTCTAATTAACCGTGGTTTTGTTCTAAATCGACAGATTAAGCTAGAAACTATAATTTTTTTTAAGAGAGGGTATCAATTGCTTTGTTTATTTTATATCACTGGGGTCAGATTCCACAACATTTGATGGAGTAAACAATGAAAAAGCATAGATGAGTGCACATGTCTAAAGGCGAATTCCGACAAGGTTGCAGATTTTGAGTAGAGTTTAAGGTACTATAATCACATTCCTTAGTTTTTTATTTTTTTTGTTTTGTTCCTTTATTCTCCTTCTTTTTTAGTGCAGAATTTTAGTGGAAATCGAACCTGTTTAGAAAATAAATCGAGGGTACTTTGCCCACTAGCCAACATTGTTGCAGCAACAAAAATGGCCTTTGCAATTTTGGTTGGAAATAACTCCATCACATATGATATACAGACACCACCAAAATCATGTCCCACCAGAATTACCTGCACTTGGCCAACAATCAACATTTCAATTTTACATTAAAAGGGTCGGAAGTGTTACGATAGGGCAATCTTTTACAAGCTCTTTATCAGGTGTTGAATGATGAACAAATAGATTCAGACTAGTAAAATTTAAGTTACTTTTGTCAGGTAAGACTGGTTCACATCTCTTTTAACTATCATCCAACACATAAAAAAATCGTTTCATGATGGCGATAAGAATTCACTGGTTATACTGTAATTCGATTCTAAAGATCAGTTATAATCTCGAATTAATGAGAGAGACAGAGAGAGTACGAACCTTCTTTCCATCCTCTAGTTTCTCAAGGAGTTCAGTAAGGGGCTTCACGTACTGTGCAAGACTTGTGATGGTATTTGAGTCGGACGAATGGATTCCAGAACCAGTTAAGTCTACTGCATCAACTTTAAAGCCTCCGTCCAACAAAAGACTCATAGATTTATACCAACACCAAGCACCAAATCCACCTCCATGAACAAGGATAAAATGATTAGTTTCTATATTCTCAATGCTCTTTGAATCCTGTAAATCAGAAGAAAGAAAGGTTTGTTAGTTCAAAAATGACAAATTGTTACTCATAGTAAGAGGATTCTACCTTTCTATCATTATCTCTCTAAGAAATAAATATATTTTTCAAAAAGAATTCTTCTAATCATAAGAAACAGAAATTCTCATTTGAACTCATCCTCATTTTGTGTGACTAACATCACTAACCACTCAGTCACATGCACTACGTAGTTTATGTCTACGCTTAATAGCCCTATTTTTTTCCCTTTTTTTTTCTTAATAAATAATTTAAATTAAATTTGGGAACTCTATACCTCAACACTGGTCACTAGAGATAAATGTAGATTTACCGTTAGACTAAGTCAACAATCACTAATCTCGCTCGTTTTCTACATGGGAATTATTGAACAATATAAAACTAACATTTTAATGTCAAGTCATTAAACGGGGTACATTATGGTTTATATATGAAGTGTGTGTCTACCCTTAATCTGTCCTTTTCTTTTCTTTTTTTTCCCCCCTAAAATAAAATTTTGGGAATAACCTGTATTGGATGCTAGTGTGGATTTACCACTAGACCAAGTGAGCCATTTTTATTTTTTATTTTTTGCTAAATTTCTATATGGGAATATTTGAGCTATGTAAAACCAGCACTTATGAAATGTCAAATCTTTGAACAACGTACATTGTGATCTATGTGTGAAATTGTTATTGCAATTTCTCCACTGAGCAAGAACTTCAAGGTAAGTAAAAAGGGTAGTGAACTTAAGTGAAATCAAGATTAAAGTCAAGAACAAAAATAGCTCTTTGTCTTCTAGATTCAATTATTTTGGTAGAACACTATCATTAGTCATTAACCATAATCTCTAAAAGTGGACCATATCCACAAATCTTTAACACTTGTTCATATCTTGATTACCCAAAATATATATATATATATTTATATACATAAATATATATAAATATGCATATATCTTTAGTGCGCGCTTGGACATATGATCATAAACCGAATATAAAACAATGGTTTGTGGGTTGAAACGTTCAATAATCTCACCAAAGGACAGACGGCCTCAACATTTCGTGCATAGAGTTGTGACATACATATACTAGAATAGCACATATATGTGTGTGTGTCTGTATTATTTATGTAAAATACGGCGTGTCTAACTAGATTCTTCGAGATTGCAAGTGGTGTGTGAAACTGCAAATTTTGACCAACTTGGTCAAAAACTACCCACTGAAACTGAAAAAGGAAATAAGAACAGAAAAGGGAAAGAAAGCGAACAGAAAGCTCGTATTTGCCATTAATTTCTCATTTTATTAGCCTTAAATCTTAGACCAATTCCATCTTTCTTTGTTCCAAAATCGGAAAAAAAAAAAAAAAAACAAAAAAACAAAACAAAAATGTTATCAAGCTAGCCATGACAAGTTAAGATCAAATGAAATTAAGTTAAAAAAAAAAAAAAAAATCTGTAGACATATTTTTCAACTGTCAGATTTTCATTAGGTTCCGTTAAATTATTGTGCCGATTCCTACTGTAGAATTCTGTAAAAAAGAAACTGACCAGAGAGGTGACAAGCTCCCGGGGCTGAACGACAGTGTCTAAACCGGAGTGTTGCCGGGAACTGGAGCTCTTGGGAAGGCCAAAGCCCTGCTTCTTCGGCGCCTGGGACGGATAAACGACGGAGGTCGAGCGGTTCATAACCGGCTCCATATTGCCGGTCCTCTGGTAGTCCCGGAACAGCAGAGCCGCGGCCATTGCCTGTTGCTTAAGAAGCAAGTCATCGTCTTCGGTCAGCCCTCCCTGATGATCATGATGATGTCTCTGTCTCTGTTTCTTCGTCGACCGGGACGAAATCGGCGACTTCTTAGAGGTCTGTCTTGGTAACCTCGTCACCTCCTTGTCAGGGGAGAAACATGCCATTGAGTTTCCCATCTTCTGCTTTGCTGTTATTGCCTCTGACTGTATCTATATTAGCTAGCTATATCTATATATATATATATATATATGTTTGTATATGTATGACTATACGTAGATGTAAATGCGTCTACGTAAGAAGAGAGTGAGGGTGATAATCTATTATATGGAATTAGAAAGTATGTTAAGTTCATTTATCGCCTTAAAAAAAAAAGATGTTTTTAAATGATTCTGCAAATGCGCGTTTTGTGTTTGTAGAATAAACAAAGTCCACGTTTATTATGTGAAGTCAAATTATTGGGGAGGAAAATTCTGGTTAAAAATTGTTGTACTAAATCCTTTTTTTTTTTTTTAATGTCAACGAGACTATTCTTCATTGTGCGGTGGAAATTACAACAACATGACGCGAAGGGTCGAGATGAAAGATTAAGTTTACGTTTGATTCACCAGTTAAAATTAAATATTTTGGATTAGAGTTATTTGATTTTTTAAAAATTAATTACAATTATTGTTGATTTTAAATAAAAATAATAAATTAGTTGAAAAAGTTTAATTTAAATTGATAGTCCGAAGAAAGGCTGAATTATAGAACACAGTTCTAATATTGCAATAGTAACTAGTAAACAAGTTGTTGTTGTTGTTGTCGTTGTATTTATTCTCAGTAAAAACAAAAATGTTCTTTTTTTTAAATATAATTTATGGGAGTCGGCGATGGGCCAAGTGTCTTCCACTTAATGGACAATGGTTGGCATATTTTTTAATTCTCGGATAAGAGAAGGATTAGGTCGGCATGAAAAAGAAGACTTTCAACGAATAAAATAGCAGCCATTTCAGATTAATATACATATATATATATATATTTTTTAAGGAAAAAGAAAAAGAAAGGAAAAGAACCACATTCTTTTGAATGTGATTACACGACTATTACAATATAACGAGAATAATGATTGCTGGAATACACTTTTTAAAACACGATTTTTTAAGGATTTTAATATTTGGGTAGTGTTGATAAAGGAAATGGACAAAGTTTATCGGTGAAGCGAATTCTTTCCCACATGTTGGCGAAAGTGTTTTTTTTTTTTTTTCTTCAATTATTATCACGATAAAATTAATTAAAAAAAAAAAAAAAAAAACCAAACAAACAATCAAATTGGCATGGTATGAAAATGGGTTCTAGAAAACAGATCAGTAATTAAAAATAAAGAAAGGACATGCGGTGGACTTATGCTGCTGATGATTTGAAATTGAACGTTTCCTAGAAGCTGTTTGATTCGATAACACCAGATATTCTTCTGTGACCTCTCTTTTCGAACTGTAGCTATTTGCGTGTCCTTTTACTTTGTACTCAATTATTTGATGTACTTTTCTTTTGCGTCTTCCTTCTGTCAGTGATCGGCATTGATGACTTGGAAACTGTCACAAATTGACTAACTGGCCCATCCCAAAAAAAAGAAAAAAAAAAAACTCAAAAACACCACCAATATTAAATATTATTATTATTAAAAAATACATCCCACCATAAGGCTCATATTTTATCAATGATCACACTCGATATCGGTATTATTGATGTCTTTAATATTGTTTTGCAATGAAGATATTAAACTTACGTAAGTTTTTTGGTTTTACAAAGGGCCAAGGCACTAGTAAATAGTTTTTTTTTCTTTGTACTTTTTTTTTTCGTATAAATAATTTTCTGGTTTTGGGTATCAAATACTTGCAGTCTGAAACCGAGGACAAATTCAAAGGAACTAGTCAGACTTTTGCATTTTCTTTCTGTTAGACAATAAGGTATCAGTTTTTAATTTTATTTTAATCAGTACTTACAATTGCTTTTGTTGTTATTATTATTCTTATCATTATTATTTTTGGTCCAAGTTGATGTGCATAAATAATCATGGCCAGACACAAAGGCTTAACATTCTTGATTCCTACGAAACCTTGTCAGTGAAGCAAAGCCGTCTTTGACAGGTTCACCAAGAGGAGTTTGAATTCTTAACTAAAACTTGTACTGTTGTAGGCTGTCTTAAAGCAACTAACAGGAGTTTCAACAAGGATTCCCACAGCTTTGATCCTAGACTTGTTCTTATGTAATAAATCGATGCCTTTTCGGTTCGTCTCATTGTGGTTGTAATGTTGCTACTGACCATTTTCTTTATGAAAAATCACCTCTTTGTATGTAGCAATATTGCTGGACAGGATTTAACCAATTGAAAAGCCCTCCAAAATCCCAATACTTTTCAGTCCTGCACCAGCAGGAAATATGAGATTGAAATTATCGGATACCAAAGGGGACACCAAAATAAAAATAAAAAATAAAAAATAAAAAAAAATCGCAAGTAGCGATTCATGAAAAAGTCAACTTTGAAACCGATCTAGAATAATGCAATTATCTAATCACTCGTTTCTTCTTGCAGCGGAGAAACCGATCTAGAATCTGGAGAATCGGTCCACATAGTAGTATGGCATTAGAGAGGTAAACGTCAGAACCTTCTCCACGCCAACAAACATCAGGAAGAAACTTGGGAGTTAAAATTTATCTCATCTGAGCAAAAACTTAATGCAGATCCAACGACACTAACATTTGAGAATTAGGTTCACGATACGATTAGGCACCCGGGTAAGAGAATTTACTAGTAATTGATGAAATTACCTGTTAAGTATTGTTGTGTCTCGGAAGCTCAACTGTGCATGGTATAGAATTGAGGAGCCAGCTCGGATAACCACAAGTAATCGATTCTCGTTACGTTGCGGATGTACTTATGGGTAGTTTCAATTAGCTCGTTGTAAATTACGCATTCGGGTTTTGCCCGGAATAGCATCGAAGAGGGATGGATCTGCACCACCTGACCACTTGCCAAAGCCCTGCCATTTTTGTTAGGTTAAAAGTGAGAGGCCTTGATACAGAGACTATAGAGAGCGACAAACATGAAAAGAATTATAAGGACGTGAGAATCCTTGGCCGAAAAAAATACTTGGAGTACAAGGAAAATGTAGTACCTGTAGGTCCCCTCGGGCTGCTTTAAAGCGGCATTCAGGAAAAATGAAGCAGCAAGACATCTGCGAAACTGGAGCATGTCATCTCCACAAGAGGAAACATGAAGACCCATTTGTTCTACATGCCCTTGAATTTGGCTGCAAAAGACCGCCCATTAAGCTGAGGAAATTTAGGCCTTGATAGCAAGGACCTTTCAAGAGGATGGCTTAAAGCCTCAACAATATCAATGATAAAACTTTGTCAAACATGGAATATGCTTAACTAACCTGTGAATATCCCGAGCATGTCTCAGGGAGCGACTATTGATAAAATTTTCCTTGCACCATTTCCTGAGGACCTTGTCAGCTTTCTCTTTTCCAAGACTTAAGTTTCTCTTTTCCAAGAACTCACTAGCGGCTCGAAATACATTAATCAGACTCAAATGATCTCCTTCTGGACTTGAAAAGCTATTCATCGCAGTTCTTGCCTAGCCAACGTAACAAAAATAATTTTTAATGACATGAAACCTTTAATTAAAAGAAAAGGGAAAACTTACAAAACTTTGAGGAGAAGCAATACTCAAGAAAATACCACTAATCAACAATAGAGAGAGGGAGAGAGAGAGAGAAAAGCATATATAAATATACATTGTGCTTTTGCTTGTCAAATCAAATAGACTAAAAAGACCGATTCATCTGAATGATGAATTGTTTCATCGCAAAAATCTCAATAAAAAACAAAAGCATCTAAAAATAATTTTTCATTTGCACACACCTCATCTAAATTCTCACGAGGGGCATAAAATATAGATTCCACTGAAAGCATTGCGACAGTAATCAACATTTCTTCCAAGCACTTGAACTCACTAGCTAGAATAAGAGCTTTGGAATAAATCGGGTCTAAAGGAAGCCGCGCCATTTGATGACCAACTGGATCTGAGAGTTTACATTCATCTGTCATCGCACCTAGCAAAAACAGCTGCTCCAACGATTTGACGATAGCTGACCTGCTTAAAATGCACGTAAGACTTGCAAATTATAATCTATTAGGAAAGAAAATAAAGCAAATACTAAGTTACAGAACATCTATTAGAGCTTGTTTGAAGGAGCGGAAAGTGGAAGGAGGGAGTGGGGTGAAGGGATTGGTGGAAGGATTTTCGGACCCATAGTTCTTTGGTAGGACAGAAAAGAGGAGGGATTTTATTATCTCCAAATATGAAGAGGTGAGAAAAGGAAACCCATGCCAAACACAACAAGAGAAAGGTCCTCCCCTCCCTCTAATGCTTATATGCCTTTCTTTCCTTTCTGTTTTCTTTCCCTCTCACCAAACATAGCCGAAAATTATTTTCCCAGCCGTCCTCTCCCCACTCTGATAGCTTATGATTTATTAATATAGATAAAGCAAGAACGTATTCCTTCATATAGATAAGGCAAGAACGTCACCTTGAAGGTTTTTCTATGAAGTCAAATCCAATAATATCCTCAACACCCAGAGCCTTTAGTTGCAAAATCACATTAGAAAGGTTGCAGCGCTGGATCTCAGGCTTTGTTGAGTCCTCAAGTTTCTCAAATTCACTCTCTGGGTATAGACGGAAGCACTTTCCAGGCCCTTGCCGTCCTGCACGTCCACTGCAACAATTTATAATTAGTTATCAGTATAAATCTCCATGATGTCGGAAGCTAATTTAGATAATGATTGTGATGTAAATGTACATTATTATGCTGCTAAGTCTTCACCAAATTCCTACTGATAACTAACTTGTTGAAGATATTAAATTCCATTTATTAGAAAACCAAACTTCATGAATTTAACGTTCTCATAAAAAAGGAGAAATCTTCCAGGTATATTACAAACAAGAGTTTTTTGATTATGCAAACAGAGAAGCTCAACGGATTAGTGAATTTTTATTACATCTTCAATTCATGCAGTAAAAATTAACTTTTACTTTATGTTTGATGGTTGTTATATAAAACCTGCATTCAAAATTCATAATTAGCACACTCAAACCATGTCGGCATTCCTACCTTCTTTGAAGAGCCTGTGCCTTTGAAATTGGTACAATAGTCAGTGATTCCAATCCTTTCTTTGGATCGTAAGAGCGTGCCTTAACAAACCCAGGATCTATAACGTACTTGATTCCCGGGATCGTCACTGATGTCTCAGCAATATTTGTTGCCAGTATTACCTAAAGAAAACGAGCACTAGCATCAATATCAGTATGTGACTACCTTTTTTTTATTTTTTATTTTTAAAGAAGAAACAGTAACTTTATTCATAATCAAAATAAGTGACTACCTAAATTAAAATAGATCTGAATTCCTTTTCCAATATTATGAAATATAAAAAATTTGCTTATCCAGAGTCAGCTTTAAAGTACAGATGAAAGGAAGGAATGGCAAAATCTAAAGACCTATATGGAGAATGCCACGTGATGTGGCAAAAAGAGAAACACAAGAACATCAAATATGGTAAATGAGGCACGTCTACTATGTAGTGCTGGCATCAGCAGCAGCGGTAATGACAATGAAGTAGAAATCCTAACTAAAATTTCCAACAAAATCAAATCCACGTGGACAATTTTTGCCATAATAATTTTCCTTCTATAGATAATCGTAAAACTACAAGACTCAAAGTAAGTATCTATTATGTTTTCTAATATATCTGATTGCCACTTATGCAATCCGTAGAAAAGTTCACACATATACATATATATGAAGAAGTACCTTACGATACCCAGCTGGAGTTGGTGCAAAAACTCGCATCTGCTGTTCGGATGGAAGAGATGAAAATATGGGCACGGTTATTAGTTTTCTATTGTCTTCAGGTAACTGTTGAATTCGTTCTTTGATAAGTCTTTCAACAGATTCAATCTCTTCTTGTCCCGTCAAAAATACAAGTATGTCACCAGGGCCCTCCTCCATATGAATCTAACAAGATTCGACAATGCACAGATAAGAAAGCATGCCTTAGTATAACCTATCCCTTTTTTTAAAAGAAAAAAGTGATTTCTTATTTTAAAATAACCACATGAAGCACTAATATGACTGGTGAATAGAGAGCGAGAAAAATCCAGCATCAATGGGTAAGACAGTACTGGGAGAAAATTTGTTACTTAAAGCACTATTAGAACAAAAATTGTATTTTCCACTTCATTAAAACGCACAAAGTTGTCAAATACACAAGTCTAACAGCAATAAAGTGTGGAAAGAATGAAAATTGGAATCGTCAAGTTAAAAACACAACACGTGGACAAATAGATAATAACTTAGCAAGCTGAATTTGCTCGGGAATCAAATTTAACTTGAATGAATCAAATGTCCAGGCACAGAATTAGATTTTGCAAACAAAGATTTTAGTTGATGCAGGTCCTTGAGATAAGTAGTAAGCAAACACCTGGAATATAGTAATTAAGGAAGCATCTACATAATCTGGCTCAGGATGATGGGTATAAAGTATATCAACAGGAAACTGTCGCCCTTGGACATGGACTGCTCTTGCACCACCAAAGTAATCAGAGAAGACACGCGCATCCAAACTAGCAGACATTATGATCAACTTCAATGGAGGAAATTTCCTTCCTTGGTCTTGCTTGAGAAAACCCAAGTACTGGGCGCCGTTTTCTTTCTCCAACCCCATGTCATTCTTAGTCTTCTTATTTTCATTATTTAAGTGGTCGTTGACTGATTTTGACCGTGCAATTTGAACATTTTTCAGTAGGCCCAATAGCACATCAGTGTGGACTGTTCTCTCATGAGCTTCATCTACAATGATAACTGAATACCTAGATAGATACGGATCCAACAACGCTTCCCTGAAAGTGCATCAGGAATGAATATTAGCTCACACCTTAAAATTTGAAAATCCAAGAGACGGGAATCTTTACAAATTTGATAGATTCAATACTGTACATATAAACCCTATTGCACCCATTAGCTTACTCCATAATTTAACCATCTGTTTCTGTGATCATAGTTGATAATAGATCTGTTATCATACTTTACATCGAATTCTTCAATCCTCTCCTGTCCATCCTTTTTCTACCCTTATTTATTTATTCTTAAAAACATCATTTACATTTTTCTCTAATTTCCATTATAGGCTTAGCAACTATGTTGCAGTTAAAGCAGATTTTCAGCTCCGTGTAATGGGACATAATCTTTTCTCAAGGACTTCTAAGTACACGCTAACCAACAAACAAGCACGTTTTTGTAGCCCATAATCCTAAAGATTAATGAATATGCAGTTTGTCCTACAAAAATATTACACTGCAAATGAAGTTGTCCATACATTCTACCTCAGTAGCAGTCCATCTGTCATGTACTTGATCCTTGTTGAGCCAGTAGTCATGTCGTCAAATCTGATGGAGTAGCCAACCCTTTGACCCAATTCCACACCACATTCCTCGGCCACCCGTTTCGCAACGGTTACAGCAGCAACACGCCTAGGCTGAGTTACCCCAATAAGCTTGCCATCCCGACAAAATCCAGCATTGAACAGAAACTGTGGTAATTCTACAAAATGTAACAATCATAGCACATATTAGAATGTCAACAAAAGACTACTCCTTAACCAAGTTAAATCTTTCTTGAAAAAATTGCATAAAGCAGAAACCTCTTTAAGTACATATCTATGCACGCACATATATACAATGTCAAATGCATGAGAATATGATCAAACATACGCGTTGTTTTTCCGCTTCCAGTTTCACCAACAATGATCAAAATTCCATTCTTCCGAACCTCATCGACAAGTCGTTTCTCGACTAACAAAGAACAAAAAAAACTATATAAGCACATTTCCATTCATAAGCCAAAAAGAACAAGCGAATTTCCAAGTCAATATCCGTCCAAACAATACCAGAAGCAATTGGAAGAGACCTCCTGTGCTGGGCAATTTTTTGTTTCCTGCATTACAATAAAAGTTCACGCAATCATATTCCATGAATTTACAATCACAAAGAAGATAATTTTCTAAGCAAACAAACAGGAAAGAAAAAAATTCCAGGTGTTTACCTGGCAAAGGCATCAACTTTGCGATTGTCAGTGGAGAACTTCGAATTAGACCGACTCTCTGTGGCCTTGCTGAGGCCTCCTTGAGCCATTGAAACTCAGATTCAATCCAATCAAACTGAATGTAGATGGAAATTAACCATTCAATTCAACTAAGAAAACACTTTCCAATCACGATGTAGACAACCAAGAACAATTTCATACACACATATATGTATATTTTCATATACATATATATATATATATGCACACACATATAGATGTATAGTATCTAAGAAATGAGATGGAATTTATAGAGATAGTTTCTCTTGGTTACTAGAACAGAAATTCGAACCTCAATATCGGAAGAGAGAAGCAGGGTTTTCAGGTCTGAAATCCGATTGTGGGTTTCCTCCACAAACTTGCGAGCAAGACGACGGCACTGGGGTTTAAGCGGAGCTATGGCGGGGAGGAGCCTGGGTTTACCCTTTTTTTGTTTTTTTGTTTTTAACTTAAAAAAAGTAATAAAAATAGTGACGTAAGAAGACAAATTTCGCAAGTTGCCCAATAAAGAGCCTCAGAACTATGGAAAATAACATTTGTGTCCCCGAATTTCAAAAGTTATTACAATAACACCTCTTCCGTTAGTTTTAGACGGTAATGGTCAAGATAAGTTTCAATATTACCCCTCGAAGTTTCATGGTTGTCTCCAAACAACTATGAAAATAACAGTTACACCACCGGAATTTTGAAACGGTAAAAACACAACTTTTTTTCATAGACTTTTATACTTTATTTGGTATTAAGATTCAACTCTAACTAAATTGTACTGTTTTATTTTAATTTTTGTCTTTTTTTTTAAAAGTCAACAACATTTATAACTAATTTTTGAAAAGTCAATTAACTCCAATTTAAAATTTTCATCTCTAACTAACTTGCTAAACGAAAGCTTAGCCTTTGTTTGGTAGAGTGGAAAAGAGAGGAGAAGGAAATTAGATGAGGGATTTTAAGGAGAAAAATGAAATTTTGGTTGTTTGGTAGAGAGGAAATTAGGAAGGGAAATTGAAAATTCATAGGCCTCGTCACTTTTTAATCCATGGAAATTTTTTGACAAAATAAATGTGGGTGAAATACCTATTTTAATATTAATCTATCATTATGTCCTTACTTATACGGGGTTATAATTGTAAAATATATTTAATTAGATATTTTCTTTCATGTTTTATTTCTCTTCTATCAAACAACATGATAAAAACCTTCATCATTTACATCGCATAGAGATTTTACTCCTCATTTATTTTTATTTTTCATCCCTTTTACCAAACACGGAAAAAGGAATATTAAATGCTATGTTTGATGGAGATGAAAAGTGGAGAGAAGGAAGAAGGTAGAGGGGATTTAGGATGGAAATTTATAAATTATATAATGTTTGGTTGGAGTAATTTTCGAATATAAAGGAAAATTGGAGGGATTAAATATTTTGTGAGAGTCACATTTTTCTAAAATTGTCGAGGTGGAGATTTATTATGTTTACAGCAATTTTGAGAAGTCCCACTTTGAGTAGATAATAATTCATTGCAGCTAAGTTGGTATTAAAAAAAAATGAGAATGCAAATTATTGTGTATTTGTTTAGGTATTTATTTGTAATAATCCAAATAAAAAAAAAACTTAAATATAAAATGAAATTGATCGGAAAAAATGCGTTGGTAGATACCCCATTTAGTTAGCAAATTTCAGACATCAAACACATAGTATCTTCGTCTACGTCTATTACAACATATTAAAATTTTTTAAGTACAATGTATTGTAAATCCTCTTAAAGAAGTTGATATTAAAAAAGTGCTTTTTTTCCCGTATTTGTCGTTTACTTAATATTTGAAAAGAAAGAATCACTCGTTTGTTACCTAATCTTTCTATGAAGTTCCAATTTGATCTCCAACCTTTTTTGAAAACTAAATGATCTTTAAATTTTTTAAAAAGATATAATTTGATCCTTTTAACTAATAAAAAAGTTAAAAACTTAACAATAAATGTCATATTATTAATAAAAATGATCATATCAATAGGGATGTTTTAGCCAAAGAGGGGGGGTTGGGATCAAATCACAACTTCGTAAAAAAGTTAAAGACCAACCGAGCAATTTAAAAAAGAAAATTGGGAGGAAAAAAAAATTCATCGGTAAAACTAAGAAAGTTACTACGCTATAATCATGTAACAATATAAAAATCCTTGAAGATTAGAAAAAAGTAGAGGAAAAATCGAAATATCATGAATACTACTTCTTTTTCCCTTCATTATCATATATAATAGCAAACAAAAATAATAATTTAAACTTATTTCCTCCCTATATATTACAACATAAAAGAAGAAACAAAACATTTTTCTCTCCCCCTTATTTTCTTTCTTTTTTCTTTTTTATTTCCCTCTTGTTTTCTTTCTTTCTTACCAAACATAGGTTAAAGTTGTGGTCACTTGACTTCACCAAAAGATACAAAATTTGAATCCTTTCACCCCGTATTTGAAAGAAGAAGAAGAAGAAAAAAACAAAAAAACAAAAAAACAAAAAAAAGACATAGGCTAAAGTTCAGGAGATAGTGTGTCACTTTTTATACCTTTGCCTTGGAATATAATGTGACGGTTATTATAGTTTAACGGGTATGAAAAATTTATCAATTCACATGACCTTTTCCGTTCAAGAACTGGAAGTTAGGGATCTTCTTATCACAATTTTAAAATACAGGATATAAATGTCAGTCTTTATAAGTTGTGGAGTAAATTAGGACGACACAAGTTCACACGACAATAAAACCTAAAAGGTCCTTCCTAGACCAACAAAACGACAACTAAAATGCCACAAACGACAAGGTGCTGCTAGTAGTTAAAAAAAAAACAAAAAAAAAAAAAAAAACCGACAACGCATTGAAGTTGCTGCAATGACTATTCATTTCAAGAGAAAAATCAAAATTGGCGCCTCCTTTCATGATTAATATTCAGAAACATTTACAAACACGTTTAGTTGTCAACTGATTCAGGTAGTTGCTAATTCACGTGGGGTTTGATCCGTACTTGACAGTAAAAATTTCGGAGCAACGACGGCTACAAAACTCACGACCCCAATCGTCACAGCCGGCATTAGGCCTAACGAGGTCCTCTTGCGCTCCTCCTGCGTGGCAACAACTAATTCAATCTGATCAGATGATGTGGACAAATCGCCCTTCATGAACGATGAGTACCCCTCGATTTCTGCTTTGGTTAAGGCGGGCTTCAAGGATTGCTTGACGGTCTGGCAATGGCAGTCACCAACAACGGTAGCAGATATATCTTCCCTTAGAGCTACTATTCCAGCTTCCCTGCACAGGCCCTCCAGTTCAGCCCCTGTGAAGAGCTTGGTTTCTTCAGCAATTCGTTGGAGATCGACATCATCCGCGATCTTCATGTTGCGAGTGTGAACGCAGAGAATTTCATATCGAGCTTCCATATCTGGCGGCGGTACATAGAGGACCTAAATAAAAAGTTTCATCACACATAATGAAACCAAAATACAACTTACCCGGGATTAAAAAGTGGGAACAAAACAATAACTTCAGTTCTACCGATTCTGATAAAAAAATTTTCCTGATATAAACTCATTTAAAGTTGCAACAAGATAAGGAAACTCCAGCATTTTAACAACAGGAACAAAGTTGTTAGTTCTCACCAGATCAAAGCACCCAGGGCGCATTAACGCAGCATCAATTGTGAAAGGGCGAATTGTAGCAGCCAACACTAGAATTCCCTGAAATAGAAATGTGTACATATATTTATCTTTGCAGAAAATTATGATTCATCAATGATTACACGTGTATCGACCGAGCGTTTGGGCTTCACGAGAATAGAGAATAGGGAAGGTGATGAGTTCTCTGAGAGCTTGGAGAGCTTCGGCGTTGCTGGCCATGGCTTCTTCTGCTCTCCACTTCTTGTTGTTGTCGTTTATGGTGTTACTGCTACTACTAGATGTCGTTTGACCCTCCATCTCAGTACTAGAATGATGGACAGAATTTCAGAGAAGGAAGCTCTATATATATATATATATATATGTATACGTAGGTATATGTTATTTGCGTGTATAGATATGGGCATACAAGGAATATACGAGAGGGAAAGAGACGACGGAACCGCCCTGCAAGCTTCTTTTTGCTATACCCTAAACCCTTGAATTTAAAATTGTTAAAATCCTTTTCATTGACTTTTCTAACTGACCGTCATGTATACATTTTCGTTAAATTTTAACGTAAAGAATCACATTGGATCCATCTTTTAAAAGAATTTAAAGGAGTTTTTGATCAAGAAAAAAATAAAAGAATCAAAACACAACTTCATATGTGGTTGCAAGTACAAATCTAATGACAACTCCGTACCCAATTTCAATATAAGGTACACAATTTGAATCTTCTCATCCCAAGTTCCAAAAAAGGGGAAAAAAAACACACACACACACACACAACTTCATATATAATTTGAGGACCAAAGAAGTAATTGTATCCCATTTGTCACTTTTTTTCTTCCTCTTTTTCAGGAGACTATAATGGGTACAAGAAATACATTATCATTATCCCAATTGTGGATTCCTCAATCAAAAAAGATTAAAAACAAAAAATGAACAGATCAGGAGCCAATTGTTGCACCAACAGCTTTATCTGATTGTGCATGTTGTTACCCACGAGGAGCACGTATAACAAAGACTAACAACCACAAAGAATAAAAAAATCTTTTCTAAAGTCAAAACCACGTATATTCCATAAACTAAAGAGTCGTGCCCGAATGATTGTGACCGCCTATTTGCTATGCTCGGGTACAACTGCTGAGAACTGACCCGATTATGGTCTCAGACCAATGCTGTTGAATGAAACAAAGGATGGAACTCTGAAGACCAAGGTCACGCAAGCAGGGTAGGTCATCCGCTTTGGCGTCATCAATCTTTAGAACCAATGATAAAAGTACTCTGATAGCTGAGCAAGTTGATGAAGAAAGAGGAAAAGAACGGCATTGTGTTGGCTTAATTGTGTGGTGGAATTACTGCAAACCCGATTTCGTGTTAATTACTACACTTCCTGCAGATGCTTGATTGGCTGCTCGGTTACTTCCAAAGTTCTTTCGATTCGATTCCCTCGCGATTCTTGAACCAAACTAATTCAGTAGTGTATAAAGATTGGATCAAAATACTTGATTACCATTATCAGTTCAGACCAAAACAGAAGCAGTAGAATAAATACACACCTGTATAGCTCTTTTAGGCAGAGATGCAGCTTCATGTAAACCAAGCAATTGTGCAACCTTCAGAAAACATTATAGACAAACGGTTTATATTTGAAAGAATAATTTTTAAATCCTGGTTAAAATTACACAGAAGAGCATACGAACCTGACATAGGAAATAACACTTACCTCTCTCAAGATCTTCTTATCACCTGTTCCACTAGGTTGATCAAGGTCAGTAACAACCCACAGAGGGATATCAAGCAAAACTTTTATGACATCTTCATCCAAGAAAGGAAATCTCGCCTGGTTAAAAAGAACACGGTCAATATACAATGTTAATAAAGAAGGCAACAAAAAATTTTGAGTTGTTCTATACCTCCTTTCCATTATCAGCAATGCATCTATCATCTCTTCCGAGGTTCCTCTTCCAAATTCTCTTCATATCCAACTTCATTTCCTCGTTCAGACCATGCCAACTATTACACCATGAATAAGTATCCAAAAAGAGTTACGATCAAGGCAAACATGAAAGGATATTAAGGTAAACTTTACTCATGAAATAACATGATACAACTCAAACAGATATTTTACAAGTATAGTAGGTATAGTAGAAATTAGTTAAAATACTGTCATAGCACGTCCACCTTCCATTTCTATACTTTGTCCTATGTCTTCCATAGCCAGCGCATTGCTCGTCAGCACCTGAACCAACAAGGAGAATCCTAGCCTTTGACCTGTATCTAACGCGTAGAACATCCTCATCGTTAGAACTTCTATGTCCCTTGCACACCCATCCATCACTACCAGCAGCTAGCCATAGAGCTATTCCTATGTTCAGGTCCTGCAACGGTAGACAAAATGTAACATTCCATCGATCCAGGGAAATTGTCAGAAATATGTTGGATATCCCACGATTCCTTAAACCCCGACTGGATAACACAACATCACAAGAATTGCAAAACACCATGCACTTTTTGAAAATAAGCCAAGGCATTAAAGGCACGTGATACAATAATATATTTCACTATAGATTGAAAATAGATACCATGTATGTATTTGCAGGACTTATGAGAGACATGACATGTTTCGATTCACGGGTCAATGTTGATAAATCAGAATCAATCTCGACAAGTTGCCACCTGCATGTCCAGTCTCTTTTGGTTAGGAACACCATAAGATTGAATAAGCATTAAAAATAACCAATGTGTCAATTAAAACGGAGAGAATTTTGCTAAATGAATGAGAAATGTGCTTTTGAAAAAAGAGGAGAAAACATTGATGGTATCTCATTGGCATGACATGCAGGAGGTCAAGAACAAAGTTCTTTATCAAAATCCTCACATGAGCATCATGTGCTAAACTACTAACAGAAATTGTTCCAATTTCATTATTTCCAATTGCATGCTACAACAAAAGAACTCACGTCTAGGTTAAATACAATGACTTTTAGGTGAAATGACAAAGAGCTAGATAGGAAATATAGAGTGCTAATGAGATTAGTTCATTATGTACTTTCTTGAAGGTGAGATGCTTCTTAGTTCCTTGACCCCCGCCTTGGCAGAGATCCTATCAGGAGCGAACTGACTGTCAAAGCTCACATTAAGCAAATCTATCCCATCTGTCAAAGGAAATTTTTATTGAAGTGAGCCCAGCAACAGATAAGGGTCCGCAGTAAAATGAGCAACTCCATTTTATGGTTTCATAACAAAACTACAAATAACAAGTTGGATATTCTATGAAAGCATGAGAGTGGAACATTACAAGGGAAGAATGCGGGCCTAGCTTAGCAATACTTACATCTGGGATCTAAGCACTCATGTAGCAATGCTGCAAGTATCATAGAATCCAATCCACCAGAAAAAAGGACAGCCACAGGCACGGGTTCCATTTTTATTCCACATGTATCTGCCTGAGCATTCCAATCCAAATACTTTTATCAGCACAAAAATCAATAAGAATCTAGAAATTCATTTCTTGGAAAAAGAATGGAAATTAATAGAGCTTTTTGAGTCACCCCCAAAAAAAAATCTTATGTGTTTCAGTTTCTCATTACGTTTGAAGCAAAAAAGTCTGATATAAAGTGAGAAAACAGAGAACTCATGGTAAAATATATGACACGTACAATCCTCTCATGGGTATCAAACTACACGGTTTTTTATAGGTTTGAAGAGTTAGATATCTGAAGGAAATTTTACTAAACCGAAGAATGACGGGGGAAAACAAAGTACATTGTATGCATAAAAAGTCTCCGAGTAAACATCATCAATTCATTCTTCAAGGGTATACGTCAACCTCACAATTCATTGTTTCTCACAAGAACAAGTATTTCCCGGGCCTTCATTATCGGTATACTACAATGTATGACCCAAATAACAATAACTGATTGCAAAGACGGATCTAAACCTGAAAGATTGTATGCAGAGAGGAGCGACGTCTAACAGATTCCCTTAGAGCAATCAGGACGGTCTCTGCTGCCACCAACAACGGCGCTTGAATATGCCCTGAAGAGAGAGAGAGAGAGAGAGAGAGAGTTTGTCAAAACCTAATAACAAGAAAGTGTAGATTGAGATTTAGGAAACCCCTATCATTGTCACCATGAAAGCTGGTTTCTAACTAAACAAATATTAGGATTTCTGCATATAACCTGTCTTTGCATCAGTTCTGCTCCTGGGTTTTTCTGCACCAAGGCATGATACTATTAGTTACCTGATTCAGGCGGAAACATACTTGAATGAGCTAATTATTCGCCTTCCTGCACAATGAGAATCTTTAGTGTCTTACCACGGGAAGTACGTAGATCTTCAGGTGTGGGTTCAACACAAGCTCTCTCCCAGTTTATCAGTTCTTGCAGCATGGCATCAGTCCATTCATGTTTTCTCACTTCAGAAGCCAGAAAACCATCACCACTCGAGGCATCTACAGTCATGCTATAAATACCACAGGTTAGCTCTTCCCAAAATCGTGGACCGGTAGTTCCATTTTCAACCTCTATATCTGCAGTGGATTAAAGGAAATACCTTGTTAGCATCTTGATATTATGCTGGGTTCATTATCAACCCTTTTTTCTTTAACAGTTCAACCCCACAAAATAAAATGAAAAACTGCACTATTCATGATTCTTCTGATTGAATTTACAGACTTTTCGTGTGTCAACAATAATAAATGATAACGAAATAACGGAATGTGCAATAAATTGGACAATAACTGATTAACATACTCCATTTACAAGGCCGTATTTGTCAAGAAAAGGACTACCCTATAGCCAAGGAAAAAGAAAAACGGGAGAACTTTTCTTTGCCATATAAACAACTGCTTCTGCCTCTAACACACAACCAACAGCGAGTGATATTAACAAGGCAAGTCAAGCTCTACGGGGCAATACATACCCGAACTCTGCTCAATAGAAGAAAGGTGTGACACCGAAGAAAGCAGAAATTGAGAGTCCTTCAAAGTAGGCCAGTGGACAAGGAGACTTCGCCTGCCAAACGCATCTCGACCAAACCACAGAGTTCTTGAGCTTTCCTACACATCAAACCACAATTTTCATATCAGGAATGAAAAACCAAATGCTGAATCAAATTTCGATCAAACCCAACAGAAACTTACCCCTTAGAGAACTACCTGCCAATAAATGATGGACCAAGGCCCTCTTATCTTGGAAAGTACTTCGACAACAGAAGCCTTCCCACTTTCACCACCACAACTTTCTAAAGCTCGCAAGAGAATTTCCGCATCATTGTCTTCGCTACCGATATGAATTCCCCCAAATATTTCTCCTTTCAAATTCACCATAATGAATAAAAATATTATTTAAAAAAAATATATCAGCATAATAGACACAGCAAACAGAATCTGAAGAAACAGAGCAAAGCTAAACAAAATCAATATACCGTTATAAACAAGGATATTCCCTGATGAATCTACCAACGGCTGAATGATCGGATTTGTTCCTCTGAGCTGCAAAGTAGCGCCGATGAAGTGAAATTCTGCATGTTTATCTGCGAAACCACTTTGCAGATCATCTGTTTGACCATTTGCCAAACCGAAGCTATGGCTTTTGACCCCGCACTGCTGCTGTGAATAACGACACACATCGTTTTCCATGGCGTCCTCTCGTCCCTCAGCAAATGGCGAAACTTCTAGTTGGTCCAAAGAGCGGGAAAACCTCGGTTGAAGAAACAGTTTCTTGGCGCCTAAGCTATCAGGACCCCTCCTCCGTAGAGCGGCTTTGAGGTTGTCGATGCTGAAACCCAGTTTCTGCAAATACCCATTACCACAAGTTAGCTTCTGAACTCTTCTATGGAATTAAAATTCTGAAAAAAAGAACAAAAACAAAAACAAAAAAGTTGAAACTTCAGAAACTGAACTTGCTCGGAGTGAGGTGTGGGATCGCTGACGAGGGAAGAGAGGTCAAAACGAACGCCGGAAATAATCAGAGCAATTCCACACATCTCTCTGTGTTTCTTCGCGCCAATCTCAACGCTTTTTTTGTTGTTGTCGTTGTTGTTGGAACAGTACAAACAGAGGCACGGAAGGAAAAGAAGAAATATTCCAGGTGTTTACCTGGCAAAGGCATCAACTTTGCGATTGTCAGTGGAGAACTTCGCATTAGACCGACTCTCTGTGGCCTTGCTGAGGCCACCTTGAGCCATTGAAACTCAGATTCAATCCAATCAAACTGAATGTAGATGGAAAAAAGAAATTAACGATTCAATTCAACTAAGAAAATACTTTCCAGTACGATGTAGAAAACCAAGAACAATTTCACATACACATATATGTATATATGCACACACATATAGATGCATAGTATCTACGAAATGAGAAGGAATTTATAGAGATAGTTTCTCTTGGATACTAGAACAGAAATTCGAACCTCAAATCGGAAGAGAGAAGCAGGGTTTTCTGGTCTGAAATCCGATTGTGGGTTTCCTCCACAAACTTGCGAGCAAGACGACAGCACTGGGGTTTAAGCGGAGCTATGGCGGGGACGAGCCTGGGCTTACCCTCTTTTTTTTTTTTTTTTGGAACTTAAAAAAAGTAATAAAAATAGTGACGTAAGAAGAACAAATTTCGCAAGTTGCCCTATAAAGAGCCTCTGAACTATGGAAAATAACATCTGCGTCCCCGAATTTCAAAAGTTATTACAATAACACCTCTTCCGTTAGTTTTAGGCGGTGATTGTCAAGATAACTTTCAATATTACCCCTAGAAGTTTCATGATTGTCTCCAAATATCTCTCCAACTATGAAAATAACAGTTACACCTCCAGAATTTTGAAACGGTAAAAACACTTTTTTTTTTTTCATAAACTTTTAGCCTTTGTTTGGTAGAGTGGAAAAGAGAGAAGGAAATTAGACGAGGGATTTCAAAGAGGAAAATGAAATTTTAGTTGTTTGGTAGAGAGGAAATTAGGAAGGAAGGGAAATTGAAAATTCATAGGCTCCATTACTTTTTAATCCATGGAAATTTTTTGACAAAACAAACGTGGATAAAATACTTATTTTGATTTTAATCTATCATTATCTCCTAATTTATACAAGATTATAATTGTAAAATATATTTGATTAGACATTTTCTTTTATGTTTTTTTTCTCTTCTATCAAATAATATGATGGAAAACCTTCATCATTTCCATCATTTAGAGATTTCACTCTTCTTTTATTTCTATTTTCTATCCCTTTTATCAAACAGAGAAAAAAGAATATATAAATGCAATGTTTAATGGGGATGAAAAGTGGAGGGAAGGAAGAAGGTGGGGGGGATTTAGAATGCAAATTTATAAATTATATAATGTTTGGTTGGAGTGATTTTGGTATATAAAGGAAAATTGGAGGGATTAAATATTTTGTGAGAGTCACGTTTTTCTAACATTGTCCAGGCGGAGATTTATTATGGTTACTCCAATTTTGAGAAGTCCCACGTTCAATAGATAATAATTCATTGCGGCTTGAGTTGGTATTAAAAAAAATAGGAATGTAAATTATTGTGTCTATTTATTAATGTATTTATTTGTAATAATCCAAATACAAAAAAACTTAAATCTAAAATGAAATTGATCGGAAAAAATGCGTTAGTGGATATCCTACTCAGTTATTCTGAATTCTCTTAAAGAAGTTGATATAATCCTGAAATTCACTTAATCTTGAAGATTCGTCATTGCATGCACCATCGAGTATTCGTTTGCTGATATCCCAAAATTTTATTTTATAACATTCGTTTACCCTTGAAAAGATTTTTTTTTTTTTTTTCCGTATTGGCCGTTTACTTAATATTTGAAAAAGGAAAAATCACTCATTTGTTACCTAATCTTTCTATGAAGTTCCGATTTGATCTCCATTATTTTTTAATAAATAAAAGGTCTTTAAACTTTTTAAAAAGATATAATTTGATCCTTTTAACTAAAAAAAAAGGTGGGAGGGAGGGTTGGGATCAAATCACAATTTCGTGAAAAAGTTAGAGACCAATCGAGAAATTTAAAAGAGAAAATTGGGAGGAAAAAAAATTCATCGGTAAAACTAAGAAAGTTACTACACTATAATCATGTAACAACATAAAAATCCTTGAAGATTAGAAAAAGGTAGAGGAAAAATAGAAATATCATGAATACTACTTCTTTTTTCCCTTCATTATCACTTATAATAACAAACAAAAATAATAATTTTTAACTCATTTCCTCACTATATATTACAACATAAAAGAAGAAATAAAACATGTTTCTCTCCCTCTTGTTTTCTCTCTTTTTCCTTTTTTATTTCCCTATTGTTTTCTTTCTTACCAAACATAGGTTAAAATTGTGGATGCAGAGGCATAGTCTAACGGTAATTTCACATTTGACTTTACCAAAAGTATAGAATTTGAATCCATTTGTCCTCTATTTGAAAGAAGGAGTAGAAGGAAAAAAAAAGGACAGGCTACAGTTCAGGAGATGAGTGTGTCAGTTTTATAGCTTTGCCTTGGAATATAATGAGACGGTTATTATGGTTTTAAGGGGTATGAACACATAGCTCAAAAAGGGGGTGGGGGTCATCAGATAAATGTATGAAAAATTCATCAATTCATATGACCATTTCCATTCAAGAACTGGAAGTTAGGGATCTTCTTATCCCAATTTTAAAATTGAGAATATAAACGTGAATCTTTATAATTTGCGGAGTAAATTGGGACGACAAAAGTTCAAAGACAGCAAAGACCTAAAAGGTCCTTCCTAGACCAAGAAAACGACAACTAAAATGCCACAAACGACAAGGCGCTGTTAGTATGCATAAAAGTTGCTAAAATGACTATTCATTTGAAGAGAAAAATCAAAATTGGCGCCTCCTTTCATGATTCATGTTCAGAAACATTTACAAACACGTTTAGTTGTCAACTAATTCAGGTAGTTGCTAATTCACGTGGGGTTTGATCCGTACTTGACAGAAAAAATTTTGCAGCAACGACAGCTATAAAACTCACGACACCAATCGTCACAGCAGGCATTAGGCCTAACGAGGTCCTCTTGCGCTCCTCCTGCGTGGCAACAACTAATTCAATCTGATCAGATGATGAGGACAAATCGCCCTTCATGAATGATGAGTACCCCTCGATTTCTGCTTCGGTTAAGGCGGGCTTCAAGGATTGCTTGGCGGTCTGGAAATGGCAGTCACGAACAACAGCAGCAGAGATATCTTCCCTTAGAGCTAATATTCCAGCTTCCCTGCACAGGCCCTCCAGTTCAGCACCTGTGAAGAGCTCGGTTTCTTCAGCAATTCGTTGGAGATCAACATCATCCGCGATCTTCATGTCGCGAGTGTGAACGCAGAGAATTTCGTATCGAGCTTCCATATCTGGCGGCGGTACATAGAGGACCTAAATAAAAAGTTTCATCACACATTATGAAACCAAAATACAACTTATCAGTGATTAAAAAGTGGGAACAAAACAATAACTTCAGTTCTACCGATTCTATAAAAAAAATTTCCTGATATAAACTCATTCAAAGTTGCAACAAGATAAGAAAACTTCAGCATTTTAACAACAGGAACAAAGTAGTTAGTTCTTATTATTCAAAAAAAAAAAAAAAAAAAGTTGTTAGTTTTTACCAGATCGAAGCGCCCAGGGCGCATTAACGCGGCATCGATTGCAAAAGGACGATTTGTAGCAGCCAACACTAGAATTCCCTGAAATAGAAATGCGTACATATATTTATCTTCGCAGAAAATTATGATTCATCAATGATTACTCGTGTATAGATTGTTCTGAGATAACTGCAAAACAAATTTAACTTTTATGCAATCTATGCTTTACCTTAGCCTCTTCCAAACCATCCATTTCAGTTAGCAGAGTGGAGAGAAGCCTCTCCCCTACCGTAACGTTGTTGCTTGAATTCCCACCTCTGCCATTTAAGGAAAGGAAGAAGCTTTATTATGTAACTTTTCTTTCTTTCTTTTTATTTTTCCCCTTCTTCCGTTCATGTTTTTGTAAGACTTGGATGGTATTGTTTAGGTCTTATTTTCTTATTGCTTTTGAGTTCTTTATAAACAACTTTTATTTTTTCTACCAAAAGTTTTCTTTTAGTTCGTTTGGGAAGTAGGAAAAAGTTGCAATATGTGTTAAAGCATTTTTATGAAAAAAACTCTTAAATGTCCAATTTGCATTACATCGTGCATATGACGTTTGTCAATTTCAAATAACTCACATCTTCAAAGACAACGTATCATGGAACTTTCTTTGCATAATTGAACAGTAGTACATTATAAAAAACAAAGAGTTGTGACATACTAACCGTTTGCCAGCAACAACATCTGCCTCATCAAAGAATATGATGCTAGGCGCTGCAAGCCGAGCTCTCTGAAAGGTATTCCGAAGAAGAGCTTCACCATCTCCAACATACATTGAATATAATTCTGCACCACTGATGCACATATCTCATGAATTTTCTCCTTGTACGATGCTAAATTGCAATTAATTTGCTTCTTAGGCGATGGCTAGGGTCTAGAGAACAAATGTATTGTTAGCGCCACTATTCACATTCAATGGGAAGGAGTAATCAATCTGCAAAGTGCTTCAGTTTTCCTAGAGAGGTTCTTTGGTAGGGCAGATTCTTCCCTGTAATAGTTTTATCGGGAGAATTTAAATGGGCTAAACAACAATCAGAAGAAAGACATAGGCAATTAGTCAATCTAGCCTAAAACCAAGATTTTACAGTTACTTTTCCGATTACAGAGTTTATTATCCTTGGACAGGACATGGTGATGATTGTCCAGTGTTCACCCTATCAGAAAGAAAATGGCTAACCAGCTAAAGCAAGGACTAGAAATTTACAAAATGTAGACTCCAAGATATGCAATATAGTCTAGTAGCAAGAAATTATGAAAAAAGTCTGAACCTCAATGAGAAAAAAGAAGCTTGGGAAGCATGGGCTGCGGCTTTAGCAAGAGTGGTTTTCGAGCATCCTGGCGGACCATGCAGAAGAATCCCACGCACGGGTGATATCCCCAGCCTTGTAAACGAAGCAGCATGTTTTATAGGCCATTCAACAGCTTGCTGGAGTTTTTTCTGTCAATGAAGCAATGCACATATAATTAGTACCTTTACTGAGAATGAGGTTGACTTGCAAAACTTATGCACACCTTCAGATCTCGTAGTCCTCCAATATCTTCCCACGTCACTTTGGGGATTTCAACTGTAACACCTCTTGTTATACTTGGACCAACCACAGTCTTTGCATGCTTCCAGTCTTCAACGGTTAAGCTAAACACACTAGCATCTCCATTTGCATCTGTAGACCTTTTTAGTGCGGACATTGTAGCCTCACGGCAAAGGGCTTCAAGATCAGCCCCAACATATCCATTGCAAGACGCAGCTATTGCTTGTAAGTCAACATTAGGATCCATAGGAATCTTTTTTGTGTAAAGCTGAACAATCATTAACACGATTACAATTGTATCTTAGATTCCTGTTACGTTTTTGACGAATCTAATATAATAATTAATCAGCTGACAATCAAGTAGACTTAGAAAAGATGGGCACCAATTTGAAATTCATAAATTTTACTACTAACTGGTCAGACCAGCTTAAACAAGAAAAGATAAATCTTACCTTGATAATTTGAAAGCGCTCCTCTTCTCTAGGTGTAGTAACTTCTATTTCCGCATCAAAGCGTCCTGACCTTCTCAAGGCAGGGTCAATAGCATCCACTCTTTGCACATAGAAACCAAATATTACAACAATTACAAGAAAGCAATGTTCTTGTGTAACTGTCCAAATTTTCATTATGCGAAAAGGGATATTTTTCAATATCACAGACGTAAAAATGTAAAATATAATTCAAGATAAACTTGATAGAGGGAGAAGTTAAAAGTTTGCAAGACCGACATCTAAAGGCACTCTGCACAAAAGAGTTGCACCCTCAAAAGATCCTGTTTTTACAATTATTTCAATAATTCTTCATACCAAATACAAAACGTGAGATTCACCTGTTAGTTGATGCAACAACGACAACTTGTGGTACTGATGACTTATTGGAGTCCATTAGCGTAAAGAGTTGAGATGCTACACGAACATCTTGCTCTCTTCTGCACTTGAGGTTCAATTCTATATCATATATAAAAAATGGAAAAAGACAAGCACAACCAGACAAGATTTTTCTCTCTAATAAAAAGAAAATAACAGCAGAAAAGATAAGAAAGCCAGCAAAGAAACAACAAGCAAAATTCAGCACCAGAAGGCATGGAACTTAACCGCAATTTTTAGTGACCTAAAACTTGTTCTCTTTTTTTTTTTTTTTTTTTTCCAAGAAAGGAAATGCCAACACAACATTTACATACAGACTGGGCAGAATTGTCCACAAAGGACCAAAACAAATAGCCACTTTTCAATTTATTGGCGGTCTCATACTTAGAATCACGGCGAGGGCAGAGTGCATCTATTTCATCTATAAAAACAACTGAAGGTTTCCCAGACTTTGAATGGGATGAGGCCTCTGCGAAAGCCTCCCGCAAAAATTTCTCACTTTCGCCAGTATGAGCTCTGTGAACGGAATGAGGACTGCATGGTACACCAACGAAACAACATGAAACCAGATCAATAAAGCTACATAGCACAAGGAAATCCATAAGCAAATTACCAAAACTAAAAGCATTGCAACAATTGCAGAACAAACTGATCTCATCACCATAAACACTTTAGAAACTAAAATCGGAACAAAGTAGCAGCATTAGCAGGCTAGCAGCCAACTAGGCAAGAGCATCTCATATGCAATGCCAACTTTCTAAGTCAATGCCAAAAACCATTCTCCAATGTTACGCTGCACTTAATGTCAAAAATTTGGCATATGCTATACTTGATGTCAAACCTATGCCAAACTTGGCATTTGTTTCTTATCGATTCATTTGCAGGCTTCCTTTACAAACTAGTAACAATACTGTCACTTTTCGATTATTTAAAAAAATAAAAAAAATTCTTTCATAAGTTTCAAATCAAAAAATTTGTTAACATTATGCATTGGAGCACATAACACAGCTACATATCGAACACCATCATTTTCATACCTTTTTGTGCCAAATACGACAATAACATTAGCATATGCATCGGAATCGATCTAAGAGAGGCATTACCTAATGACAGTTAAATGAGCGCCACATTCCTGAACGACTGCCCGAACCAAACTTGTCTGTCATCAACAAAATTAGGCACTCAGAAATCAAGAAATCAGCAAGCAATATTAAAATAATTACTTAAAAAATCATAAAAAAACAAAAAATTAGTTTGAAACAAGCAATCTAAAAAGCATGCACATAGCAAAGTAGTAACATCAGAAAAATTGGAGTGACGAGTTATTGCAGTTATGGTCTAGACTCTAGCGGTAATTTCAGACCTCACTCCAATACAAGGTGTTGAATTCGAACACTTGTCCCCTAGTTAAATTTGTGTGTGTGTGTGCATATATATATATATATATATATATGTATGAAGTGATGACGAGAAATACCTTTCCGGTGCCAGGAGGGCCGTAGAGAAGCAAACCCCGAGGCCACTGAAAGCAAAACCCAGAAGCCAAAAGGCTCAGAATCAAAGGCCAGACATTGGTATAATCTCAAATGAAGATTTATATGAAATTGGTAAGAAAGTTAAAGAGATTGGGAGAAAAAGTTTACTTTGAGACCGAGCGTTTGGGCTTCACGAGAGTAGAGAATAGGGAAGGTGATGAGTTCTCTGAGAGCTTGGAGAGCTTCGGCGTTGCCGGCTATGGCTTCTTCTGCTCTCCACTTCTTGTTGTTGTCGTTTATGGTGTTACTGCTACTACTAGATGTCGTTTGACCCTCCATCTCAGTACAAGAATGATGGAGACAGAATTCCAGAAAATGAAGCTATATATATATATGTATATGTATATATATGTTATATGCGTGTATAGATATGTGTATACAAGGAAGATACGAGAGGGAAAGAGACGACGGAACCGCTCTGCAAACTTCTTTTTGCTTAGGGGGAAAAGGGACGTCAAAACAACAATAACGGGGTTTAGTGGGGAAGAAAATGTAAAATTGCTAAACCCTAAACCCTTGAGCTTTGATTAATTTTTGGCCAGTCACAAAATTCTCCCGTTAAAGTATCCTATAATATTGTCTAGCATTTCTATTTGCCAAAAAAATTGTAAGCATATTGCCTCCAAACTATAAACGAGGTTTTCGTTTTTTTTTTTTTTTTTTTTTGAGATCCAAACACTTTAACGGAATCATGTGTAAAATTACGACTATATAATATATGCAACAACACGTTTAGTTTTTCTTGATCGAAAAAACTTATAAAATCCTTTTCATTGACTTTTCTAACTTACCGTCGTGTATACATTTTTGTTTAAATTTTAAAGTAAAGAATCAAATTGGTACCCTTTTTTTTTAAGAATTTAAAGGAGTTTTTGATCAAGAAAAAAATATAAAAATCAAAACACAACTTCTTATGTGGTTGTAAGTACAAATCTAATAACAACTCCATACCCAACTCCAGCATAAGGTTCATAATTCGAATCCTCTTATCCCAAGTTCCAAAAAAGAGGAAAACACACACACAACTTCATATATAATTTGAGGACCAAAGAAGCAATTTATCATAAATTGTATCCCATTTGTCACTTTTTTTCTTCCTCTTTTTCAGGAGACTACAATGGGTACAAGAAATACATTATCATTATCCCAATTGTGGATTCCTCAATCAAAAAGATCAAAAACCAAAAATGAACAGATTGGGAGCCAATTGCTGCACCAACAGCTTTATTTGGTTGTTACCCACGAGAGAGCACGTATAATAAAGACTAACAACCACAACAAGAATTAAAAACCTTTTCTAAAGTCGAAACCACATAAATTCCATAAACTAAAGAGTAGTGACCGAATGATTGTGACCGCCTATTTGCTATGCTCGGGTACAACTGCTGAGAACTGACCCAATTGTGGTCTCGGACCAATGCTCTTGAATGAAACAAAGGACGGAATTCTGAAGACCAAGGTCACACAAGCAGGGTAGGTCATCCGCTTTGGCGTCGTTGAATCTTTAGAACCAATGATAAAAGTACTATGATAGCTGAGCAAGTCGATGAAGAAAGAGGAAAAGAATGGCATTGTGTCGAACTTAACCATGTGGTCGGAATTACTGCAAACCCGATTTTGTGTTAATTACCATACTTCCTGCAGATGATTGATTGGCTGCTCAGTTACTTCCAAAGTTTTTTCGAATTCGATTCCCTCGCGATTCTTGAACCAAACTAATTCAGTAGTGTATAAAGATTGGATCAAATCACTTGATTTCCATCATCAGTTCAGACCAGAGCAGAAGCAGTAGCATAAATACACACCTGTATAGCTCTTTTAGGCAGAGATGCAGCTTCATGTAAACCAAGCAATTGTGCAACCTTCAGAAAATATTATAGACAAATGGTTTATAGGTGAAAGAATAATTTTTAAATCCTGGTTAAAATTACACAGGAAAAACATACGAACACAACATAGAAAATAACACTTACCTCTCTCAAGATCTTCTTATCACCTGTTCCGCTAGGTTCATCAAGGTCAGTAACTTCCCACAGAGGGATATCAAGCAAAACTTTATGACATCTTCATCCAAGAAAGGAAAACTCGACCTGGTTAAAACGAACACGGTCAATATACAACGTTAATAAAGAAGGCAACAAAAAATATTGAGTAGTTCTATACCTCCTTTCAGTTATCAGTGATGCATCTATCATCTCTTCCTAGGTTCCTCTTCCAAATTCTTTGCATATCCAACTTCATTTCCTCGTTCAGACCACGCCAACTGTTACTCCACGAATGAGCACCCAAAAAGAGTTACGTTCAAGGCAAACATGGAAGGATATCAAGGTAAACTTTACTCATAAAATAACATGATACAACTCAAACAGATATTTTACTAGTATAGTAGAAATTAGTTAAAATTCTGTCATAGCACGTCCCACCTTCCATTTCTATACTTTGTTCTATGTCTTCCATAGCCAGCGCATTGCTCATCAGCGCCTGAACCAAGAAGGAGAATCCTAGCCTTTGACCTGTATCTAACATGTAGAACATCCTCATCGTTAGAACTTCTATGTCCCTCACACACCCATCCATCACTACCAGCAGCTAGCCATAGAGCCATTCCTATGTTCAGGTCCTGCAACGGTAGACAAAATGTAACATTCCATCCATCCAGGAAAATTGTCAGAAATATGTTGGATATCCCACGATTCCTTGAACACCGACTGGATAACGCAACATCACAAGAATTGCAAAACACCATGCACTTTTTTAAAATAAGCCACAGGCATGTACAGGCACGTGATACAATAATATATTTCACTATAGATTGAAAATAGATACCATGTATGTATTTGCAGGACTTATGAGAGACACGACATGTTTCGATTCATGAGTCAATGTTGATATATCAGAATCAATCTTGACAAGTTGCCACCTGCATGTCCAGTCTCTTTTGGTAAGGAACACCATAAGATTGAATAAGCATAAAAAATAACCAATGTGTCAATTAAAACGGAGAGAATTTTGCTAAATGAATGAGAAATGTGCTTTTCAAAAAGGAGGAGAAAACATAGATGGTATCTCATTGGCATGACATGCAGGAGGACAAGAACAAAGTTCTTTATCAAAATCCTCACATGAGCATCATGTGCTAAACTACTAACAGAAATTGTTCCAATTTCATTATTTCCAATTGCATGCTAGAACAAAAGAACTCACGTCTCAGTTATATACACTGACTTTTAGATGAAATGACAAGGAGCTAGATAGGAAATACAGAGTGCTAAGGAGATCAGTTCATTATGTACTTTCTTGAAGGTGAGATGCTTCTAAGTTCTTTGAACCCCGCCTTAGCAGAGATCCTATCAGGAGCAAACTGACCTTCAAAGCTCACATTAAGCAATTCTATCCCATCTGTCAAAGGAGATTTTTATCGAAGTGAGCCCAGCAACAGATAAGGATCCACAGCAAAATGAGCAACTCCCTTTTATGGTTTCATAACAAAACTACAAATAACAAGTTGGATATTCTATGAAAGCATGAGAGCGGAACATTACAAGGGACGAATGTGGGCCTAGCTGAGCAATACTTAGATCTGGGATCTAAGCACTCATGCCGCAATGCTGCAAGTATCATAGAATCCAATCCACTAGAGAAAAGAACAGCCACAGGCACGGGTTCCATTTTAATACCACATGTATCTGCCGAGCATTCCAATCCAAATACTTTAATCAGCACAAAAATCAATAAGAATCTAGAAATTTATTTTCCTGGAAAAAAAAAAAAGGGAAATTAATAGAGCTTTTTAAGTCACGCCCAAAAAAAAATCTTCTGTTTTTTAGTTTCTCATTACGTTTGAAGCAAAAAAGTCTGATATAAAGTGAGAAAATAGAGAACTTGGGGTAAAATATATGACACGTACGATCCTCTCATGGGTATCAAACTACATGGTTCTTTATAGGTTTGAAGAGTTAGATATCTGAAGGAAATTTTACTAAACCGAAGAATGACAGGGTAAAAAAAAGGACATTGTATGCATAAAAAGTCTACGAGTAAACACCATCAATTCATTCTTCTAGGGCATACCTTAACCTCACAATTCATTGTTTCTCACAAGAACAAGTAATTCACAGGCCTTCATTATTGGCATACCATAATGTATGAGCCAAATAATAATAACTGATTCCAAAGACGGATCTAAACCTGAGAGATTGCATGCAGAGAAGAACGACGTCTAACAGATTCCCTTAGAGCAATCAGGACGGTCTTTGCTGCCACCAACAACGAAGCTTGAATATGCCCTGAAAAGAGAGAGAGAGAGAATTTGTGAAATCCCAAGAACAAGAGAGCGTAGGTTGAGATTTAGGAAACCCTATCATTGTCACCATAGAAGCTGGTTTCTAACTAAACAAATATTAGGATTTCTGCATATAACCTGCCTTTGCATCAGTTGTGCTCCTGGGTTTTTCTGCACCAAGGCATGATACTATTAGTAACCTGATTCAAGCGGTAACATACTTTAAAGAGCTAATTATTTGCCTTCCTGCACAATGAGAATCTTTAGTGTCTTACCACAGGAAGTACGGAGATCTTCAGGTGTGGGTTCAACATAAGCTCTCTCCTAGTTTATCAGTTCTTGTAGCATGGCATCAGTCCATTCATGTTTTCTCACTTCAGAAACCAGAAAACCATCACCACTAGGGGCATCTACAGCCATGCTATAAATACCACAGGGTAGCTCTTCCCAAAATCGTGGACCAGTAGTTCCATTGTCAACCTCTAAATCTGCAGTGGATTAAAGGAAATACCTTGTTAGCAGCTTGATATTATGCCAGGGTCCATTATCAACCCTTTTTCTTTATCGGTTCAACCCCACAAAATAAAATGAAAAACTACACCATTCATGATTCTTCTGCTTGAATTTACAGACTTTTCAAGTGTCGAGATTAATAAATCATACAATGAAATAACAGAATGTGCAACAAATTGGACAATAACCGAATAACATACTCCATTTACAAGGCCATATTTGTCAAAGAAAAGGACTACCCTATAGCCAAGAAAAAAGGAAAAACGTGGAGAACTTTTCTTTGCCATATAAACAACTGCTTCTGCCTCCAACACACATCCAACAGCGAGTGATATTAACAAGGCAAGTCAACCTCTACAGGGCAAAACATACCCGAATTCTGCTCAATGGGATAAATGTGTGACACCACGAAGAAAGCTGAAATTGAGAGTCCTTCAAAGTAGGCCTGTGGACAAGGAGACTTTGCAAGCCAAATGCATCTCGACCAAACCACAGAGTTCTTGAGCTTTCCTACACATCAAACCGAAATTTTCATAACAGGAATGAGAAACCAAATGCTGAATCAAATTTCGATCAAACCCAACAGAAACTTACCCCTTAGAGAACTATCTGCCAATAAATGATGGACCAAGGCCCTCGCTTATCTTGGAAAGTACTTCGAACAACAGAAGCCTTCCCACTTTCACCACCACAGCTTTCTAAAGCTCGCTAGAGAATTTCTGCGTCATTGTCTTCACTACCGATATGAATTCCACCCAAATATTTCTCCTTTCAAATTCACTAGATTGAATACAAATATTAATAAATAAATAAAAACAATATCAGCATAATAGACAGCAAACAGAATCTGAAGAAACAGAGCAAAGCTAAACAAATCAATATACCGTTATAAACAAGGATATTCCCCGATGAATCTACCAAGGGCTGAAAGATCGGATTCGTTCCTCTGAGCTACAAAGTAGCGCCGATGAAGTGAAATTCCGCATGTTTATCTGCGAAACCACTTTGCAAATCATTTGTTCGACCATTTGCTAAACCGAAGCTACGGCTTTTGACCCCGCACTGCTGCTGCGAATGAACAACAGCCGTCATTTTCTATGGCCTCCTCTCGTCCCTCAGGCAAACGGCGAAACTCCTAGTTCGTCCAGAGAGCTGGGAAAACCTCAGTTGAAGAAAAAGTTTCTTGGCGCCTAAGCTATCGGGACCCCTCCTCCGTAGAGCGGTTTTGAGGTTGTCGATGCTGAAATCCAGTTTTTGTAAATACCCATTACCACAAGTTAGCTTATGAACTCTTCCATGGAATTAAAATTCTGAAAAAGAAAAACAAAAAACAAAAAACAAAACAAAAAAAAAACAACAAACAAAAAAGGTTGAAACTTCGGAAACTGAGCTTGCTCGGAGTGAGGTGTGTGGATCGATGACGAGGGAAGAGAGGTAGAAACGAATGCCGGAAATAAACAGAGCAATTCCACACATCTCTCTGTGTTTCTTCGCACCAATCTCGACGCTTTTGTTGTTGTTGTTGCTGTTGTAGTTGGGAAGAGTACAAACAAAGGCACGGAAGGAGAAGAAGAAATATGAAGTGCGGGTTTAGTATTAGTTCATCTCTGTTTCAATTGGTGCAAATTGGATGTTTAGATTTGGGTTGTTTTAAAAAATTTTATCTTTTTTCAAAAAAATTTTTGTCTTATTTAAAAATTCAAAAAAATTTACTATTACAACTAAAATATTTCAACTCAAACTAACGAACTAAACGGAAGTGGGTTTCAAATAAAGTTTAGCATGATTGGTACTAAATTTGGATAGTAAAATTTAGATTTGAATCACTTTTAGATTATCTATCTAAAGTGTCTAGACTTGTTTTACTGTATGAAAGTGTAAAAATTTAAAATGTATTAGTTTGATTTAAAATAATTTTAGATCAATAGTAAAATTTATTTTATTTGTTTAAAATATTTCTGTGTAATTAAAAAAAATCACTTTTAGGTTGTCTAATAAAATAAAAAAAATTTGAATTAAGTTGGATTAAACCAACCAACCAACCAAAAAAGGAAGTTTGTCTTGTAAAATTACGTGGACAGTGAAGATTAGTGAGGAAAGGACAAAAGTTGGATTGCATAGGTCCGAATATTTCTGGCATTTTGTGTAATAACTTGTTGGCAAAAATAGCCAGCCGCTTCCGTAGCATAGTGGTAGTGCGTTCGCTTCGTAAGCGAAAGGTCGCGAGTTCGATCCTCGCCGGGAGCTTCATTCTATTGTTTTAACATTTTTCACTCAAAGGCTTATTGTTTTATTTTTTAAGATAAATAATTTTTTATATTTTAAACAGTTGGCCGTACATTTTAAAATGTCGAGTTCTTATTAGATTACGGCTTCATTTAGTGAAACGGTTTGAGTTGAAATTTTTAAATTTAAATTGGTTGATTTTTTAAAAACTAGTTTTAATTTAATTGCCATTTTTCAAAAATGTCAAATAAAAACTAATATGAAAATTTTGAGTTTAAGTTGTATTACAAAATAAAGCATACATTTTTTAAAGTTACTTACCTTTTCATACCTCGTATTTCATTCTTATTTAGAAATATATCTCACCTCTTGAAATTTTATATTTTTATACCATCAAATTATTTTTGATATACAAATTTATACACTTTATTAGTTAACACATAATTTTGACTAAAAATATCCTTAAAAAAAATAAAAATATTTAGGTCAAAACATGAAACATTGTCTGTTTTTAATTAGATTACACTTTTTTAGAGTTAATTACTTTTTCATATCCTCATGTATTTCACTCTTATTTAGAAAATATATCTCATGTTTTGAAGTTTTATATTTTGATACCATCATATTACTTTTGTTATATAAATTTATACCATTTATTGATCAACACGTCATTTTGATCGAAAAATATCCTTAAAAGAAATAAAAATTTTTAGGTCAAAACATGAAAATTTTGTCGATTTCTCCCTCATTCTTTTTTTCTCCTTTTAACTAAGGGTCCTATTTGGGGTGCCGTATCTAGAGATAGGCAAAACACCATCTTGGAAATTTCAAAATGTCCAACTCTATGTCAAATTTTTTCTCTCTTTTATTTTTAAAAAATTTAAACTTTAAAAATCTATAACTTTTTCATTTTAAATCAGAATGAGATGATTTTTATATCAAAATGCTCATAACGACAAGATAAACAAGATAAGATCCATTTTGTTTTTTTTTTTTCCGAACATATGTCAAAATTTTGTATTATGCTTCTATATCACATAACTTTTTTTAAAAGTTTTTCTCCACCAAACATACATTTTCAATCCAATTTTTAAACCACCACCTCCAAATGTTCTCCTTAACTGGTCTTAAAAATTTGGCTCAGATGAAAAGGACAATGATAATCTTTTAAATTGCTATATAGAGAAATGAGAATAGTTTGTTTCGTTGTTAGTTTTCTTTGATTCAAGTTAGAGGAGAACATGGCAATCGATGTGGTGTCTATTTGGAAAATAAAAAATGATAAAACAAACAATGATAAAACCCTTTTCATCACGAAGATTAACGTAGGAATTCAGCACTTCTCATTCGTAATTTATTAAAATGTACTCAAAATTAAATGCTATGATTTCTTGTATAAGGGATTTGGTAAAATTGTTAAGATAATTTATTTATTCAAAGTAACCGGTATTAACATTATATTCTTATCAAGGTACACACATTCAAAGCTTCCAAAGGACATGTTACATTTTGGTCAATTTTCAGTTCACACTTCAACGTCTTTCAATTTCAACTTACAAAAATCAAACTTCAATTATAATTCAAAATGAGCTCTGAGAATGGTTCTGGTAGAAAGAAAAAGAACAAAGAAAGAGAAGAAAGAAAAGGGAGACAACTAGGAAAGGTCTACTTTGTCAACTTCAAGCAATAATCTTTATCAAACATAAAAGAGTGAATATCGCTTTCGTCCCCTCTTTCCATTTGTATACTACGTGACATTTCTTTCTTTGCTTCACCCACACCATTTCGATTAGTGTTTTTTGTTTCCTCATTCTTCCTCTTCCACTTCTTCTTCCTGCTACCTCTCCACTTTGGCTTGCTTTTTTTCTTTTTCCGCCTCTTCCACATTTTTCTCATGCTCCTCCATTTTTTGCTCGGTTTTCTCCATAGGTAAGGAGAGCTTCTATTCATATTTCCAAAATTCAAGAACCCGTTACAAATCTTTAATCTCCAAATCCCAAAAATCCCAAATCCCAAATCGCTAATCCCTAATCCCCGATCCAAACTCTAAAAATCCCAACTTTAAGAAGGAATCGCCAAACACACTCAGCATCTAACTTCATATGTAATCTCTATGACTGGCCGTTGATCTTAATCTTGAATTTCATTTTCATAATACCCTCCAATGCTCCACTTACGTAAGTCATTGCTTTTGCTTTTTTTTTTTTTTTTTTGGTAATAATCATTGCGTTTGCTTTTGTTTGTTCTTGTTTATTACTTTGGTTTATAATCTATTGTATTGGTGATTATTCCTAAAATTATATCACTAAAATGTACTTAAAAAAAAAACTTGGAAGCAAAACTATGTGCGCTCTGGGTCTTTTATAGTTGGCATAATCTTATATATTATGACTTTAATGAAGGACATTTTTTATGATTTCCAGTTCTATCTCGTATATATTTTTCTATTTTGTCTTACGTATTCAATTGTACATAATAATGTCATCTCAAACTTTGTTTGTATACACGCATGGGTACATAAACAACTATAGTGTGCACGATGATATGATGATGATAGTAGTGTTGTTGTCCTTTAATATTCAGGTGGGTACAGAATTTGCTTTCAACTTTTTTTTTCCTTTTTTTTTTCAAAAATTTTTTTCCCTGTTTTATTGATTTTATTTCATTAATTTAGGGGTTTTAGTTCGTATTTGGTTGTTTAGTTGTTCTCATGCAATTACCCAAAAAATAAAAATAAAAAGTTGTTCTCAAGTGATTTATTCAATGAACTTGTATTGCTAGCAGACATACAATAACGGGAATTGGCAAAAAAAAAAAAAAAAAAAAACAAAAACAAAAGGTTTTTGTTTGGTCCTGTTTGGTGAAATCTAATGGGATTTAGAATTATAGAAAGTTTGGCTAAAAAATTACAGGGGAAAAAAAAAATTTGAAATATCTTGTTCTGGTTCGGTAAAATTTAATAGGCATAGAATTATGAAATGTTTGCAAAGACAATTTATTTGGAATTCAGTTTTCATTGTTCTTGTGTTAAACTTAAAGTAATTTTTAAGTTTAAAACATAATTCCAGTTGAAGCTTTTTTTTTTTTTTTGGTGCGCTAAGGTTTTTACAAGTTTCTACGGTTAGAAATGTGATTAAAATGAATATTGGGTAACTTTATTTATCTACCTTGACTTTTTGGTTTCAAAATATTCAAGAATCAGTAACATTGTCGTAGCAGTTTTATTTTCTTTTATTTTTCCTGACTTGTCAAATATCATTGGTTACTTAACTTTAGATCCGGGACATTATTTTTAATCTTTATAAGTGAAAACCGGGAAATCTGATGCCTATGAACCTGAAAGAGTTAAATGGAAAAACCAACCCAATTAGAGCTTGTCCTAATTGCCAATATGTGATTGAGAAATAATGATGTAAGCCTTCGGGTTTCCTTTTATCCTTGAGATGATTTATTTTCTCCTACAGACAATAGTATATATATTAAGGGTCCGTTTGGTTCACCAGTTTGAGCTGAAAATTTTAAGTTTCAATAGTAATTTTTGTTGACTTTTCAGAAAAAAACAAAAAACTTTTTCAGAAAAGACAAAAAATTTTTTGGGAAAAAGACAAAAATTTTAATTCAAACTAATAGTTTGAATTGGGTTTCCAAACATGCACTAAGACTATATTCTAATTTTATTCATACGTGACTCTATATGTTAAAACAGAGACTTTGAAATTGAATGATTTGCTTTTTGTTACCACGGCTTGTCAAGATATACGGCTACGTTTTCTTCTTTGCCTTGGATATATTGAGTTGCTAATGTTGAATTAGTACTTTGATGGTGCCAAAGAATTAATTTTTCATTAATGCTAGCGCACACATGTAGCTCTTTTGTGACTTTTATGCATGAAAAATCATAACTGAAAATGAGAAATTCGTTTGTAAGTTTTATGTTTTGCATCGGTACTTCTGTGACTTGCCGTTCTTTTTCCTTTTTTCTTTTTTGGCTTCTTCCTTCTTGCTGCTGTTCGAATGGAAAAAAATGAGAAAGCATAAAACAAATGATGTTGTAGATATGACAAAAGAAACAATGGTAGATTATAATGTTCTTTTGAAAAAAAAAAAAAAAAGAAAAAAAAAGAGGAAAATAATTAACAAAATAGTCACTAAAGGGAAGTTAATGGATCATTCTAGCACTAATTTGAGCAATCACTTTTTAAACAAGTTTTATCACCTTCTTTTTTTTTTTAATGAGTTTCATCTCTGTCTATAATATTTGAAATTTAGATATTGTTTATAATAATGTTGAGTTTTTTTGAACGTGTCATTTTTTTTTTTAATAATTATAACACGATTTTAAATCTTTTTATTTTTTCTAGGAGGTAGGAAAGAAAATTTATGTTGTTTTTGCAAATGCTTATTACTTGAATATGCATTCTTTGTAGTACTTAAAGTTGATATACCTAAACTAATTTCTAAACTAATTTCTTTTTCAATATCAGAAACACACGTAAATGATTATTTGACGTTAGCAAGAAGCTTACATTTAAGAAAGTAATCGACAAATTCTTTGATACGTTGTTGTGTTTGTTTCCTGTTTTTCCCGTATTTTACATTAATTAGGTTCGATTGTATGTGTGTATATATGTATTTTGAATTGCGCTTTCAGCTCATTTATTGGCTTTCTATTTCAGATAAAGCTGTTTGAAGCATTTCGAGCGTTTATTATAAACCATTTCACCCTAATTATCATATTTGATCTTACACCAATGCGCAAAATTTGGTCTCGTGATTTCCACATTGGAGACAAAATTTTGTTAGGGATCAAAACCTAAATACAAAAATGTGTGAGAAAAAGAAAACATGTTAAATACTGAACTTCACCCACCAAAAAATACTTTACTTAATCAAGAAATAGATTATGTGTTTACTTCTTTTTAAGAATCAAATAGTTGAAACGCTTAATCAAATTTATATTATTGGATTCAAGCCACATAAAAATATCAAGCTTAATGTTTTTGAACTCATATCACCATGCAACCGGGCCAGAAATATAGGAAATGAATATATAGGGTTTGTTTGAGTTGAAATATTTTAGTTGTAATAGTAAATTTTTTTGAATTTTCAAAAAAGACAAAAAACTTTTTGGGAAAAAGACAAAAACTTTTTAGGAAAAAGACAAAAAAAAGTACAGTTTGAGTTGAAATGAGATGATAAGGCAAACAAAGCCTAAAACATGTAGACAACTTGGGGAAACTCATATATAAATAATAAGTATTTGCAAAGACAACATAAATTGTCTTTCTTATCACTTGTAAAAAATAAAGGTTGTAAAAATAGTGATTAGTCATTCTACCATATAGTAAAATAACAAGTTTTAAGTCTTGTGACAATTTTAATTAAAAATAAATTAAAAAAACTCAGAAATATTACTGAAATCAAATCATGAATAAACTTTTTAAGCACTAAAAAAATTTAACCGATAAGGTGATTCCAACACGATAACACATGCAGCGCACGTTCTCAAACTAGTGATTTATGTAAAAAGAAATTTCAAGCAATGATACGACAAACAATAGGAATTAGGGAAGTTTTGAGGAGCAACAAAAATAAAATACAAATAAAAATAAAAAATAACGCGGAAAAACATTACGGCATATTATGCAATCCATGACATGGCACTCTTCAAATATGTAATGTAGACTTTGTAGTAAGAGGCTTGCAGCTTTAAACAAATAATAAAATGAAAATAAAGTCAAGGCTTACAGCCAACGCTAGCCTGTTGCCTGTAGATCAGTTTTTCCGTACAAAACTTATTTTTCTGCTGACAAAAGGTTTAAACCGTAAATTGCATTTTAGATTTAAACTATGATAAATGTTATAAAAATCTAACAACTTGAAATTATGAGTGTATATATATATTTTTTCCCAATCACTTTTGAAAGTTCTCTGAATTATTTACGGTGAAAAAGGAAAATAATAATAATAAGTAGACAACTCTATTTAAAATATTTTAAAAACAAATAATTATATAGAATCATTATAAGTGGTGAAGCTACGTTTTGAACAAATATTTTCCTGTTTAACTTTTCAAATTTTGACATTTAACCTTAAGTGTTTTAAAGTTTTTAATTGTACCATCATAAGACAAGAAAAATTATAACTATGTCCCACTCAATAATTAAAATATATTGTTGTGCCCATATTTACAAGAACAAAATAAATTACAGACTCTATTAATCATTACAATTTATAAAATAGTTTAAACTTTTTTGTTTGCCTGATTTAGGGATGGAAATTCGAATTCTATACTTTATAATGGAATTAAATATAAAATTATCGTTATATTATACGTATAATTACACTTTTTTGTTATATTTCAAAATTAGTATTTGTATATATTTTTTCAATATCACTAAGCAGTGTTTGGGACGTTCACTTGAGTTGAAAAGTTTTAGTTGGAGTTGAGTTATGTGATTGGCTGATTTGAGTTAAAAATGTAAAAACACGAAATATGTTTGAGAAAAAAAATCAATTTGGATCTTATTTTGTTTGTATTGAAATTATTTGTAATTAAAAAAAAACTATTATATTTTGACTTGTAAATGCAAAGTTATATATTTTTAAAATTTGAGTTTTCAAATTATAATTTAACTGTGAATATTGAAAATGAGCTGACTTTTTAGATGATAACAAGAACTGAGTTGAGTTTTTTAATTCCAATGGATGAACTAAACATAGTTTTTTTTTTTCTTTCTTTAAACTTTAAAAGTGAGAAAATTCGGACTCTATAATTTTTGATAGAGTCTGATATGATATTATTGTTAGAACTTGCAACCATAAACATAGACTAACCCATCTGGGGCACCATCTCTGGGTAGTAAAACACTATCTAAATTTCAAAATGTAAACTCTATATCAAACTTTTTCTTTTTTTTATTTTAAAAAAATTTAAATTTTAAAAATCCATTATTTTTTCATTTCAAATCGGAATAAGATGTTTTTTATCTCAAAATACTCATTATACGAGACGAATAAGACAATATCTATTTTGTATATTTTTTCCGCATGTATTTTAAATTTTTGTATAATTTTATATTTTACAAAATTTTTTCAAAATTTTTTTTCCTAAATACATATTTTTAATTTAACTTTCAAAACACATGTTACCCAAAATGGGCTGTACTATATTATGATATTTTTTAATGTTTTTGTATATTTCAAATTCACCCAAAGAGAATAAAATAAAGTCTAAAAACATTGCACACATGCTCTCACCTACTCTATTTGTGACCGTACGATCATAACGATCGACTAATCACATCCGTACATCGAACTCCACGTAGGATTACACGAGACAAGGACCACTGGCAAGAGCGAACAAATAGTTATGGGCCTGATTTATAGCCCGACCCGGATCGGCCCATTTAGGTGCGGACTGATCGATTTTACTAACCCCAAATCCCCCGACTATAAAAGCGCAAGCTTTTTGTCTGCTTTTTTCCTCTTCAAACTCTCTCCGACCCACTGTTCTCTGCCTTCTCTTTCGATTCTCTCGGAGTCCTCAATTTTTCCGAGCAAGGTTCCTTTTTTATTTTTTTTTCGTATTTATTTTGATTTTTTTTTTAAACCACTTTTGTTGTTTCAATACTTTCAATTTTTCAAAGTTTTTTAATTTTTTCTGTTATTGTTCTGTTGATCTCGTTTTTTGATTTGAATATTTGTTGTGTTTGATTCTAATCGGTGAATTTCACTTGATGATTTCCTTTTATGAGTTCAAATTGTTTCCTCTTTCGCTATATATTCTTTTTGTATAAGTTGTGTTGTTTTGATTGCATTAATATGTATTAAAGGTTTGAAATTTGTAAGTAAAGATTGGTTTTTTTTTTTTTTTTAATTTGTAATTCCTTTTTTTTTTTTGGTCAAATCTTGTTATTGGTTTACATTCAGCTAATTGAAGTCTTAATTCGTCACGCATGAGAAGGGATTTTGCTTTGAAAAATAGATATAATGGCAAGGACTTGGAATAAGCAATTTTTTAATTGCTTTTATTTTTTATTTTTGGTAATAAATCTAAAATATTGGGGGGTCTAGGGTTAGTTTGAATTTTTCACGTTGGTTCTATAAAAGCTTTGATTCTGCATTATTTTTGTCACTATTATAAACCTGATGTAGACGAGTTTGAATCTTATTAGGATTTGATTTAGTTTTTTTTTTTTAAATTATTTTTTCTATTTCTATATGAGTATTGGTTTCATCTTATTTTCAGAACTTGAATTTTATTATTAAGTTCGGGTTTTTTTGGATTAGGATCCTAAGAGGGCTAGGATTATCAGCCTAAAAATAATTGCTTATTGCAGTTTTCTTCATATTTATTTTAAAATTTCATCTTTGTCTTCCATTCCGCTGGAACAGGTTCCTTTTACTATTATTATTCTGTTCAATTACGCTTTTTCAATATTTTAATTTGGTTCTTTTGTTTTGTATCAGTACATTTTTCATGTTGCTATTCTGATGTTTGACTTTATGTTTCTTTTTGTAGTAATTCCTTGCTCTTTTTTCTTCTGACGATTTTTTTGTTTACGCTCTAATTAATTTTTCTTTGGATAACTTGACTTATGACCTATATGTTGATGCAGGGATGGCAACTCAGGCCGAAGATCATGTTCTCTCAAGTGCCCAGGTGGTTGGCAATGCATTTATAGAGCAGTACTACCTGGCTCTTCACAAATCTCCCGAAGTTGTTTATAAATTTTACACTGAGAGTAGTGTTCTTAGCCGTCCTGGGCCTGATGGAATGATGACTTCAGTAACAACGATGGACGTATGTGTTTTGCTGACAAATTTGTTATTTTGAAATCATTCTCTTTATTTTTACTAACTTTACATTGGCGCGTCATTAAATTTTGTGAATATTAGCACGCACCAATTAACTTCCTTTCATTTAAGGTGTTCATCAATAATCACTTCCACAAAATGTTTACAGAATTTTTAGTAAAAGAAAGTAGATTATGCCATCTTCCTGGGTAAACGGTTTTGCATTAGTTTGGTAATGTAGTAATGCATGATAGACGTTGTTTCTCTTTGATGCTTCTCTGGTCAATTGGTTGCCCTTGTGTAGTAATACATGGTCAACGTTGTTTCTCTTTGTCGCTTCTTTGGTCAATTGGTTGCTCTTGAATACTGATATTCAACCAGTTGAAAGGTTGTTTGCTTGTTATTATCTTTTGTATCACTACAGTTCTTAGTTATGTCCAGTATGTTTTATTTCATGATTCACTACTTTTTTTTTTTGTAAATAAATGTATAGTTTTGTTTCCTTTATATTAGTTGTTTTCTTAAATCTGGTTATGGGTTCTCTCTCTCTCTCTCTCTCTCTCTATATATATATATATATATAGTATATGTATATAAATAATTTGGTGACTATCTTAGCTGCTTTCTGTTATGGGTTTTGTGAATTCAGTTTTTTAAAATAGATCCAAGCAGGCCCTTGGACTTTTAACTAACTCTCGTTGCTGATACACTTGATTATGTTTTTCTGTTGATGTTTTGGGACATCGGGCCACCTGTTTCAGATTCTAGAATTGATTTTTCGGATACCAATGTGGAAATCATTTTTTTTTTTTTGTGTCTTTATTTGAGCAGGGAATTAATGAGACGATACTCTCGTTGGATTACCTAAACTATCATACACAAATTTTAACTGCTGATGCTCAGTTTTCTTACAAGGATGGGGTTATTGTTCTAGTTACTGGGTGTTTAACTGGAAATAACAACGAGCGAAGGAAATTTACTCAATCTTTCTTTCTAGCTCCTCAAGACAAGGTAGCGAAAAGTTACTTTGTCTTGAATGATGTTTTTAGGTACATTGATGATGTGGCTGAGAAAGATGTTGATGAAAGCTCTCAAGCACCATTGACTCCACCCCTTGGTATGTTTGAGTGAATTGCAATCACTATATTTTCTCTTTATTTTTGGTCAACGCTTATACTCACATTTTTTTTGCAGAGTCGACTGTTGCTGCTGATCAGCCAGTGCTGAATGAAAGCACGTCTTTGGAGGTGGAGGTGGAGGTTGAGGGTGAGGTGGATACTGGTAATGATGAAAGTCAAGTTATTCCACCGGTGGAGCACGAGGAGGAAATAGTTTCTGAAAATGGTGCTATTGCCATTGAAAATGGTCATGCTGAAGAGGACAATGTTGTGGAAAATCCGGTTGATTCAAGTCAGAATACGGCCCATTCCGTTATTGAGAGAGCTGCTTCTAATGTTCGGGAGGATGCTCCTAAGAAGTCCTTTGCGTCAGTGGTTAGTTATTGTTCTAGTATAACTGAAATTAGTTCTAGTATAACTAAAATTAGTTGGGTTATCATATGGATTCTATCTCATATTCTCTTTTTCTTTTCTTAACTTAGGTGAATGCTTTGAAACAAAATTCTGCTCCATTTCATGTGAGGGCTTCTCAACCTAAACCTGCTAAACTTGTGGAGCAGCCTCGAGCTCCCGTGGTACCTGAACCATTAGCTCCTACAGTCAACGGTGTCCCGGAAAAGAACAATGATCCTCCAGGTTCATTATTACTCCCGTTTCTCTCTCTAAAACATCCTACTAGTTTTAAGAAGCGAAAGTCTTGCCCTACAGTTTTCTCTCATCATTTATATTTGGTTTCTTTTTACAATTGTCTATTTTATGCTTGCAGTTAAAGCTTATGCCATTTTTGTTGCAAATCTGCCTATGACTGCAACCGTCGAAGAACTTGATAAGCTTTTTAAGCAATTTGGCCCCATCAAGAATGATGGAATTCAAGTTAGGAGTAATAAGGTCTGCTTTCCCTTTTTTTTGTTCAAATAACCTTTTTAGTCTTTCTTCTTTTGTTGTTTTGCCTAATATTTTAAAACGTGTAGCAACAGGGAACATGCTTTGGTTTTGTGGAATTCGAATCTGCAAGTTCCATGCAAAGCGCACTTGAGGTATGATGCTTTTTAATTTTATTTTTTTAATCTCGTTTGTTACCATGAGATTTTATTGTAGTTTGGTCATTAGATTTTATAGTTGCACTTGGATTTTGGGTTTTATAACATAGCCGGACTGATTTTATCTTCGGCAATAATTTTTATGAAGTGTGGGGATTGTCGGATCTAACAATATTACTTTGGAAAGAGTTTCTTTTGAGAAAATCTGCAGATATTATAGACCCATAAACTGCAATGTGACCCTGAAAATAAAGGGTGGACTGATATTTTAGGGTGATTACATTTGTTTCAATCCCATGGCTTGAAACTGAGTTTATCATGGAAAAAGCTTCTGTTTTATTTTACGTGATGAGGCTGCATACTTTGGCACAAAATTTTCCCCTTCCCTACTCTTATCTTTATTTGTCTGAACTTTGCTTTGTTTCGATTTTAACTCAGTTTGGGCTCGTCCTTCTGACTTTCTATCTTATTGAAGTTATAGTTCAAAATGCAATTTTAATATTTCAAAGCCCCTATGCTGTGTGATGAATTGATGAAGTCATTTAATTGAAGTTCTCATGCAATGTATATCTGACTTTCATTTTTTTTTTTTTGCCCTTTTAGGCATCACCGATTGTGTTCGGTAACCGCAAATTATCTATTGAGGAAAGGCGAGGTAAGTTGAAAAGTTGTTCATTTTTATTACATTAGTACGTTATATTGAAATAGAATATTTGCTTCCCTCTAGAGATTTGGAAGCTCATTTCATGTCCAATCTGATGTTACATCAGGACAAGCTTTCAAGATTGCTGCATTTAGATAGATTTTGAGCTGTCGTTCATCATTTCTTGCTTAAAGTGCGTTGTAGTTGACATGTCACGTGGTGATTCTTGCAGCAAACAACGACCGTGCAAAGTTCTCGTCAGGCAGAAGCGGCTTCCGCAATGACAATTTCCGGGGTGGCCGTGGAAACTACAGTGGCAACCGCAGTTATGGAAGGAATGACTTCGACAAGCGTGGCGAGTTCTCCGGTCGAGCTAGGGGGAGTGGGAATGCGGGCCGTAATGTAGAGGCTCACCGGAGGCCGCTTTCAAATGGGGCACAAAAAGTTGCCCAACAAGAAGCCGTAGCCTAGACGGCATGAATTCGGTGGTTTGCTGTGCCCTGCAGAAGAATTTAAAAAAAAAAAATTAATTTTTTTAACATTACTCATAAAATATAGAGAGGAAGTGTTAAGCGACAGCGGCATTTTAGGTTTTTTATTTTGTGATTGGTAGTCTGATTTTTTAAAACTATTTATTATCTAGTTTTGGGGCTTTAATTTGTTAGTCTTTTGTTTTTTTTTTTTTTTTTTTTTTGGTTGAATCGGTGGTGGAAATTCAAACTCTATTATACATTTTAATAGAGAGATTTATGGGCTTACAACCGTCTGCAGTCACCTTTGTTTTTTTTTTTTTTTTTTTTTTTTCCTTTTAGTTTACCGTAAGGGGAAAAAAAATTCTGACCCTTTTTAATTTTGTAACTTATACTATTGATCTTTCAATAATTAAATTAAGGGTCGTCGTATAGTCTTTTATCAATTGACGTAATGTTTCGTTTCAAGTTTCTTGTATGGTGAATGTGAATCTGATCTCTCTGTGTTACACAAGTAAAATTGACCAATATGCAACTCTTTTTTTCTTTTTTCTTTTTTTTTTTTTCTTTTTTATAAAACTTTTTTTTTTCTTTTCGTTTTGTTTTGTTTTGTTTGCTTGTTATAATAAACAACTCGTTAAGGCACTCATTGTGCTTTGCATTCCTTTTTCTTGGTCAGCTTTCGATGGCCACAATGGTGGAGATTTTTTTAATTTTTAATCTTTTGAAAAGGGTTTGATTAAGATTTTGGATTATGATGAGTTATGGTTTCCTTTCCCATCAAAGTGGCCATTTTGGTTTGAATGAGAACATCTTCCACGTTTGCCTTTAAAGCTATTCTTTGACCTTCTAGAAATCAGTCCAAAGCATGGTGGCATGATATTTGAAAACGACGTCGCAGAGCTCCGCACTCCAGTATAACTGAGACCTGTATTTTTTGATCTTTTAAAATTGATGTTTGATATGAATGTTTTGGCCAATTCTCTCTATCTTACTACGACTAGTCTACTGCTACTATTTTTGTCATTATCATTATCATTATTTATTATTTGCGCCTCTTAAATTTAGAGTAAATCTCACTTTACCTTCTAAATTAAAAAATTTCTCACTTCTTTGGAAGTTTGAATCAGTCATTCTTATATTAAGAATATATTGAAAAAAAAAAAAAAAGAAGGTTAAATGCAATCACATGATCATTTTTAACTTTTTTTTAAATTAAAAATGCTAACAAAAAAATTTCTAACAGAGATTCTGTTTAATAGACAAAATAAAAATGATGGTAAAATTCAAGAGATAATATATATATATATATATTTTGGATTGACTCTAGCAACAAGATTCAAACTTGTTTGCTATTTTGACACGTGTCGTGCATATAAATATATCGATTATAATTTCAATTATTAAAAACTAATTCATATATTATGAGTTAATATTTATTTATGGGCTTGCTGTAGTCCCCCAGTTGATACTTGGAGGTCATTTCTCCCACTTAATCTGAGCCATTCATTTTATTTTTTTGGAATAAATTAATGGGAGAAAGTAATCGGACGGCAGAAAGTGGGCAAGGGCATTGAGGGGCAAGAACTGGTGAAGCATAATGGTAACCGGCTATTCCGGTTCGCGATAATCAGCAAAGGAGGGAAAAAAAGAAAGGAGGAGAGGAGAAAGGCCGAAAGGGAAAAGTCAGATTTCAGCCTCCTTCTCCTTCCAACTCCAACAATCCAAGCCTCCAACAAATTTCATCGCTCAAGCTGGGCACTGAGCAAGAGTGAGTTACCGTATTTGTTGATCTGTTTTCATGGAATTCAGGGGTAATTTCATGCTTTTCGGTGTTATGCTTATGGTTAATTTGCTCTTTTTTTTTTTTTTTTTTAAATTGATGTAAGAGTACATTATTCTCTCTCTCTCTTTCTCTCCTTCTCTCTTTATCCCTTTGAAACTCCCTCTTCGTTTATTTTTTTTATTTTTTTTATTTTTTTGAGTAAATTTGAAACACCCTTTTTGTTTGTCAATTGTTAGTTTTTTTTTTTTTTTTTTTAAATCAAATCAAAAGGTAAAATAACGCTTAAGTAGAAAAGGATTTCTCTCCTAATTATATAAGTCTTAGGGCCCGATTGATGTTAAAGTTTAAAATTAAGGTTTAAACTTAAATTTTTATCTTTTTTTGAAAAAATTTTTTGTCTTTTTTAAAAATTTTTTTTGTCTTTTCTAAAAAATCAACAAAAATTATTATTTAAATTTAAAAATTTTAACTTAAATTCATTCACCAAATAGGTCTTAGTTTTGGGACAATACCAATTTTCCATTTAAAACTTCTACGGTGACTACCAGTATAATGCACTATTTAATGTCATTAAACATCTTTAAAAACACTTTTTTTTTTTTGGACTTCATCAACCATTTGTGTGCCATAATTTAGTACACAGATTAAACTGAAGTCATAGAACATTCAAAATACCTCCATGAGTGTTACACTAATCAATATTATTATTACCAAAGTGCAATTATATTCACTAAATGATAATTTTTTAACACTTAAATCATTTTAGAGCACCAAATTAATATCAAGCTCATCAAGAAAATGTAATGTCGTTTCCATATCTCAGCCGAAAAAACAACTACAGAAAACTAACCCTTCCACTAAGCCAAATTTACTATCTCTAATTACTAAGTCTCTGTTATGAAAATTTTAAATTAGAATTGATTGATTTTTTATGAATTAATTATTATTTTTTTGATAATTTTTTAGAAAAAAAAATAAAAATTAATACAAAAATTTTGAATTAGAAGTTCTAAACACACCAGAAGTAATGACTCCCAGCCAAAGATTCATTCTCTCCATACCAATTATTTTAATTATTCAGTACACTAATTTACATTTCTACCCAAAAGATGCAGCTTTTTCCTTCACTCTCCCACTACGTTAAGTGTGATTTTACCTACATGTCCTTAAAACCCTCTAATTATTCCTTTAACTTTTTCCAACAACTTGTTGCCCCTATTTGCCAATTACCGGCTTTCCCAGGTCATCTCTTACCCACTGCCTTTCCTCATTCAAAGCCACGTGTGGTTGGGCTTTGTCCCACGAAAAATGGTTGTTGGTTTGTAGAAAAAGCCTTTGTTTATTTATTTATTTATTTTTCTGAAAGAGTTACTGACGTTCCTCAGAGATTTTTACCCTTCTATTACTGTGTTTTTTTTTTTTTTTTTTTTGTCGTCGTATGATAGAGGCAAAGGCGACAAATGATTGACACGTGGCGACTGAAGGGTGTTGAAGAATCTTTCAGCTCCACGTCAACGTCAATAACGTATCGTGTCGTATCATATCATAATCTTTCATCTTTCTGTCCTTTTATTATTATCTCCAATGCTTTTATTTATTTATTTGTTTGTTTGTTTTAACTTTTGACGGAATTATTTATTATTTCTTTCGCAATTTAACAAGCTGACCACTCGGGCATGGAATTGAATAAAATTTTTAAAAGAAGCTCTGAGTTCTTCCGCCAGTCGAACATGTGGATAGTAGTTAGGATTGGCATTAAAGAAATGACACTATTAAGAGCACCATGATTTAATTATTATTATTTAAAAAAATACATAATTAAGAGAAAGAAAAATGAAAGTACTGCGGATTTTGAACAAAAAAAATAAAAATTTTAGAATGTGTTGGTACTTGGTATTGTTTTTGTTTGTTTGGAGATTTTTTTTTTTTTTTTCCGGTATGAAAACATATGTGAGAATACTTTATGAATAATGCTAAGATCATTTATGAAGTTGTGTTTGATTTTGTTTTGAGATAGTTATTTTTATATAAGAAAAAATGTGAATCGTGTTTAGGTATGTTTCAAAAAATATGTATTGATTTGTATGATAATAAAAATAAAAACAGAAATGAAAAAACAATCTTAAACTATTTCTCATTTGATTAAAAAAAATTATTGTCATCATTTTTTATATTTGTTTTGGTTTTCAAAACATTTTGTAAACAAATATTATTTAGATAAATATTTTTGTTCTTTCATCTCAAATAACAATAAATTTGAAAATTAATACCAAACACCATCTTAATTTGAATTTGAATCTTTTTCGAAAACAATTTTTGGAAACATGATGCCAAACAAAGGTTAAGTTCTGTTTGCAAGAAAAAAAATTAACCGTGTGCTTGTTAGCTTCATCGTTTTCCGCTACATGGTAATGTGGTGGCCTGCCCTCTCCTACCATTTTTTGCATAACTTGTTTCATCATTGCCTTATAATATAATACGAAATATCAACATAGTGCTTCATCTTAAGGCCCGTTTGGTAATATAGTTTAAACTCATATTTTTCATCTCAGTTTTTGTTTTTTTGTTTTTTTGTTTTTTAAAGTTAACTAAAATTATAACTAGTTTTTAAAAAGTCAATCAACTTAAATTTAAAAATTTCAACTCAAATCGTTTCACCAAATGCAACTGTAGATTTAATTCTTATTTGTCTTCTTATGTGTTTTCCATTCGTGATGTATTTAGTCGGTATAATACTAACCCAAAAGATTATGATGACGCCACCTATATAAAAAAAATGTAAAATTAATGTCCAGTAGATACTTCATAACAGAATATGAACACTAGGGAAAAAAAAATAGAGATAGTTTTTATTTTTTTTTTAATAATCAAATCAGAATGTAGTTATATATATATTTTATAGTTATTTAATTTTGCAAAACTTATTTTTAATTTTCAAAATCGAAAGGAGAGTGCAGGCCTAACATAAAATACAGTATCACTAAAATTTTAGAAAATTTTTAAGGGATAAAAATTTAACTTCTAAAATACAAATAGACACATGTTTTCACCAAAGTAAACGTGACGACACCATTGAATAGTATGGTAATAACTAGAAAATTTGATTTGTCTTTGTAAGGACATTATGTATTTATATATAAGAGCCTCTAACTGTGTCATCTTCAAATATTTATTTTATAGTCGCGAATTCTTTCAATGTAACCTTATAAGTAGTTTCTTTTAAAAAATAAATATATAATAATAATGATCATAATAATAATGCAATAGACCACAACGAAAGAAAAAGGAAAATCTCTGGAGATTCTTTTGTTCATTAAGGTTAAATTGACTTTGATTTCAAGGAGGTCTAAATAAATATGTGTTTTTTATTCTTACGTTTTCAAATACAATCATTTGCGTATGTCTCCTCTCAAACAAGCTCTTTGAAATTAGTCTTATACGTGATCAGCAACCAAAAAAAAAAAAAAAAAAAGAGTCTATACCTAATTACATTTATATCGTTTGGCACGTAAGATCGCACAAACATTATCAATTTGACATTTGAAAAATGTGCGTGGTGAGTAAGGATGTCATACGAAAGGTTTATTTTCATTTTAATTAAAAAAAAAAAAAACATATTATGATAGTCTCTTAAAACAACTTAAAATAGCCAATAGGCTTTCATTAAAATAGGAAAAAAAAAAATTCAATAAATTTGTATCTCACAGCCTTACTCTTTCTTTTCTTTTCTTTTCTTTTTTTTTTTTTCTTTTTCCTAAATCAATTTATTCTTCTCCCACCCATCACATGAAACTCACCTCACGTGCTTTATCTCGTAATTTTTCAAAAATATTTTGATTATAAAGAGATTAATAGTAAAACATTTCATATGTTTAGAAATCAAATAGCGTAATTTTTTAAAATTTTAAAAGATAAAGTGAGACAATGTAAATTTCTCCAATCAGTCAAAATTAGTTTGAGTTTGGTTTGTCGGTTAAAGATAAAATTTTTATCTTAGAGTTTGTTGACTTTTTAAAAACTAATTATAATTTTTATTGACTTTTCAAAAAAAGAAAAACACTGAGATAAAAAATACAACTTAATTGAAATTAAGTTGAAATGTCAAACAAAGCAGCCTATATTTGAATCAATCTTTGAAGTTGAACAATCTTAATTCATTTTGTCTTCTTTATAAAAGTCAACTAAGTAAAAACGTAAAATTTAAAAAACCATAACTTTTATATATATAAGTTCAAATGAGATAATTTTTTTATAAATTAATGTAATTTCAAAATAAATAGAATAAGATCTATATTGATATATTTTTTTAAGCGCATTTCAAGTTCCTATATTTTAAACTCCAATCAGCCATACATATAATTTCATTTTGGACCAAAAGACCCATTTGGTTTTGTTTTTATTTGTTTTGAGAATGAATTTGTTATTAATATGAAAATAAAAACGAAAAGAAAATACATTAGAAATGATATTACAATCATTTTTAAAATTATGTTTGATAATATTTTTAAAAAAATTAATTTTTGAAAAAAAAATGAATTACATTTGCATATGATTTTAAAAACATGTGTCATTGTCAAGTTAAATAATCTTAAAAGGAGAAGGAAATACTTTTTAACCGGTATTCATTTGTGTAAGAAAATACTTTCGTTTTCAAAGGTCTGCATGACTAAACAAACGCTGTTCAGAAAACTTTTACCATTTTTACTGCTTAAACGACGTGTAAAAATATTTTCAAAAACAGTTGAAATTCAAAATCTGCATGCTAAAATTTTATCCACAGAAGATGTTCCATCTGCAAAATTGACAGGTTGCAAAGTATGACGCAATGGGCATTGGGGTTGGGCAGCGGAAGTGATGATTGCGAATGCCTTACAAAGCAATCAATTGTGGGACCCTCACTCCCCCCTCGGCCCTCACCCACTTTGACACGTCAACTGTTTCTGCACTCGTGACGTGTGGCTACCAGCCCAACACCCCTCCTCTCTCTCTCTCTCTCTTTCTTGTGTTTTGCGCCAAAAAAAAAAAAACAAAAAATATATGAATGTGCAACTTGTCTTTCCCCTTGGGCCCCACTTCCCTACTCAATCACTCTCTCTCTCTCTCTAGTCTCTACTTTTACAAAGGACCACGTGCCTCACGCGCCGCTCGCCGATCTTCACCCTCCCCGTGACCCTCGGCTAATTTCCTCGTTGACTCCCGGCTGATGTTTGTTGACCCGCTGTAAAACGGTAAAAACGACCCAACTATTTTACTACTTTTTTTGAGTTTTTGGCCAATCCGCATCCCAATCCAATTTGAGTGATTACGTGTCAATCTTTCAAATTGCGATCGTGCTACCTGATTTTGTTTGCATTTAATAACTTCTATTAATGCCCAATTTTATTTGATCTTAGTACGCTATACCGAAAACGTGTTGAATAAATAATTAAAAATGCCTAAACTTAATGATTTTAATATTTTTGACAACTTGCATGAGGTTTATTAATATATTTGTTCTTTCTTTCCTTTTTTTTATTTCTACAATGAAGAATAGTAACTACAAACGGCTATTCATTTAATTGAATTCTTGATTTTGAATAAAAATGAAATTATAAAAGAAGTTGTGATTAGTGTTTGTATTTTTCTTTTTTTTGAGTATAATGTTTGTGTTCTTAATATTACCATATTGAAAAATTGCATTTAGTTTGAAAAACTCGGTCCTCAAAATCAATAATCTGAATAGAATTCAGAATCAATAAGTAAATAATAAGTAAATTAAATTTAGAAATCATCTACCAATTATTTTTTTGATAAAAAAAAAAGTTTGCTTATACATATGAATTATGATAATATATTACTCATTATTTTCAAAATTTAAATACGAGATCTCTTTTTTAATTCACCTTCTTTTCAACCGAGCTAACAGCAATTGATTCGGGGGAAAAAAAAAAAAGGTTACAACATAGATTTATAAATTTTACCATACCTATTCAAAACCAAAAAAAAAAAAAAAGAATATATATTACTATATTTGTATGTGTGTGTGAGTCAAATAGTTATGGACGACAACTAACGAACCGACGACCCACGACCGAACCAAACACAACGCCGCGCTTTTTTAATATATTTTTTTTACAACAACTACGAGGCCAAACTGCCCAGACCACGTGTCAAAATTCCAGGCAACTAAAGGTGGACCGACACGTGGCAGTCACATCCAGGGCCTGTTTGTCTCTCTGAACACAACACGTGTCTCCACAGTCACAAGTTGTTGGTAGAGACGCCAAAAAGGACACACTGCCCCAACTCTAACAAATTTTTATATTTTTTTTTCTTTTTTGTGTTCAGTCCTCCACGTGTCGATCTGGCGAACTTGTAAACGGCCACTTGTTCCTTCCAGGTACTTTTCTTGTCCATACGCCAAGGGCATTTTCGGTACCCAATAAATACCCTTATTTTTTTTTTTAATCCTTCCCATCTCAACATTTGTAGCCATAATAACCAAAAATTCACTCTCTTCTTCTTCCTCTTCTTCTTATATTTTTTTTCTCCTTAATTTTCCGCCGAATTTTCCCGGGAATTTTTTCACGTAGAGATTAATAACTAAAGTGATTAATTAAAAGAAAAAAGAAAAATGGAAACTTTGTGATTGACATGAACAAGTTTGCAGATCGTAGAGCGGTTTCTTGTTTAGCATAAGTGGGATTTTTTTTTTTTTTTTTGGATTTGAAAATGGGGGAAGCGAATGAAGGAGGAAGAAGCAGAGGACTAATCGAGAATTTTTCGTTGGAGAAGTACCCGAGAGATCTACTTCAGAGGTTCATGTGTACGGATCAGCAGTCCTCCTCGCAAAGCGTGGCGTCGTTTCGGGGTGGTGGGGCGGAGGAGGAACAGGAGGAGGAGGTTTCGGAGGAGTTGGAGCTGAATCTGGGGCTGTCGTTGGGCGGTCGGTTCGGCGTCGACAAGACGATGAAGAGCAAGAAGCTAAACCGATCTTCGTCGATCATCGGGACCATGCCGATCTCCAGGGATTCCGACGATTCCGCGGCTCTGGTGCCGCCGGTGTCGTCGTACCGGCCGCTGGTGCGGACGTCATCGCTGCCGACGGAGACGGAGGAGGAATGGAGGAAGCGGAAGGAGCTGCAGATGCTGCGGCGAATGGCGGCCAAGCGGCGGAGGTCCGAGAAGCAGAGGCACTCCTCCGGCAAGGCCGAGAGAGACGACGAAGAGAGGGACAAGCAACAGTACCTCGCTTCTCTTAGAGCTCCGAGTACTCCTGGTGCCGGAGTTGATTTAACGGCGAAAACCAGACAACTTACTTCCCAGGGCTCGGTGGAGTCCCATGGTGGCGGAAGCTCCTCGGGGATGTCGGAATTCGAGAGCAAACCCGTCCAAGGTATTTCTGGTTCTTATTTATTTATTTATTTTTGGTCTTTTTCAACTTGTTTTTAATTCCCTATTTATCTTCATGAAATTGACGCTTTTAGGGTTAAAGTTGGAAACTGGATGTTTAATCTAAATCCCAATTTGGTTTTTAAAGAGTTTTGGTTGCTTTAGGTTCTTTTTGTTAGGTAAAGTTTGGTTTCCTTTGAAGATAAACGGTCTCTAATTATATTTATGTATACATAATTAATCTCTAATCTCAGTTGGTATGATGATATTTTCCTGTTGTTAATTGGATTACTTTGTCTTGTCTTACTTGTTATGCTAAATTTAATGCCATATTTTGGCTTTATTCCTTTAAGAGATTATGGATTTACTTGCTTTACCAATCTAAACAGTGTTGACATTTGGGTTCACTTTTGTTGATTTTAGTAAAAAGTAATTGGTCGGAGGATTGAACTAACCGTCTAACTGTGTTTTTCCCCAAAGAATAACCTTGTATTTTCGCAATGTAAGTTTAAAAAAACAAAAAAGGAGAAAAAAAAGAAAGAAATCTTATTAATGGTAGATAATGGGGAGATCGAGATCGGGATCGAGAACGAGTGTGGTACCTACCCAAAATCATCACCTTAGACCACGAGGAGACCGAGGACTTTGCGTTTTCTTATGGCATTGTATATGACAATGCTTAAATCTTGGTTTGTTATACAGAAATTCTACTAGTGGGTCCGTTTTATTTGGGCACTTTGACTTAAGGCACCGTTCATATAGCAAGAGTTAATGGGTGCTAATGGGTAACAAGTGCATGAAATGTTGTTTCCAAATGGTTGTTGACATTTCAGTTCAGTGATGCATGCCAGTGATATGTACATTGGTATTGTATCGTAATTACATCGAAGTTCCATGGTTTCATAATGTGTTCCAGTAATATATCTCTTATAATAGATACTTCAAGTTTGAAAGTAGTTTCTTATGCATCTTAAATTTATTTCAGCCACTGAAATAAAACATATAACGTAGAATTACCAAGAAATTAGTGACTTGCAATATTAAGTAGGTGTTCGGGTTCAATATTCTGTGATCACAAACAAAATTCTAGTTGTTGATACGGATATGCATGACCATGTAGCGGAGATCATTCTTTTACTTACTGTGTGCATCAGATTTATGTGTTCAACAGATTTATCGTAAAATGTTTTTGTTCTTTTCAAGATATGCGCCTTTAATCGATCGCTTAGGATGAACTTAGGGAATGTACGGCGGTGCATGAATAAAAGACAATGAAGCGAAATCTTAGTAGCTAATAATTTGTGGCTTAGCAAATAGGAGTATCTTTCCAGTTTTTTTGGGTTATCGACTAATTTCAAGTTAATGATGCCAAAATCTTCGATTGTTTACAAAGATACGTTCATGATGGTTAACGAGTTTCTCAGTGCAACTCCGGTTAACTTTGATACTGCATTTAGATATCTAATGTCTTGTGAGCTTGTAAATGAACTCGTACAATATTCACACACTTGCCTCATTATCATAGGATCTAGCAGTTACGGTGAAACAAGAAGCCCTGCCGGACACCTATCGTTGCAAGAACGAAGCCAGGAGATAATGGGTCCTTCAGGGACAAAGACGACGGAAAACAAATGTTCGACCTCCGGAAGCAAGACGGAGAATCCATCCAAAAAGCCAAGCTCCGGAGGAAACAAGGGGAGAGAGATCGGGATGAATGCCATGGAAGACATGCCGTGCGTCTTCACAAAAGGTGACGGTCCCAACGGCAGGCGAATAGATGGAATACTGTATAGATATGGGAAAGGAGCAGACGTGAGGATAATGTGTGTATGCCATGGCGACTTTCTCTCTCCGGCCGAGTTCGTCAAGCATGCCGGCGGGGGTGATGTGGATCACCCGCTTAGGCATATAGTTATAAACCCTTCCTCTACTGCTCTTTAGCCATTGCAGTATATCACCCCCCACAAAATTGGGGCGTTGTGAGATAGGAAACAGAAAAAAGGAAGTAATTTTTTTTTCCTTTTTTTTTTTTTTTGCCCTCTTATTTAATTTCTTTGTGAAGTCTTGAGATGCAAGCGTCCAGTGTAATGTAGAACTGTTCATATTTTGGTAGAGTTCCAAAGGCATCTTTTTCTTCGAGTCCTTTCCAATCACTATGGGCTTTTTTTTTTTTTTTTTTTTTTTCAGATGAAATTTCGTAATTCCTAATTTTCAATTCATTTCCCCGTTCCCAGGAAATAATCCTTGAAATAATTTTCATGGTAACTGGTCCCATAATGATTTATACGAACCTTTAAAAAAATAATAATAATAAAATAAAATAAAAAGAGCGTATATATATATAATAAAAAATAAAAAGAACATAGACATATACGTATATATAAATGTATATATATACAAACATCTCACCGTCGAATAACAAGAAATGTATATAAGGGTGAGTCCAGAGTCGTTTAAATTTGAGAACAACTAACAATATATAGGATATGGATATATATACATATATATATATATATAGAATTACTCTTAAGTTATGAATTAGTATTACATAATAAGCCTGCATCTAGTGGTAAGATTTGGGTTTGCATGGAGTTGTACATTTAGTAAAGCGTTTAAACTACTGGAGTTAAAAATAGTAAAAATTTAAAATGTGTTCAGAAAAAAAAAAAATCACTGTTAGAGCTTATTTAGTTCGTCTCGAAATTTTATGTAATTAAAAAAAGAAAAAAACTATCTCATTTGAACTTGTATGTGCAAAGTTATGAACTTTTAAAGTTTGAATTATAAAACTATAATAATAACTGTGAATAGTGAAAATAAGGTTGTATTTTTAGAATAAGATAAAAATTAAGTTGTAAATTATGATCCAAACTATGGTGTCAAACATGTACAGTTTTGGCCGTATGTTTGTGGACTTAAAGACCTTATTATATCTATATTAAAATTAGAGTAATTGGCTTAAATAGTCTATGAACTGTTTTAACAGTGACGATTGAGTCGTTTTTTTTTAGCTGAGATGATCTTAAACTCTTATTTTTTAGCCGTTATGGTCATTTCTATTCAAATTCGTTAAATTTTTAACGGAATCTTACTAAAATACCCTTTCCTCCCTCCCTCCCATCTTTCTCTCTCAGTCTAGCCCATCCCCGCCCCCCAACTCCCTTTCTCGGTTTCGCCACCTTCCTTTCGCGTTCGTTTGCCCCCTACCTCAAGACTGCCCCCCCGCTCCTACCTTTATTCACCCCCCACCCCAGGACTGGGTCCCCCCCGCTCTCTCCTTACCACCATTCATCCCCCGCAATTTGGGTTCTCCCCTCTTGTCGCCATAGCAACTGGGTCTCCCCATAAAGCTGCCCCCCCCCCCCCAAAAAAAAACCACAATTGGAGGGAGAGAAAGAAAAGGAAACTTTTTTTGTTTTTTTGATAATTTTTTAAATAATTTTTATTAAATTAATTACTATTAGATTACTAAAATACGTTCACAAGTTAACGAATTTAGATAGAAATGACCATAATGGCCAAAAAAACAAAGAGCGAAACTTAACGGTCACATTTAAAAGAGTTTATAGACTATTTAGACCAATTACTGTTAAATTATAAAGCAAAAATATAGCTCAAACATCATGAAGTCATTGTATTTGTAGATAGGTATGCAAATATTGAAGCGGCATAAATCAAGAAGAAGGATAACAAGATAATAAGTATAACCCTTCTTCTAGCAAAAAATAAAAAATAAAATAAAAATAAAAATAACAGGACCTCTTTAAGATCCTTTTTCTAACACAAGAAAAAAAAAAAAAAAAAAGTACAGCCCTTCTTCAGTTGGGAATTATATTTATAACTCTAATCGAAAAATGAATTGGGATATTGATTTTCATTTTATTACTGCAAGTTTCAGAAACTTTCCAAGCACAAGCACAGAATACAGCTGTTATAAAACAGTACAAGGTGAGAATATACAAATTGCAAGGACAAATACCGGTCTAACAATTTTTTTTGCTGGTTCACCGGTCTTACAAGTTACAACGATAAAAGAAGACAAAAAAAAATAACTCTTCCTCAAGGTATATATAACTTGAAGTGTTCATTTTCTACCTAAGTCAGGAGGCTGTATTCTTTTCAGTCTCTGGACAACGTGCTTCATTGCAGGCCTTCCGGAGAGCGTCTCCTTTGTACAAGTAATAGCCAAGTGCAGCATCTCCACCAGGTCGTCATGAGGACCTGAATCCCACAACCCGGCGGTGAAGACATCCTTGGCGTGACCCTGTGTCAACAACATGCTTGCCCAAGAAACAATATTGAATCCATCTCCATGCGAGGAAAATGACGGGTCCAATGGTTTCTTGTCCGAGATCAGTTCGAGGAGCACAACACCATAGCTGTAGACGTCAGACTTGTCCGACACCCGGCAGGTCATGGCGTATTCCGGAGCTAAGTACCCGAAGGTTCCAGCCACACCAGTTGTTGCATGAGTTTCAGAAGTACCCAGAAGCCTAGACAGTCCAAAGTCGGACAAATAAGCGTTAAGGTCATTGTCCAATAAAATGTTGCTTGGCTTTACGTCCCGGTGCAGGACTCGCGGAACACACTGGTCGTGGAGGTAAGCAAGTGCGTGAGCTATGTCCAGAGCAATCTTGTGAAGAATCTTCCAATCGTTGGCTCTTGTCGACCTCTCCTTTATGAAATTTTCCAGATTACCCCCAGGTAGATAATTGTAGATGAGGAACATCTCGGTTTCACTGGCATGGTAACCTACCAAAGTTACAAGGTTGGTATGTCTCACCCTCCCAAGAGTCTTGACCTCCGCATGGAATTGTTGAACTCCGTGGAACCTTCCCACGGCAAGCCTCTTTACAGCTACAGTGATTCCTGGATGGACTTCAGCCTTGTAAGTAGACCCAAATCCTCCATTTCCAATGCAATTGCTAGCATTGAAATTCCCCGTCGCTAGAACAATACTCTCAAACGTCAAAGGAGCCCCAATGTTGTTGAAAACATTAATTTCTCTCGGTTCCAGACCCTGAACCCTGGAATCTGGCATCCATTTCCTTGTATAAAAGAAGAGGACAATAAGAGCTAGAAGAACTAGCACGATGGCTGATGCAGATGCTATGGATGCAACCTCAATCGAGTTTATTCCACCATTTCCAGTACTGACAATACTTGCTGATTGAGGAGCATTGTAATTTTCTGAGTCCCAATTTATATCTTGTTGATCCGAAGTTTGCACTGCTAGCGAGGTTTGAGCACATGGAGGATGGGAAGCCTTCCCTTGCAACGTCCTACAGTCCATCGCATTGTTGTTCAGCAGGATCCGAGAGAACTTAGATGTCGACGGTGATCTCAAATTGGTCAACCTTGAAAGGATTTGCTTTTGAAGATGGTTGTTGTTAAGCAGAAGAACGGTTAAATTCCTCGAGTATACAAGACCTTTTGGAATATCCCCAGAGAGAGAGTTCGAAGATAGATCTAGCATTTCGAGGGAGTGAAACCATTGAAAGCTACGAGGGATTGAACCAGTCAGGTTATTATCAGCCAGGGAAAGATACTTCAGATGCTTCAAACGACTTATGCCCCATGGAATTTTACCGTGCAACTTGTTTCGACTCAAGTCCAGAATGACAAGAGATGTCAAATCCCCAAGACTTTGGGGTATTGATCCCGATATTTCATTGCCCGACACATCCAAGGATGAAAGAGATCTACATAACACACCAATTTTTAGAGGAATATGACCAGAGAAACTGTTGTTACTGACATTCAGAATCATCCCGTTTAGCCCATCACATTTTCCAAATAAACTCTCAGAAAATGATCCAGTGAGCTTGTTACCACCAGCAAGAAATGCATAAGTCTGGTTCTCCAATCTGTTTGGTGGAGCTGGAAGGCTTCGGATAGGGCCATAGAAGCTGTTACCACTTAAATCATGAATCACCATGGAATCCGTGCCTGAAAAAGGAAAATTGGTTTCCAGACGAGCTTGACAAGTAAAGAACAACTTATATGGGTCGTCGAATTTGGCGAGACCCGAATTCAAGAGCAAATGAGAACACATCCTGCTCTTAAATCTTGGGATAGGTCCGGACAAGAGATTTCCACTTACATTAAAGACACTCATGCAAGGAACTGGAAGCTTCTCACCAAGCTCCCCGGTCAGCTGATTTGAGCTCAGATCAAGATGATGCAGCTTCATGCATCTGTCAAAGACTCCAAACACCTCTCCTTTGAAATGGTTCTGAGCCAAGTTCACCATTTCTAAGTTCTGACAGTCACCCCAGTTGCTCGGAAGCTTTCCTTCCAGACTCGCCTTTGGCGCCCAAACTATTCTCAAGTTTGGAAGAGTTGTAATCTCCTCTGGAATAGAGCCTTCAAAATGATTGTTATCATATTCTGGAGACAATTCAACCAAAGAATTTCCCTTGGAGAGCACAATAACCGACAAATTAGCACATTGCCTGAGCTCAGCTGGAATTCGACCGCCAAGGCTATTTCTAGAGACATCTAGAACTTCGAGCATCCGAAGCCCACCAAGCTCACGAGGAATGTTACCGCCTAACAAGTTCGAAAACAACTTGACCGTCCGAAGCCGTTGACACTTTCCCAAACTACCTGGAATTCTACCAACCAGGAAATTCCCCGACAGATCGAGATGTTCGAGGTTCTCACAACCACTTCCGAATTCTTCCGGAACAGCTCCAGTCAGCCTATTCTGTGACAAATAGAGACCCTTCAACTTCGATAAACTGCCAAGAAACCTGGGAATTGTTCCATTCACTGTATTACCAGCTAAATTCAGGACCTCCAAATCTCTGCATTCCGATAACGAAAGGGGAATCTCCCCATCAATCCTATTAAACCCAAGATTCAAAACCCTCAACTTTCTCAAACCACTGAAACTACTCGGCAACTTCCCGGTCAGCGAATTTCCCTCAAGATCAACCACCTTCAGCTTCTCAAGACCCCAAATTTCCACAGGATTTTCACCACTTAATCCATTATAAGCAAGCGACAAAACCCTAAGCTCGCTCAATTTCCCGATCGACGGCGAAATCCCCCCTCTCAAACTCAAATCCCCCTCCCTACTCCAACTTCTCCTCCCAACTCCAAAACCGGAAACCGGAAACCGCAAAGAAGAGTCCGAACAAGAAAAGGCTTCAGGATTACCTGGTTTTCCACCATGGGAGCCGGCGATTCTCAGAGAGACGACTCTGGAACTGGAGTCGCAGGAGACGCCGAGCCACGAACAGTGGTGTTGAACCGAGGAGTCGCTCCAGCTGGAGAGAACTCCGGCCGGGTCCTCAAAAGACGATTTGAGCTCCAGCAAAACCGATCTCTCGGAAACCACCGCCGCTTCGCCGGAAACCGAGAGGAAAACGCAGAACCAGCAAACGAACAAGAAGCAAAGCACGCCGAACGAGGTTTCACCGACCATCATACTCCGGCATTTCATCTTTCCTCTGAAAGGAAACCTCTCTCTTTCTCTCTCTAAAACTCTCTATCTCCTCTTGGTACTGGTTTTCTTCTGGTCTTTTTGGGTTTTTCTTCTTTGTCTAAAGAAAACGTATTTGTGGAAAATTCCACTTTCCCTTTGTTTCGTTTTGTTTTTTTGTTTTTTAATTTTTTTGTGTGTAAAAAGACAAAGATGCGTTGGCAGGTTTTGGTTGGTCGGGAGTTAGCTTCGTGGTTCGGGAGTGGCGCGTGATTTTCCTCCGTGTAGACTTTTGGGGGTGGGGACCACAGCCGGTCAATTCACGCATCACCCCCGTCAAGACAACATGGCGGTCTTTTGTTTCGACTACTACTTTGTGTAGCTACGTTTGTCAAACGTGAACCTCCTTTTCCTGCCACGTGGTTCTGTTCTGTTGGATGTTTTCCTTTCTAGTCGTGATACTTGTGTGACAAAAGTCACTGAACTAAAGAGGTGTTTGGTATAAATTTAGGTGATGTTTGATTCATTATCTTATTTTATGAGGTGTTTGGTTGATTAGTTTGAGTTGAAATATTTTAGTTGTAATAGTAAATTTTTTTGAATTTTCAGAAAAGACAAAAAAACTTTTTGGGAAAAAGATAAAAACTTTTTGAGAAAAAGATAAAAAAAAGTACAGTTTGAGTTGAAATAAAATATGAAGCAAACAAGGCCTCAAATTAAATTTGACTTTTTCATATCAGTTTTTATCTTTTTCTAAAAATTTTTTTTGTCTTTTCTGAAAAGTCAACAAAAATTACTGTTGAAACTTAAAATTTTTAACTAAAACTCATTCACCAAACGGACCCTTAAATCTACTGTCTTTTTTTTTTATATCTTAATGGTTATCTATTTAATAGTATTTTGTCAATTCATCAATTTGTTTAATAATTTTTAATATTTAACACTTTTGATATGGTTGAATTTTTTGATTCAAATGATTTTGCATGACATTATCGGAAGGATGACCAATAAGACAGAAATTCATGACAGCAAATCTTCTCCATTTTTGTGTCTTTTTATTTTGTTCAAATTAGACTTATTTTTTACTATTCACATTTTAAATGTCTACATTAAATGTAAATTTTAAAAGTTCATAACTTTATTATTTTAGTTCAAATGATTTTTTTTTAATTACGTAGAATTTTGAGAGGAATAAAACAAGATTTATATTTATATTTTTTCCGAACACATTTTAGATTTTTACACTTTCGAACTTCAAAACAATTTATTTTTACCAAATACACATCTCTTGTCTTCTAAAACATCATATCTAAACGTCTCCAAACGGTCCCCAAAACATGTTTAGATCATAGAATCAATTTTATAATTCAAAGTGTTTTATGTAGAGTCTTCTTTTATGAAATTTTGTATTTATTATTTGAATTATGAGTTTAAATTATGATCTAAATGTGAGTTAATAGAAATTTATCTCTTTTCAAAAAATTTATTAGAAGCTAAAAAAAAATTTTTCAATTTGAAGATTCTATATAATTTTAACAATGTGGATTTATAATATTTTTTTGTGACAATCTTTTTTATGGCATGTACTAGTTTCTTCTTCTTCCTCTTTTTTAACAAATCTTGTTTTATTATTATGATATATCTATTTTGTATTATGGTTTTAAGCCTTGAATCATATGAAAATTATATGTCACGATCAAATAGTACGTAAATTTTTAAGACTTAAATGAGAGTTGAATATTTTTTTTTTCCCTATATGACGATTTACAATCATGTAATTTTTGAAAACTAAGATGTTATTTATCCATTTTGTAGAATTTAATGACTCGACATAAAGTCACAAGAGGGTGGGTCTCAATGATAGAACCACCTCTGTGTAATCCAACTACCTCTAGAGCTTCAAATCATTATCAAATAATGAGTAATTATTCAATTTATAATTACAAATTTAATTTAACGAGGTAATTGTACTTAATCCTACTATTAGATATAAAGTTTAAATCCCGAAACTTCCAATTCAAAATAAAAAGACTCGTTACTTATTCAAATAAATGATTGCAAACTGATTTTAGTCCCTTGATCATATTTGTGTAGTTGACCAATATGTACTCAGCAATGTATTGTTAAAAGTTATTAGCGGTTGATCTTAATTACTAGAGATAATCCACTATAAAGAAGTCAATTAACTGTCGGATTTGAGGAAAATCAAGTTTAACCAAAAGGATTATAATAATGGTCTATAAGGCAAGTGCAAATCCGCGTAAAGTAATTTGTTAGTAAATCAGATAGTTTATTCAATTAGAAAGGAAAAATAGTTGACTCAAGAATGACATTAATTGTATGGTTGGTAGTTAAGAACATGTCACGTGGTTTGAGAAACGGTAGACTTTTTCAACACGGTTCCAACAATGCATTTATTTTGAATTCTTATCCTACAAAGAGGGCAATAACTTTTATACAGTTGTTTTTTATTTTTTATTTATTTTTGTGGTGGAATATATATATTATGGAAAATTCCAACCAATTTACTGAGGAATGATAATTTAATGATTTTGAGGACGTTTGGTTCACCATTACAACTTTAAACTTTTCATCTTAATTTTTATCTTTTTCTGAAAATTTTTTTTGTCTTTTTTAAAAATTTTTTTTGTCTTTTTTGAAAAATCAATAAAAATTATTATTGAAACTTAAAATTTCCAACTCAAATTGGTGAACCAAATGGAGCCGAACCTCTGGGAGTTGTACCATGTAAGCAAGGAAATCCCATATCATTTAAACAAATCAAACGTGGGATCTGGAATCTCTTAAACAAATCAATTGTGTTTGAGAAAAATTAAATAAATTAATATAGGTGCATGACCTAACGTTTTATGAAGGTAAATGGATTATATCCTTAAAAAAATGGATTATATCAATTTTGCAGTTTACATTTAAGATTATTGAAAATTTACATTTTGGATGTTCTCAACATAATATCTTATTAAATTATGATTTCGCCCATTTAAATTATAATTAAATTTATTGTGATGTGTAAAGTGAATAAATCGATGATAATTTCCATACAGTAAAGTAGTTATTGAAGCGGTCAAAATCATTCCATACATTAAAGTAGTTATTGAAGCGGTCAAAATCAGCATTCGAGCTACACAAGGTATAAATTTGATACGAAATTAAAATCTAAAAGTAAGATGTTGAAAACATCTGAAATGCATGGTATATAATTTAATAAGCTTAAAATATAGCGTATAGAAAGGAGAATAACCCCAAGTAAATTCACTTGCCAAGTATTCCAATATATATATACATATACATATAAAACAAAATCAGATGCAAATTATTTGGAGAAAGGAAAGGGGCAAAAAAAAAAAAAAAAAAAAAAAAAAAATCTGTTTTAGCTTTATCTATGTTACACTCCGCTGATTGACATTACAAGCTCAAGTCAAAATGCTTCCTGGATGACCAGTATTTGCTGCCCTGTGAAATTTTTCACCCAAATCACAATTTTTGCTTCACCAAATTCTTAATTAAATCCCACTAACTTGTGTCAAATTTAGAGAGAAATAGACGAAGAAGTTACTAGTTGAGTATCTGCAGTCTTTTTGCGGCAAAAACTTCTTCATTGAAGCCTTATTTTGAAAAATGATGAAATATTTCGAGAAGAACAAAAAACTATCTCTCTCGTTATTTTGTATCCTTGGCTCTGGTGGCACACAACCATTGCCTTGGGGCCTCAAGATCATCACCCGTGACAGTTGGTACGTGCCAACGACCATCCTCGGACTCCTGCACTCGCATCAACCAAATTCATCAATCACACATAGGAAGCAGAAAGCGTGCGTGTACCCTTGACAATACACGGAGCGTAAGAATTAGTTTAGCAGTTGGTTGATTGTCTGACCTGAATTACAATTGAATAAGGAGGTGGCATGTGAAGGCTAGGCCCCTTGGTCAAGACCGATAGCCGAACCTGCAAATTGTAACCGTATACATTAACAATGCAATTTAACATGCTTCTTTCTGGTACATGGTGTTCTTCAATATTTTTTTACACCACTAGCGGTACAATCAAAGTACCAAGAGTTGAAAGCTTGTATTCCAGACAAGAATACAAGATACTGGGACGTTGTAACATGATACAGAGGGAACGGAAAGGCTGATTAGTGATTCCGAAAGGTAACTAATCGGCAGTGTTAATTGCTATTAAAGACGTATTTATTAAGAAGCTTAACAGAGCCATATACGACTCCGATGCATCATTCAGATAGAATATTAATCAGTAACTCAAATGTTTATGGGAAAAATCCATCAAATCTCATTGAAAAGGATAATACCTGATGTTTTTCCTTCCACCTTGGGAAAAAGCTAGTTCCTAACAATTGAAATAAGTGGTCCCTCATTTCATCATTTGTCACTAGAAGACAATTACTACTAACAGCAGCGTATAACCAGTACCTGTTAACGACACGGGAACAAAGTTATGTTACAAGTAAACAATGAAAACAAAAGCTATGAATAAGTAGGAACGAGAATTCAGTGCATTACATGTCAATGGATGCAAACTTACCAATCATCATTCGAACCACCAGGGGTAGCATACAATGCACCGGCCTTTTTCCAAGTCTCTATCAATTGCTTGTTCTTTGGATTCTGAGCAGGACCACCATTTACACGACTTTGGTGCAAAATAACAAGGGGTAATCTCTTTGATGGACTCATTTCGTGTAGTTGATTTACAACAGATTTAAGCTACAATGGGGAAAAAAAAATTATTAAATGGCAAGAAAAATCAGGGAAAACTATTGGAACTCGCCATAGTTACTCCCACTCACCTGGAAGAAGTTGAAAAACTGTTGTTTTACCAATCCCACGTTGGCACCATCGACAACCGCATCAAATGGACCATGGCGCCGGAGCCACTCCTGAATGAGTTCAACTTCTAATCAATCATCATATCGCTGGAAAACATGTTATGCTTCAATTTCCTGAAGCATACTGTTGGAAAACACGCGATTTCAGTCCGTGATTCTAAGACTGGCTATTTTTTGGCAACTGTACTGATTTGTATTCAAGATATTCTGGAATTGTGTATTAGCAAATTTCCCAAGTCAGAGGGATTTTATTTAGGAGAGTTAGTTTCCTCTTTTGTATAAGTTCCTATTTTTTGCCTTATGTACAGAGTGTATATATGGCCCTGCAGTGGCTTGTAATTTAATACAATTATCAGTTTTTTACACATACAAAAGTAGAAAGTATCGACCATAGACTGATCCAATGAGAAGAATGCCAACACTCTACACTAACATTAGCAAGAACTTGACCAGCCCACTTCTTTAATCACTCAATACACACAGGATAAGCACGACATGAAACAAAAACATATCGATGCCTTTTCTTGCAAATTATCCTATTTCTATACATCGATTTGGCCTTTTTTTTTTTGGGAAAAATCACAAGTCAAAACTGGCATCCGATCCGATGTGTTTAAGAAGTTACTCAAACAAATTCAGCAACATAGCATTTGTCTCGTACAATAAGTTAATCAATGGCACTTTCAAAAACAAAACTTGCAAATAAAGTTTTCAAATTTCATGTGCAACATGAACTCGCAAAAAGTGAGGAGACAACGACAATAGACAGTATTCAAACCTGGAATCGAACAAAATCAGCTCTAACTTCTCTTTTGGAAGCCAAGTTGGCCAATGAGGTAGCGAAATTCTCGGTCTCTTTTGGGTCGATATCGATGCAAACAAGTTTCTCACTGCAAGATTGACACACTCCATTTTCATCCATCTGAGTCCTCACCACCCTCCAACTCCCAGTCCCCAGCCACCCCTGTCCATGCCAACCTCCACCACCACTAACAATTCCTTCCCTCACTTTCTTCACATTCCAACACTCCTTCCCGACAATCCCCGCCTCTTCGAACCCAAACCAGTCCTCAACAATCCCCGCTGTCGACTCCGAAACCTGCCTCACCGAGGCTCGCAACCTATGCAACATCTCATAAACCTTGTCTCCCTTCTTCGCCTCCGCGCTGATCTTGAGCAGCGCGCTAAGCTCGGGCTCTTCAGCCGCGACACCGGATTCAACCATGTGGTTATCAACCTCGTACGCTCTCTCGGCCTCTCCTTTCTTGCAAAAACCGAACAATGCCGGCGCATATGACCTCAATCTCGGTGGAATTCCGAAGCTCTTCATTTGCTTCACCAATTCAAAAGCCTTCTCGGGGTCTTCCTCCGCCGCGGCAAGCCTCGCCGCGCTTGTGAACGTCGCCTCATTCGGCTCCACTTTGTCTATCACCATTTGATGAAAAATCTCGAAACCTCTCTTCAGGCCTAAATTCAAACCGTCCTCGTTTCCGCCATCGGATTCTCCCGACGAGCAGAGATAGAGCAAGACGTTGTAGTGGTGCTGGCTAAGAGGGACTCCATTGCTCCGAGCCTCGTCGTAGAGCCGAAGCGCTTCGGCGACATCGCCGTTCTTCGAGCACATGTCGAGCTTGTGCCGGAGCACTCCCTCCGGCGATTCTCTCCACGCCTTCCTCCGCGCTTTCGTCGAAAGAGGAGCGTCTGAAGCCGGCGACGACGGAGCTTCGCGAGGCGAGACCAAAGTGCAAAAGCTGCCGCTTTTCTCCATTGAGCGGCGGCGATGGAGGAAAAAGTCGAGCGAGGAAGTTGAGAACAGAGGAGGAAACGGAAATGGCGGGTGCGAATTCGGCGGTAGAGGAATGGAAGAGGGATTTTGGAGAAGACCGAGGAGAGAGGCGAGGATCTGGCCAGAGATGGCAGGAGATGGGCTTGGTGTAACAACATTGTTGTCCGATGTTATTGAAATTTTTGGTTTCCCGAAATTGGGTGTCGAAATCAGGAGCTTTCATCCATGGCTTCTATTAAACCCTAGTTTGCGCCGCCGCTAACCGGAGGAGGAAGGCGAAAATGGCTGTCTTACTGTATGTCAAACTGTGTGAATGAACCTGGATAAAGATTAGGATTAATTTTACAAATACCCCAGAACTATAGACCTCTTTTCATTTTGCCCCTAATGTTCGAAATCAATCAACATGCTCTTTTATATGACACCAAACCGTTCAAATTACCCATTTCCTCTCGAGGGTGTTTGGTATGGGGTAATCTTCTGTTTCCCATATTCTGATTTGAGTGGCAAACAATCCAGAGGAATTTGATTACTTTAAAAAGATTGTCAGGTATCTGATTACATTCTTTTAATTCTGTGCTTTAAAATATAAGCTTACATTTGGTATTCGAATTCCTTTTAAACTTAACTGATTTTACGGTTAGTTTTTTATTTTTATTTCAAAAAAATAAATAAAAATTATAATTAATTTATAAAAAGTTAATTAATTTTAACTTAAAAATTCAATTTCATTTCAAACTTAACTTAAACACAAAACACACTGTAAGTCTTAATTATAAGAAAAAAATATTAAAAAAATTTTAATTAACCCCTATAAAAATAAAAAATTCTCTCTCACTTTCTCTATCTCTAAAAGTTGTTGTTTCATGCTCTTGGTAAAAATCAGTATAATTGAAAATTTTAAAGAAGAGCAATGAGCCCCAAAATAACGAGTCAACTAATTTTCATCTTAAGACCGATGGTAGTTATTTATTTTCAGGCATTTTCTTATTGAGTAATTGATCTAAATAGTCTCTAAACTCTTTAAGAAGTGATACTTTAGTCCCTTTTTTTTGGATCGTGATAAACCTAAACTCTTTAAAAATATGATGGTTTCGATATTTTTGTTTGGTTTTGTTAAAAAAATCACAGAATGATCACATGTGAGAAACACGTTTTGTACCTTTTGAAGAAAAACACCCATAAAATGATGAAAATATCATTCTTCATATGATGGAGTCGGAGGCTGTCCCTCTCTCCCTCCCTTTGCAGACAACCAATGATTTGGGTGGGTTCGGTCCCCCAACCGTCGTTGGGATCTGGATCCCCCAACCCCCCGTGTGATCCCCCCCAACCGTTGTTGTGATCTAGGTTCGACCCCCCATGTGATCTAGGTTTTGGCCCACCCCCCACCCCAAAATCCTGATCTTGATTCTCCCACCCCCTTTCCCGTCGCTTAGATGAATTAGAGAGCGAGAGAGAGAGATGAATTTTAATTTTTTTTTTAAATTTTTTTATGATTGAGAGAGAGAAATGAATTTATTTTTTTTTTCAATTTTTTAAATTAATTATTATTAAATTACTAAAATCCCCTCTTAAATTAGTTCACATATAATTACATAACTCATTCGGTTAGAAATTTAACGGAATTGGACAAAAAGGACCAAACCGTCATATTTATAGAGAGTTTAGGGTCAGTAATTACTCTTTTTTATTTTGCTTAGTTTCCTTTTAGACCCTATATTTACAAAATTCTTTTTTCTTTCATTTTATAAATAAATTTAATTATTACAAAAAGAAATTTCGTTTTCTTGTATTCAACTAGATTAACCATACAAACATTAAAAACATGAATATAGGATTATAAAAAATAAGAATAAAAACATAAAACTAGAACCTTACATCTGTATAGAATGCAAGTTTTGGACACGAGTCTAGATCTTGCTCTCATTTGGCTGAATGTCTGGCCTTTCTACCACGGTGGTCATTGAGACAGCTGCAACTGATGCCGATTTGGCCTCTTAATGAAAGTTAAAGCTTTAACGAGTTTTTTTTATTTTTTTATTTTTTTTTTTAAGCTTGTATGATATCGAGGTTTGAAAATTTTCTTTTTAAGAAGATTTTAATTCAACTCAAAATTTTCACTCTCTCATTTTTTCTATATATATATATATATATATTCAAACTCCGTAAAAAATAGTGCTGTAAGAAACATATAATGTTTTTTTTTTTTGTGGGGAAAAAAAATTATATTGTTCCTTTTAAAAAAAAAAAAGAAAGGAAAGAAAAACATTATGTTTCATTGCCATATTGGTCAAATATTCAATGTAAGTAAGGCTGTTACTTTATGCTGGGAATCATACTATAGGAGACGATATCTATTTGAAAGCTCTTTTAGTTCTCTTGTGATACCTCTTTTCATACTTCTCATTAATACGAAGAAACAAATTTACCTTGAGTCAGTCCACCGCCTTAAGTAATTTTTTAGGATTGGAAGACTTATATTTTATAAATTTCTCTACTTATGTTACGTAAGAAAGTTAACTTATATAGAAAGTTTCACTTTATCTATCAACTTATCACATAACTTCAAGAATCAAGGTCAAACTTATTGTTTAGTCTTTTTACATCAATTAAAACCATCCTTTTGCTTCTTCCCCAAGTTTGCCGATAAAAAATTCCCAACATATAGAAAACAAAGAAATAAAGATATAAAATCGAACTATTATATGGTCATCCATTCAAAACATAAAGAACAAATACCTAAAAGTAACAAAAGAAGAATGTACTGAAAATGAAATTACAGATGAAGATAAGGAAAATTTTAAAACTCACAACATCATCGATTTTGAGTGAAAGTTCAAGCAAGCGAGCAAATAAATGTATTTACCTAGAGAATAAACAACAAAAATACAAATATTTACAAGTAAATCTTGTATTTACTGAATTAAAACATCAAAAAAAATCCAAACTAACCACATTTATTTCTCTGTAAACTAATATTACTCGGTAAATCCAAATATTTATGGATAAATAAATAGATTTACTAAGTATGATAAACAAAAATCAGTATATCCAATTATTTTTTTGTAAATATTAATTTTTTATTTACTTGTAAATATATATTTACTTATTGAAAATATTAGACTAACATATAATATTATGTAAATACAAATATTTACTTAATTATTTGTAGTAATACTCGAGTAAATAAATATATTTCCAATTAAAACTTTTGTTTATCTCTTTTTATTTTCAAGTAAATATATTTATTTACTATTTAATTTAAACTTAATAACAAAATAATTTAATCGATAAATTATTTATTAAAAAATTCAGCATTCACTAAATAATGGTAAATACATGAAAATTATAAAAATTGTTTATTATTTTATACTTTTACAATAAATCCCTCAAAACTAAATAATTTCAAAATCAGCCTCAAGTATATACCAAAAATCAAACCCGACCCTAAATCACCATTACACCACTGCTAGAGAAGACGACAGCTCCAATGTCATACAAGAGGGAGGTCGCAAGCCCAAGGAGGACTTGTTCTTCACGACTGAAGGTCCTATGGAGCTATAAGCCACAATCGGAAGTCGACCTGCAAAAAAATTCAAAAACTAGACAAGCAAAGAGAGAAGGGCGACGGAATTGCGGCGGAGATCTGAGACCACCGGATCGCCATGGAGATCATGTTGGTGCCGTCGGTTTTCATCTCCATCACAATTGAATCGCTTACCGAATCTATCTGAAGAAAGTTGACCTACAAAAAAATCACAAACCCAGGAGACACGAGATCGCGGATATTCTTTGTTATTAGAGAATCACAAAAACTATTGTTGTCATCATGAGCACATCGGGACAATACCGACGATTCCCATCTCCAGTCAACAGAGAGAGAGACGGAGAAGAGCGAGAGCCAGGGAAAAAGAGGGGAAAGAGAGAGAAGTGAGAGAAAGGAGAGAGAGGCAAGGAGACTAGGAATTAGGGGTAAAAAAAAGAACTGAACATTTTTAGAAATATGAATATGTTATAATTTAACAAGAATGATAAAATATGCTATATATTTAAAATAAATATAAAAAATATGTTATTTATTATGATATTATAATGTATGATTTTAAAAAAATTATAATTTATCATATTTTAAAAAACATTATTTATAAAATATATTATTTATTATAATTTCTCACTAGGTTTTTTTTTTTTTTTTGAAAAGTGAATAGGGTACGTCAGAGGCTCTCCCATCTGGAAAGATCCTTCAAAATAATAATAACAATTAACAGATTCGTGACTCTTTTTTTTTTTTTTTTTTTATAATATTAAACAACTTTAAATTTAAATTTCATGGAATCCGAAAGGAAAGGGACTATCGATGTTGAAAAGGAAAAGGACTAGGGTTTTTACAGAACACTATATATTGATCCCAACATAAGCGAGAGAGGCAATCGACAAGCAAAAAAAAAAAAAATAATAATAACAAAAATAAAGCTTGAGAAAGAGTCCTACAGAAAGGGGGAAAAATCAGTGAAGACGAGGATATTTATTACCAAGTAATCTCCAGCAGTTCAGTTGGCAAAAACGCAGCAAAGCAATGGCCGATAGCTATGTTAACGATGTCGGCTATGTTAACGATGGCAGCACGCACGACTTGTCGGTGCTCTTATCTTCCGACCAGAGGGACTTTCTCATCCGCAACAATGGCGACCAGGTATGACATATTTGCTTTCGGTACTTTTAAACCTCGTTTCTGTTTATTCAGAAGACGGAAACCAAAAAAAAAAAAAAAAAAAAACTTACTTTTCTTATTCCTTGGAACATTGGAATTTGAAAAATTTTCATTAACTTGTGTTTCTAATCTACAATTGTGTATATAATATTTTGACAGGTTAAAATTAGTAGCTTGGTTGGGAAGATTGTGGCAATATACTTCAGTTCATCGTTTCGAGATCTTTATGGCTGTTGCACGTCGAGATTAGTGGAAATATATGAAGAACTCGCAGTATCGAAAGGTGATTTCGAAGTGGTATTTGTGTCTCTTGATGATGATAGTAACGAAAATAGTTTCAATAGCTTTTTCGCTAAAATGCCGTGGCTTGCAATCCCATTCGCGGAGAGAAAGGATATAAGACAGCGGTTGAGGGAGACGCTCCGGATGTGGACTCCTCTTCTCATTATCGAATCCGATGGGAAGATTGCAACCGTTGATTGGAAAACCATAGTGTTAGAGCGCTTTGGAGTGGATGCCTATCCATTTACCCTTGAAAGAATCAATTTCCTGAAACAGGAAGTTGAGATTGCTAAGAGAAATCAATCATTGTCTTCTCTTCTGGTCTCCAGGTCCCGGGATTTTTTGCTCTCAGGCCATGGCAATTATCAGGTGAAACTTTTTTCTTGTTTGTTATGTTGTTTTTGTAACTACTATTTGGTCTCAAAACCTTAAAACAAACAATCAAAAACAAAATTGGTGATTCTTTATTTTATACGTGCAGGTTCCTGTCTCTGAACTTGTTGGGAAAACGGTTGGCCTCTATTTTACTCATAGTCGTTACTTATAGTCCACACCAAGTATATACCACCTTACTTGTCTGGGTTTACAACAAACTCAAGGAGAAAGGTGAGAAATTTGAGGTTGTCTTCATATCACGAGGCGGACAAATGGAGGATTTCGAACAAGGACTCGAATCCGTGCCATGGTTGGCGTTGCCGTACAACGACAATATCAACCGCAGACTTTGGCATTACTTTGATTTTGGAAAAGAATTTGTCCCTAAGCTAGTTATAATAGGTCCAGATGGAAACACTTTGACCTGTGATGCAATTGATCTCATTGAAGAACATGGGATTGACGCCTACCCTTTTACACTAGAGAAACTCGATGAGCTTGAGATTGCAAAGCAAGAACCACGGACATTGGAGTCGCTATTAGGTTTTGCAGACCAAGATTATGTACTCGGAAAAAATGGTTCCAAGGTACTAATTACTCTCATTCTTCTAGTTCTAAATATGTTTCTTTTTTTTTTTTTTTTTTCCCTATGACATCTAATGGAACTAACAATCACATCATGTGTGCAAATCATTTATTTGATTAGGTCGCAGTGTCCGAACTTGTTGGAAAGAACATTCATCTTTATTTCTCTGATGATCGGCGCCCGTGTTTCACTAATACGCTCATCAAGGTATATGAGGACATTAAGGCAAAAGACGAGGCATTCGAAGTGATATTCATCGGACTCGATCTTGAAGATCGGTCGGAATTTAATGAATGCATCTCCGGCATGCCTTGGTTAACCCTTCCTTTTGGTGATGTAAGGAAGAATCACCTTGAGCGAGTTTTCGAAGTTGAATTGACTCCTACAATCGTAGCGATTGGCTCCTCCTATGGACAAACAAACATGAGGATTGACAGTGCCCGAGAGATTAACTCCATAATCATGCATGGGGCGGAGGCGTACCCATTCACTGAGGAGCGTTTCGAGTATTTGGAGGAACGGACTCAAGAAATGGCCAAGCGGTGGCCGAAGAAATTGAAACATGCTGAGCATGAGCTGGTACTTTCGGATTACCGCTATTTTTTTGACTGCAATGCCTGTATGGAGATGGGAGGGAGTTGGTGTTTCTCATGCAAGAAGTGTAATTTTTTTCTCCATCCAAAGTGTGCTTTGGATAGAGAATGGAAGTAGCAAAAATGATATGGTCCAAAAGGCAATATTGGAAGGATACCTTAGGCCTTACATGCGCGCGCGCGCGCGTGTATATATATATATATATATAGAAAGGAGAATGAGACAAGAAAAAAGACAAAAATTTTTGTTTCTACTTACATGTTTTTTTTTTATTTTTTATTTTTTAATTTAAATAATCTTTAGCTTGTTTGTTTTGCACCTCACTTTTTGATAAATATCAATCGAATGGTCCAAGTTCATTATCTTTTCATTCAATTTCAATCTAACGGTTTACTTTTAATCCCCATGACTTTGTTTTCCACTCACACCTCACATTTTTTTACACCTCAAACCAGTTAGGTTTTTTTTTTTTTTTTTTTTTTTTTTTTTTTTTTTTTTTTTTTTAAACAATCGGTTTGGATCTTATGTCCATTATTGGAAAGCAAATTTTTTTATTTTAAATGAGAGTTTTTCATTTTGAGAATAAATGGTGTTTTAATATATATATATATATTTTGAAAACAAAAAGTTTTTTTTTACATATCTAAACATTATTTTATTCTTAAAATGAAAAACTTTTCTTTTTTAAAACAATGAAAATTTCCTTTTTAAAAACGGACATATGATCCAAATGGAACTTTAGCTTATGTTTGACGTCCAGGTTTAACTCCAACAAAATTGTAATTTTTCATCTTAATTTTTGTCTTTTTCTGAAACGTCAACAAAATTTATAACTAATTTTAAAAAAGTTAATCAACTCAAATTTAAAAATTTTATCACATCTCAAACTCAACCCAAACACCAAAAAACCCTTAGTTTTTGTTTTTCAAATCCTCCAATGGACATGTACTAACTTCTATTGTACTATTACATTTCTATTCATGTAGACTATAACCTTCATGTCTACCTCCCTTTTACTTTCAATTTTGCCACATTATTTTTGCACTTCGACCACGGTATATAATTTTTTCCTTTCAAACAACCTTCTAGAATATTATTTAATCAGATATGGCCTTTATATCTATATAATTTTTATATTTTCTTCCACACACTGTTCTCAACGTTGTCTATTTAAATCTTGTATTTTATGTGTTTTATTTATTTATTTATTTTTGAAATTTTATGTGTTTTGAACAAAACTGGAAAACTCTTTTTCTTAAACTTTTGAAGGCTGGACAAAATCTTGCATACTTAATTTTTTTTTTTTGACACCATTCATTTTAGGAATTGTACTTTTACTCTATCAATAGGGACTGTTATATTTTAATCATTAAATTAGCTTTTTAATAGTTTGATTATGTTGAAATTTATTGGTAGGTGCTATTATTTTGGTCGTTAAATTCACTTTATAATAGTTTGATTTGAGAGTTTTTAAGTCAAAATTTATAGCACAATAAGCATAGTCATAGATCAAACAATTAAAAAATTGGTCCAACAACAAAAGAAACAATTCCTACCGACAATGTAAAAGTATAGTTCTTATCATAAAATTTTCTTTTTATTTATTTTTAAAAAACATTGGAATTTAAATATTTTTCATTATATATATTTTGGAAATCGACGAAAAAACCGTGCAAAGTTAACCTCAAAGCAGAGTTGTGATCATATTTATTTTCTAAGTTAACATGTAAATCTAGGTTATATTCAAAATAAACAATTTTATTGTTTTTCCCTTTGTAACTTTCATTATCAACAAAAAAGTTATATATACTAGCTATATTTAACATTGTTGTCTCCTCATAAAAATGTTGTCACTTTTTGCAATATCCCTAACTTTTAATTTTGAAAATTATACTACATCAAAATATATGGATGGTTAATGTAACAATGGAATACCCCCTTTCAATTAATTTGTCTGTTAACCATTGATTATGAAATAATTGTGCCTCATGTGAAGATCGAAAAACTTTTCCCATTCAATCAAGAAAAGGCTTTTCAAATAAATAAATAAATAAACAAAGAAGTTAAAGGTTGATATTAAAAGTAATCTACTAGTATCAATAATAAATAAAAAAGTTAAAGGTTGATTTCAAAAGTAATCTACTAGTAACGAGGGAAATGAAGAATTTTTTAGAGAGAGAAAGAAGACAAAGAAGCTCTGAGAGATATTGGGGTTTTTGAGATTTAGGGCTAGTGGTCTGGCCTTTCGCTGGGTTGTTGGCCCATGTCGCTCACGGGGAGTTTGTCGTGGTCTTCGACATTGTGCTCGTGCCGTTGAACGGGTGGGTTTGGGCTGTTCGGAGCCGAGCATGGAGAGCTGGTTGTTGTTCGTCGTCCTCAAATCCGGGTGCGTCTATCGTGAGGGCTTGTGGATACCACAAGAAAACATTTTAAATACAGAGGAGGGATTATAGGTTTATTTGGATTATAGGTTTATTTATGCGTAATCATAGTAGGTAGAAATCAGAGGAAGGATTTGGATTTCAAATACAGTGTTTACTTGACATATATAATTTCAAATCATATTCATAACAAATTTCATTCTTGCATTTACTTAAACCCGTGTTTAGAATAAATATTGTAAAATTACTCTTACAACCAATCCAAATTATATTTTTTAATTTAAAAAATTATTGGTTTGCACTCGTACAGTATTATCAATTATAATGAAACTAAAATTTGTAAAATTAGAACCAAATATATATATATATATATAAAAGTTACTTTTGTTCAAGAATATCAAAATAAATGTAAACTTGAATTAAAACAAGTAAAATAAAAAATAGTAGGTCAAAAAAAGATACTGTTTTCTTTTATTAGAAAAAAAGTTTACCTATTCTAACAAAATTGATAATTATTACGTAATTATACACGTTACATCAAAAATATAAGAAAGATATGGCAGTTTGAAAAAATGATAAAAATCAGTTTGACACAAATATTAAAGATCAAGTGATATTTTGACATAAATGCAAAGTTCGGGAGCGTTTTGATACAAATACAAAGTTCATGAAGCATTATGACGTTAAAAATAACAGAAAAACGAATGGAAACTAACAAAAGGGGCAACTTAACACACTTGTTAATTTTCAGGGAGGTGCAATAAGTACATTTCTTAATTCATAGGTCATATTGACACTAGTGACAAAGCTCAACAGGGATTTGTGACATTTTTCATATATGAATACAAGGATGCGTTACTATCCTATACCCTTCTAAAATTACGTTTATAACTTTCCTTTATAATATTATAACAACTAATGTACATAACACTTTTCAGTGTTACTTGTCATTTTTATCAATATCTAAATTGTAGTATGTGACAAGATTGTAAATTGAAAATTATATATAAATTAATTAGTTGTTATAAGTTTATAAATAAAAACTTACAATTACCGGATTTATCCATTTAGTGGATACAAGAATTTTCCCTATAAATATAATATGATTCACAATCAATTTAGGTAACTGGAGTAGTTGGGTCAAAATGAGAGACAAGTATAATTCATAGAGGTCTTTACCCGAAATAGTCTCGCCTCCGGCACCCCCGATATTGTCAAGTACGTTCGGCACGTGCATATGGACCTTCCGATGAGAATTGGACGCTGCGATTTCAATGAACGTATTTGAACGGCAAGTTATAATTTTTTTGACATAGGTGCAGAGAGGTGCAGGCATGGAAGTTGTTAAAATACACGGGCTTGGAGAAAATTGCATGGGAAAAGAATGGAGATCAGAAAAAGAAATTCTCCATCTCCCTTTTGCTCTCAGACTAATATTTCTCCACTCCGTCTTCACCAAACTCTCCTATGTTAAAGTAAAAGCTCTCTCTCTCTCTCTCTCTCTAGACGTTTTCTTGCCTCCCCCAACACACACACTCTCTCTCTCCTGCTGAGAATCATCAACCCTCTGATTCATGAATTCACTTTCTTTTCTTGTTGTGACCCATCTTTTTTTTTTTTTTTTTTTAATCTCTATATTCCCTGTAGCAAATTAAAAGACAAAAATCCCGAAATTAAAAGTCATTGAAGAGACGTTGCATCAGTCCCTTAAAGAACTCATCGATATTCACCTTCGGCAAAAAATAAAATAAAATAAAATGAAAAATGAAAAAATTGGTATTCACATTCTTTTTGAATAAATAATCACTTTTAACAGGGAAAGACTGCAATAAAATCTCTTTTATAAACCCTATTGACAAACACTCCATTGAACGCCATTTAAATTTAATCGAGGGACAAGAAACTAAAGGTATACAAGAAAGTAAAGGTGCATGTGGGGGGCGGGGAGGGGGGGGGGGACTTGCCATCGCCAAAAATGGGAGTTGGGTTTTGCAGGTCTAGACTTTGGGGAGGGGGGGCAATTCACCGTCACCGAGAGGTGAGGTTCTGGGGACGTAGGGGCGGTGGGATTCCCCGTCTTTGTCGTCATCAAAGGGCAAGGTTCTTGTGCCACTGGGGGGGCGGGGCGGTGGTCTTCGGGGGGTGGGAAGTTTCCAATGGAAGGGTTATTTTTTTTATTTGAATTTTTTTTTATTTCTTAGACTTTGATAAAACAAGCTAAAATGCATCATAAGTATTATATACAAGCAATATCTTGACTATTGAAATATATCAAATGATTTATAAAATGAATTATATCGATAGGATAAATATAAAAATAGCTTTACCATAACCTTTCCCTTTTCATAAAGAAGAAATTTGATAGCATATCCCCTCAATTAATTTTGCATCAACATGGGGAAAGCATTAAAAGGAAAGTCAGATACAACGAAGGTCTTCCAGCGCCATTGTTAGGGCAACTGCTCCGTTTTCACCTATTCTACACAATACAACTATGGCATCAGCGTCCCCCTCTATTCATTTGGACTTATCACCCCCGTCTTTCTCTTAAAACTCACCTCACTCTCGTGAATGTCCCTCCCAAATCCTAGCATGACATGAATGATTCGCCAAATCCATTGCTGACTTCACCACGATCGCATTAGGTGAAACGATTTTGCAAAGTTTGTTTTTTCATACAAGTAGCATGGTTATAGTACTCAGATTGTGCCAGCCATGCAATTCGTACTGCATTGGCGGATTGCTCTACACTCTATAAATAGAGGCTCAATAAGCTTTTGTGCTCTACAAAAACAAAATAAAAGAGTTTTCTGGATGTTTTTGAGAGAAAAAAAGGATCAACTGATTGAGAAATAGAAAGAATCCACATTCTCCATACATGTCATTGACTCATTTACATTTCATTTCTTCTAACTTCACATTTTTATCCTGTACATACTCGTCCAAATTATACATATATACATTTGTTTTTCTTTTTTCAATAGCATTACTTTTACTGTTTTGCCCTCATGTCCAATTCCTTACACAATTTCATACCACATCACCGCCAATACAAACTGGTATTGCATTTGTGTATTTGCATATATATATAAATTGTGATCGCCGCTGCTGGCGGTTCTCGATCTCGCCGTCTGAGGCACGACGTAGCTCACGGTGCGAGCAAGCAGGCGTTCTCTGCTTCGTTCTTGATGGAAGAGCTCACGAATTTGAAGATTTATTTTGCAAAGATTTGAGATAGGGAGTTTTCCTCTTTTGTTCTTGCTTCATAAAATTTTCATCAATTGCATCTGTTTTGTTCGTATTTCACGGAAAATGTGTTGCATATTCGATTCAATTCAATCAAGAATATGTTTTTTTAGGGTTTCAATTGATTAGTTTGATTAAAGGGGTTTCCTTTGGAAGGCGGAAAATTCCTTCGTGAAACTTTCCCGCATTGCATTGTTGATTCAAATTCAACAAAAAATCTATTTCTTGCATTGTTTTATGAAGTTGTATTGATGCAGGGATATCTTGAATTTTGACTTTAGTGTGTTTATTGGTTGTTTAGTGTCGTTTAAAGCTTAGAATAATTATGAATTGTCGTTCACGGTCTGTAGGCTTTTAAAGCCTTGGTTGTCATTTTTCCTTTTGGATTTGGGCTACAAAATTGGAGATGCAACACGGAAGAAGATGTTTCACACAAACTATCACCGGTGAGTGGAAAATGCTAATCCTTTCTACACTCCAATCACGAGTGGATTACAGCTTTCTGCCTTTGGAAAGTAACCCTGTCAAAGATTCTCAGTTCTATAGGAGCATTGTGGGTGCTCTCCAATATGTTACAATTACTCGTCCTGAGATTTCCTTTTGTGTCAATAGAGCTTGTCAACTTATGCAAAACCCTCAGAAATCTCACTGGCATGCTGTTAAACAAATACTGAGATATCTTTGTGGAACTTTGCACTTTGGTTTGCTTACTCAGTCTTCTTCTCTGGATTTAGTTGGTTACTGTAATGCAAATTAGGCTTCCAACCCTGATGATAGAAGCTCTACATCAGGTTATTGCGTCTTTTTAGACAATAATCTCGTGTCCTGGTTCTCCAAAAAACAACATAGGATTTCACAGTCGTCTACTAAAGCAGAATACAAAAGTTTGGCTAGTCTAACTGTTGAAATAACTCAGCTCACTTCCTTACTTAGTGAACTCAGAATTCTTTTGGTCAAAACACTAGTAATTTGGTGTGAAAATCTCAGTACTTTCTTGCTTTTTGCCAATCCTGTATTTCATGCACAGATCAAACACATTGAGCTTGATCTCTACTTTGTTCGCGAGAAGGTTCTTTAAAGGTCACTTGATATTAGACATGTTCCTTCTGTGGATCACACAGCAAATAAACTTACCAAGGCTATTCCTTGCACAAGATTTCCTTGTGTTCGAAACAAACTCAAAGTCATTGATTTTAGTACTTTGAGTTTGAGGGGATGGTAGCAGTATATTAATTGAGTGATTAGTTAGTAGTTTGTTAGTTTAAGATACACATGTCACTTTGTTATTTGGTGACTGTTGAGTTAGTTACATGATTGATAAATACATTTATACTCTTTTTAAATAATTAGTTCGGTAATGAGAATTTACAGAATTGTTCACTAAACTTCTCTCTAGAATATTCTCTCTTTCCTCTTGTTCTTCTTGGTTTCTGATAAAATTCTCTATTAAATCCTTTTTTGTATATAATTTATTCTGACTTGATTGGGTCGGGATGATGGACCCAAGCGTGGGCGCGGAGCTGGAGGCATGCGTGGGCATTGGGGAGGCAGACCTGAGCGTGCGACTCGGGTGACCGCTGTCTTGCGGGCCAGTGTCGGGGTATTCGGAAGAGTGGGAGCAGGCAGACAGCGGTCACCACTCATCCATGCCTGCTCCCACTCTTCCGAATACCCCGACATTGGCCCGCCAGACAGCGGTCACCTGAGTCGCACGCTCAGGTCTGCCTCCCCAACGCCCACGCATGCCTCCAGCTCCGCGCCCACGCTTGGGTCCATCATCCCGACCCAATCAAGTCAGAATAAATTATATACAAAAAAGCATTTAAGAGAGAATTTTATCAGAAACCAAGAAGAACAAGAGAGAAAGAAAGAAGACTCTAGATAGAAATTTAGTGAACGATTCTGTAAATTCTCATTACTGAACTAATAATTTACAAAGGTATAAATACATTTATCAATTCTGTAACTAACTCAACAGTCACCAAATAACAAAGTGATACGTGTATCTTAAGCTAACAAACTACTAACTAATCACTCAATTAATACACTTTCACTATCACCCTCAAACTCAAAGTACTAAAATCAACGACTTTGAGTTTGTTTCGAATACAAGAAATCTTGTGTTAAGAATAGCCCTGGTTAGTGTCTTTGCCATGTGATGCACAGAAGGAACATGTCTAACATCAAGTGACCTTTGAACAACCTTGTTGCGAACAAAGTAGAGATCAAGCTCAATGTGTTTGGTCTGTGCATGAAGTACAGGATTGGCAAAAAGTAAAATGGTATTGAGATTTTCACACCAAATTACTGGTGTTTTGACCAAAGGAATTCTAAGTTCACCAAGTAACTAAGTAAGTCGAGTTGTTTTAGCAGTTAGAATAGCCAAACTTCTATATTCTGCTTCAGTAGACGACCGTGAAACCCTATGTTGTTTCTTGAAAAACCAGGACACGAGATTATTGCCTAAAAAGACACAATAACCTGATGTAGAGCGTCTATCGTCAGGGCTGGAAGCCCAATCTGCATCACAAGAACCAACTAAATCCAGAAAAAAAAACTGAGTAAGATGCAAACCAAAATGTAAAGTTCCATGAAGATATCTCAGTATTCGTTTAATAGCTTGCCAGTGAGATTCCTGAGGGTTCTGCATAAATTGACAAACTCTATTGACACAAAAAGAAATCTCAAGACGAGTAATTATAACATATTGAAGAGCACCTATAATGCTCCTATAGAACTGAGCATCTTTTGATAGGATTACTTTACAAAAGCAGATAGCTGTTATCCACTCGTGCTTGGAGTGTGGAAAGGATTAGAATTTTCCACTCAATGGTGATGACTCGTGTGAAACATCTCCTTATTCCGTGTTACATCTCCAATTTTGTAGCCAAACTCGTAAAAACGACAACCAAGGCTTTAAAAGCCTACAGACCATAAACGACAACTCATAATTATTCTAAGCTTTAGACGACACTAAACAACCAACAGTCAAACCGGAGTCAAACCGGTAAACACACTAAAGGCAAAAGTCAAGATGTCCTTGCATCAAAATAAGTCCATAAAACAATGCAAGAAACATATTTATTATTGAATTTGAATTGATAATGCAATGGAAGAAAGTTTCACGAAGGAATTTTCCACCTTTCAAAAGGAAACCCCTTAATCAAACTAATCAGTTGAAACCCTAAAAAAACAGATTCTTAATTGAATTGAATAAACAATGCAACACATTTGCCGTGAAATATGAACGAAACGGATGCAATTGACGAAAATTTTATAAAACAAGAAATTAGAAGAAGCATAAAATAAGGGAAAAAATTCCTACCTCAAATCTTTGCAAAATAAAACTTCAAACTCCGGAGCTCTTCCGTCCAGATCGAAGCAGAGAACGCCTGCTTCCGTCGCACCGCCCACACCGTAAGCTACGTCGTGTCTCAGATGGCGAGGTCGAGAATCGCCGGCGGCGGCGGCGATCGCGATTTACGGGCGGACAGAAACTAGAGAGACCTCTGTCTAGAACTTAGACAAGCTATTCGAAATGACGTCGTGGCTTTAATTTTAACTCTTTTCTTGAATGGTAAAACAGGAATTTTCTTTTTTTTTTTAAGGTGTGCGTTTTGCCGTTTTGTTATTATTGAGCTTGTTTGCCTCATCATCTCATTTCAACTCAAACTGTACTTTTTTTTGTCTTTTTCTCAAAAAGTTTTTGTCTTTTTCCCAAAAAGTTTTTTGTCTTTTCTGAAATTTCAAAAAAATTTACTATTACAACTAAAATATTTCAACTCAAACTAACCAACCAAACTGACCCAATTGTCTTTTTAGTTTTTTTTTTTTTTTTTTTTAACATGGGTTATTATTGCTTTTGTTATTGACAAAAAAGAAGAAATAACTTATAAAAAAAAAACACATAAAAAATTGAATAAATAAGGAATAAATAAATTGCATTTTTCCTATTATTTATTGAAATAAATAATATGGTTCATTTGGAAACTAGAGTGCGTTTGGTCTTTTAGTTGAAGATGAAATTTTTAAAATTAGAGTTAGTTGATTTTTCAAAAATTAATTATAATTTATATTGATTTTTTAGGAAAAAAAACAAAAACCTAAATAAAAATTTTGAGTTATATATTGTATTTAAATATTATATAAAGCAATATAATTGTTTGGAATTTTTTGTTTTTACATTATATTGTTTTCTTCTCTCTTTTCTTTTTTGAACATGGAGCATTGTTGTTGTTGTTAATGACAAAAAGGAAGAAAGAAACTTACACACACACACACACGAACATATATAAGAAAGAGGTAAATAATATTTTTTATTTTAATAATTGAAATAAATAGTGCGATCCTGTATTGCATTCGGATAAAATATAATATGAATGGTGTTTCTAAATGAACTAGTGGTTTTTAAAATTATTTAAAATAAATAACAATAAATAATAAATATTTTAGGTTAGTGAATTTCTTTATTTAGTTTTTTATACATATTATTTACTTAATAAATTTGTTTATTATTACTTATTTTAAATATTTGAAAATCTTGTTGTTTGCTTTAATTATTTTTCATAGAAATGTTATTTATTATAACTTTTTTTGGAGGGATATTTCATAATTGCTATGTGTATTTCAAGAAAAAAAAATATATATATATATACAAAAATTCTGCTCATTGTTTGAATGATATTAAAATGCAAAAATAATATCTTGTCAGCTAAAAAATTATCCTCTCTTTTGACTTTTTTAAGGGCAGAATTATATTCGACTAAAAAAAAATAAAAATAAAAATAAAAACATAGAACTAAAGAACTACACTTTCCTCCCCGTTTAGATTGTCTAGATATCTTGCTTAAACAAGGCCTATTAGTAGCTTATTTGGCATTAAGGTTTGAAAAGTTTCTTTTTGAACATATTCCAATTCAACTTAAGATTTTCACTCTTTTCGAAATCCATAAAAGAAAATAACGTACTGTTTCATATTTCTTAAAGAAAAGTTACCTAATATTTTCTATTGCGCCAAAAAATTTTAAAAAAAAAAAAAAAAATCCTCTACGTGATGTTTTATTGCCATATTGTTAAAGTAATCAATATAAGTACGGCGGTACTATTTTTACTATTTACGTTAGGAATCATACAGGCTTTTTGCCTCCATTGAAAACAAATACAAGCTCGCTCAATTTAGCATAAATTCATAGTACAATTTCAATTAATTCGTGGTTCGTTTGAGTATACTCATCCATCCAAAGGACAGGCAATGAATGTTTAGTTCTACCGGATACGAACTTTCCAATTTTCGAAAGTAGTAGGGGTAAAACAGTTTACAAAGATGCCTAATTCCAATATCAAGAAGTGTTCTACGTCAATCTATTTCCTCTTGAGACGAGCTGGTCAACAGCCAAGAAATAATATCCCACCATAAAAAACGATGCGACCCCACAGCGAGCCATCCGCAACCAAATGCCGTTGAACAGGACATTCCTGTCAGCGGGATGGATCCCTGTAAATCTCTCAAACCTACTCCCCGGTCGTTTCCATTTGAGAAGCTTCCTCTCCAAGGAGACAAACTGGAAAAACACAAGAGCCCAATAACAAAATGTCAGTATTACTTATTCAATAATTTCCCACAAGTTTTCTGTAGTTCCAACCAAGACGCTCGATAAAGTCCACAGAGCAGGCATGTCGATCTTGTCATGATAACACGAGGAAATACAGAGATTACAGTTTGATGTCAAATTCTCTTAAAGAAGATGAAATATACAAGGAACACGAGAATCACCTTGGGTAGCACAGTACATAATGAACGACACTTTGCAGTGTCAAAACAATGAGAAGCAACGGCAGCAACTGAACCAGAAAATCCCGCTGCAAGGCTGACGGCTAAAGGAGAGAGCGGATCAACATCTTCATTCACACTGCAAGACAAAGTCCACTTCATTAGAAAGACATGACGCTTGACTGAGAGATTATTCTACATGTGCGACTAATGGGGACCAAAGATAAAGCACTATACACACACACACACACACACACATGCATGACCAAAAGAGGACGAAAAAATAAACACAACCGTAATTTAATAGTCCACATACTACGATACAGCAGACTGCAAAGTTAACAATTTCAGACAGCTAGGAAGTTCTGTAAATTGTAATAGGAAACGATGTAGATCACTTTTTTGAATAATACCAGAATCTCAATCAAATTTGAAAACAACAATAACTAGAATTTAATAATTTTCAGAACCTAGGTATTGGATCCATCCCAACTGCCTTCCAATCAAGCATTGCATTGTGCAGAAATTGCCAAGTGGAAAAGAAGATGCCGCCATAAACAGAATCCCGTACAAGTCCAGGCCTTAGACCTCTCCACAACGCCCTCCATCCCTCCAAAGAGATGATCTCGGATGGTCTCCTAACATTGAAGACAGATGGTGGATTCCCGGACCCTGCCATCATCCATGGATACCCTTGTAAAGCACTCGTCATGTTTGGATGTTTGTTTGTTAGTGTTGACAAAAGGTCAACAGAATAGTTTAATGCCTTCTTGTCTGGAGTATATCCACGTAGCAACTTTTCGATAACGGGTGCAACAACTTGCTTTTTCAACACAGAGGAATGGCTTGGCACACGAGAAGCAGAAGTCACTTGTGCACGGAGTTTAATAAGCTCAAAAGGAGAGCTTAAGAGTGATTCGGCCGCTCCAGCTACGATTCCTGCCATGAGGGCCTCAGATACATGTACATAATTATATTGCCGACCATCTGAAAGATGAATATTTGCGAAGAAGATATATCAAAATCCACAAACAAGCATATATCATACACAAAATCAATAGCGAAGTTGTTTAAAATGACCATTTTTGTCGAACTAAATGTTTGAGTAAAAAACTAAGGTTTATTTTTCCCTTCACTGATCACTCCATCACCGAACCTTAAACCTTTTTACAAACAACTATTTTACTTCTAATATGCAAGAGCTCCAAGCTTGTATTAGAGTTTCCAAATTATAATTGTTGTAGGAAGGCGGACAAAGATCCAGTTCTCTTAGCAAATATTAAATCATTTAGAAAACAATTCCCCTTAAACAAAGAGGGTAGTGACTTTTACCCGTGCGTGTTACATGATCTAGAGCAATGAAACAAATATAGATTGTTCTTGTATTTGAATTTTAAATACGAAGATAGACATGTCCCACACATGTGACATTTTAGGTAAATCAGCACCAAGTAAATGGTCAATTATGAGGTCATGTAAAATTGCTTTAGTAAGTAACAGAAAAGAAGAAAAACCTTTATAAAAGGCTGTCACGATTTCATAGGTGCCAAAGCGAGCTCCCACACCTAAAATTCTTCCCAGTGCTAACCAACCAAAACCATTGAACAAGCCTGCACACGTTCATCAATCAGAAGATTTTAGTGGAGTCCAAACAATTTTTCAAACATAGAAAAAAGGAAGAGCAAGAAAAACTCATAAACAATGACACTTGTGTGCATTTGTGTATGTGAGTAATCGAATATCATGGTAAAGACGAACACTGAGTAAAGAAAAGAGCTTGGCATTTGAATTCACACACAAATCATATTTGCAGTACAAAAACTAAAGAATGTAACTCAGAGATTACACATGTTTATCTTTTGACATGACCAAAAGAAAAGAAAAGACGAGAACTAAAACAATTTAACTAGAATCACCAGAATTTCCAGAGATTTTTCGGACCCGTTCTAAAGCCTGAGTTGCCGTAAGTTGTTTACTGGAACCAGAACTAACCTGTCATCAATTCACAAGTCAGATTTTTAGCAGTATAACTTTCTGGTTTGTTGTAAGAATATAAACAAATAAACACCCGTAAACATTAAAGATTTGAAAAAAAAAAAAAAAAAAAAGAATGCGCTGGAAAATATATACCTGAACAAGAACCTTTGATAGTATCAAAAGGATAAGTTACGGCAGTCCCTAATGCCACTGACCCTGCTGCTGCAGTTATATGGATTGCAAAGATTTTATTCTTCCATAATTCATCCATCTGAAATGAAATCAAAGAATTAAAAAAAAAAAAAAAAAAAAAAAAAGAAAAAACCATCAGGTCCAGAATTTGATGGTTCTAAACAAAGTGAAAATCTTAATAGCTGCACCATAATTTTTGTTGCAAGTACCTGAACAATTCTTCAGCTACAAATGCCTCTAGAATTGGCTGTGCATACCAAAGATTGAAAAAGGGATTGTGTGATAGCTGAAATATTATTCATAATATCAGTGTCGCATCGTCAGAAGGCCAAAAAAAAGCCGGTAAGATCTACTGGAGAAAAAAAAAAAAAAAAAACGTTGAATCACAACAAAAGATATTCCATTTCCCCGGAAAACAATATACCGGAATGGAATACATAAAAGAAAGCAGCATTCAACACTAAAGAGCAATAAAGTCTAGCGTTTTGTAAAAATGGTCTCTCTGAGGCATTTTCTCGAACATGTTGTTTAATTAACAAAAGTAGCAAACATATATACGAAGAATAACGAAATAACCGAATAAAAAAAATATATCTTCTGATTAAAAAGAATAAAGAGATAGTCTTTAGCAGTTAACTCGGAAAGGAAAGCAAAAAGGCGAAGAAGAAATTAACCAAAAAAAAAAAAAAGAGGACAAAAATGACAGTGCCGCAGATAACAACTTCCAAGTCTTTCACTCACTCGTCAAAGGTTATTTTTCTACTGCAACAACCTCCGGTTTGAACGAATTCCCAGTTCTCAATACTCGAAAATGAAGCACTTCTCAGCTTGAAACCTCGTAAATTAGTTTTTTTTTTTTTTATAAATTAAAACAAAAAAAAAAAAACTGATGCAACGCATATACACTTGTGCTTGGAAAACGATCACGGCGCTTATATGCTGGCTGGAGCTGGAGGAGTAAATGGCAGTAGATCAGTAGTAGTGGGCTTCACGAGCCCAAACTCAACTCGGGCCAAAACTCCAAAACCCAAAGTCAAAACGTGTTTTGGGTCGGGTCGTAATATGTTTTCGGATTCCAGTGAGCTTTTGCTGACGGATCTTGTAAACACTTTGCCTTCCCCTCCGAATTTCAAAACATAACATCTCTTTCCTTGATCTTTATTCCACTAATAAATTTAGTCATTCTATTTCTTTGATGGATGAAAATTATACATATCAAGCATTAAGCATGGTTGTTGAGATATTAAGTACACAAATTCTATTATACCTCTATTCTAATGTGCATTTTAAATTATTTGATTAAGTTTACAAGAAATATAAGAAATAACATTTAAAGAAACAAAACATAAATAAACGCATACAAAAAAGCTTTTTTTATTAACGGAAAATAGATTGAAGGATATATGTTACGTTTTAAAATTTAAGAGGTAAAATGTTACAAGGCCTATAATTTAAGGGGTGGTTTTGAAATAAAATTTTTTATCATGTGCATGTTACATGATTTTTTCCATAAAAAAGCTAATGATGGGGAACAAAATTGTTAACGTTTAAAAATTTAAGAGAATTGAATGTTACGTAAATTCGAGAGACAAAATGTTAGAAAGACTATAATTTGAGGGGAATTTTTGTAATTAATCCTATATCCTTTCCCCTCAACTGAATCGGCACCACCGCTGGCAACGACTACTATTTCTCGTGTCTTACTCTTTGAAAACGACAGAATCATCCATACGACAACAAACTTCTACGAACGAAAGAGATTAAAGGGTGCGGATCTTGAAAATTGCACCGTTGTCTTAAGACGAAAGCATCTTCAGGAAACGACATGATTCTAAAAAAAAACAAAAAAACAAAAAAAAACAAAAAATACGACTGCACCTGAAAGCGACATCTTCCTTACGACCGTAAATAAATATCTAGACGACAAGACACTGAGAAAAAGACATTACCTAGAGGTTAGAAGGGACAACAACAGATATGGAAACTACATTGTTTCCAACACCACAGCATCTTAAAAGCGAGGAGATCCGAAGACGACATGATCCATACGACAAAAAACATTGACGATGAGCCAAAGACATGACCTAGAATACGAAAGAGTTGGATTTACAGCAATAGCTTAAAAACTCCATCGTCTTAAAAACGGCATTGTATTCAAACCATGCGTAAAAATGGCAACAGACATGTATATACAACGAAAATTGGCAAAACGACAGCACCAAACTAGAATTTTTTTTTTTTTTTTGAAAACGCACAATTAGATTTTCGACAATAGTTAAAAATGAATCTTTGAAAATAGAAAATCTGGGAAATAGAACACAACATCATTAAACGACATTGTAAATATTGGGGGAGAAAACACAATAATGACTGAGAACAACATCCACCATACGACAAAGAACATTGGAAATGATTATATATATGAAAAACGAAAACATTGGATTTACTACGATAGGTCCTTTAAACGTAACATATTATTCGAAGAACGACAAGCAATAGTATTTATATATTAAAAAGAAAAAAACTTTAAAAGCGACAACATCAATGATGCCTTTTCCGAAAACGTTTGTCAAGGACATCTTAAGAACACGACATCATATCATAAAAACGACAATCAATTTAAAACCACATCGTTCTAATTAGTAATAATAATGAAAATAACTTAAAAGCGACAACATCAACCAATGTCGTTTCAAAAACAAAAGTCGAGAATAGCTTCAAAAAAAGTATTTATAAATACATCATCGTATTGAAAAAACCCAACATCTTAATATTTTCATGAGCATTTTCATCTTTAATATATTCACCTATTTTCCTAGTAACATTGTTAAAAAAAAAAAAAAAAAAAAAAAAAAAAAAAAAAAAAAGAAGAAAAAAAACTCCTCTTCATCCGGCTCTTACTCTCTTCTGGGTTATAAATTTTATAAGTTCAAATCTGTTATCTCGTTTTCCTATCTCAATGACTGTCCCTTAATAATATTTTAATAGCTTATCAATTTATTTTAGAATTTTTAGTATTTAGTATTTTCTTTATGGCTAAATCCTTAAGTTTATATAATATGATATAACACTATTGGAGATAACTAATAAGATAGGAAATCCAGGACAGAAGATTTCGACTCATATTTCATATTTCATAATGCATTTGGCACTTTTGCTTTTCCAAAAAATGAGACCAGGAGATTGTTTTTAAGAAGTGTTGCATAATTTTCTTGTCCGTGTCTCGTAAACGAATTATTAAAGTCACCCTTTTGTTTCACCTTCACGCTTCTAATTCTTGATAGCAAATCTAATTTAATTAATTTATCAGTAAATCATAAGGCAAAATTTACAGCCGCAACAAGGATTAAAAAAAAAAAAAAAAAAAAAAAAAACAGAGTTATAAGATGCTATTTAGCATTACAAAAGGCATCATTCAATGTTCAACCATCAACTCCCCTCTAGCATGTTTCTTTGAACATGATCACTTATGAACTATTTTGCATTTTTCTATAAATTTGCAACAAGGCTAATGGGACATTTCGCTATTTAACGAAAGCTTTGGGAAAGTTGGGGCTTAAGAGATCTCAACAACAGAACAACAACAATGACAGCAACGACGACGCCACGAGCAATTCCAACACCACAAGCACCAAGACAAGCAAGGAAACCAACAGTTGGAGGTTGATTTTGACGCCTTCTTGGCAGCCAGTGGCTCCGGTTGCAACTTCTCATTCTCCGGCCTCATGGATTCACTTTTCAGGCCTCCTGGCAAACTGCAGGAATGATAAGTTATGCAGCATTAACAACATAGAAAACACAATCAAAGCGAGCGGGGGAAAAAAAAAAAAAACAGGAATCAAGAATTCCAATAGTGATTGTTAGTACAAAGAATTTTAGCATGGAAAAAAGGGTCTTCCTTTTTTGATGTTGTCTCGACTTAATGCTCGACGTATGGTTAGTAAAGTTAGAGATAGAGAGAGTAAGAGAAGCGTACACCGAAGCGGAATGACGAGACTTTCTTTTTTTGCCACAGTTAAAACCATTGCAGAACGGCCAGCTACAACTGGTATAGTGGCAGCTTGGCCATCTAAAATGGCAGCTTGGCCGTCTAAAGTGGCAGAACGCCCAGCTACAATTAGAACAGTAGCACGACGGCCATGCACACTTCTTCTTTTTCTTTCTGCAATAACACAAATATTCCTCATGGCTGAGCTTTGGATTTTAGGGAACCCAATAGATAGACTCATACATGTATTGTATCTATATTTATCATGTCCGTAGAAAAGTTAGTCACATCCTGCATGATTTGCACAGAAAATTTTCGACACGCGCACGAGTAGTCCATGTCTGTATGACAATGTAACATAATCCTCCCAAAACGTAGTACAAAAACAAACTCTTTTTGTTTGTTTTGTTAGTTTGTTAAAATTTAGGTTTCAATCTACAAGCATATGTCAAAGTTAAGTATGTTCATACGAACATATGAACAGTCATATGTAAAAGGGTCGATCTAGCATGATAAATTCGAGGAGACTTACATTGGAAATGCGAAAGACTGTGTGCTGGTTTCACTTCCGTCAGAGGGGTGGGAATGCCTGGAGGAATTGGAGGATACTGCCAGCGGTGGTACCCTTTTTGTGCTTGAATGTTCTGCGCTTGGTGTTGCTTCCTTCTTGATGGGCTTTGCTGTCAACTCTGTAGCTCCTGCAGCAGCCTCCGTTTCAAGCCTCTTTCCCTCAATTTCCGCATCAAGAACTGAAGTAGTAGGTGGTGGACTTGACACAACCGGCTCGCCTGATTTCGTCAGTTCCCCGGACTTGGTCAAGTCGCCGAACATGAAGAACTGGTCTTTGGAGAAACTGGAATTGCCCATGTGAAGGCTAAACAACGACTCGTTGGAGGCGACGCTCCACTCCATCGGTGTCGTGAATTTACTTCTTTCGAACACGAAGAAGGAATCCTGAAAGGGTCATATCCTTGAGGCCGTTCCATTGTTTGTACCGGAGGAGATGTCATACCATGAACCGGGGATTCATCTGCAGCTTCAGAAACTCGAAATGTCAATTCAGAATCCGCAGGGCTGTTGGTGTCATCATCTTCTGATCCGAAAGAGTCATCACTAGAACACTCCTTTCATCATCTTTTGTTGTTGACTGAGAACCAGAATCATGTTCTGCAGACTTGGAAAATTCATTTGTGTCCACTTGTGAATGAAAACTTGGTGAATCTGACGACAACAACGACGATGATGATGAAGACACCTGCACTGATGGGGACTGATTTCTATCCCTCTCATCAATGTTTTCTAATTGAGTTTCTTGGCGCCTAATCGACCCACTACCCTCCGTACCCCCAATCTCATCAACCGAATCCGAACGCTTTTCAAACGAACCAAAGCTTCCGCTCCCATGAAATGCTCTTAGAGATACTTCTGAATGCTTACTGCTTCCACTTCCATCAGAATGAGTTTCTAAGGACTTATTGCTTCCACTTCCATGTTCTGATTCCATAGCTGAAAAACATCACAGCCGCGGCACAAAGTGTCGGGTATCAAAATATGCAAAAGGATGCGAAAAACAGCAAAAATGGAATGAGAAGTAAAGAAAATGTTGGAAATGGGAATGAATCTAGAATGGAAGACAAAGTTTATGCTTACTTCCAACACAAGGAAAGAAAATATATGACCATATCAAAATCTGATATTGACAGATGTGATGAAATCTGCATAAGATCTATCTATTTAAAGTCCATGAAAAACAGTTCTTGTGATCTTCTTTTCATGGCTGGAATAGCAAAAAACATATTATTCAAAGGAAGAAATTACATAAACAATTATACCCTGATCCTTAAACTATTCAAAAGAGTTAATAAAAGGTACAAGGCACGACAAGATAATTACAAAATGGGCTTTCTTTTATTTTATTTTTTTTTTTTTAAATCCAATAATGAAATAAAAGGCAAACAAAAGGATATGTTCATGAAAAACTCACTAGGATCATGAGAATAAAACAAAGGTCCTTAAATTTCCCAGTTCCAAAATGGCCTTAATTAGCAAATTCTGTTCACCCTCCGATGCAACCTATTAAGAAAAATACCAGGAATTAAATGACAATGACAAACAAAACCAACACATTTAAAGGTATTAAAAATCAAATTAATTATTTCTTGTCATATCATAAATGCTCTGGAACTATTGTCAAAGAAAAGAAAGAAAAAAAAAAAAGAACCTGAAATAATTTGGACGAAAATAATTGAAACTTCTTGAAGATGAAATTTTCTTCTTCTTCTTCTTTGTCTTTTTGTTTTGTTTTTTTCTTTTTTCCCGGTCTATCGTTTGATTTTCTTAATTTGTTATTTTCCGGTCACCGTTGAAGAAACAGACAAGAAAAGAGAATGAGAAGAAAAATTAGGGAGGAAAATAGCGAGGGTAAAATGGTAAATTAAGGGGTTCGCGGAAATCAAACGACGGGAGGCGCCGAGAGACTTTCGGCTTGTGTGCCATTTTTTTTTTTTTTTTTGGGAGTAAGACATATAATATTAGGATTTTTGTTTTGTTATTGTCAAAAAGAAAAAAAGGATTTTTGTTTTGTTTTTGTTTTTTTTTTCCACATTTACCCACTAAACTTTTTAAATTTTGATAATTTACCTTTCAATTCTAATTCTAGCAATTTATCTCCCACATTTTTCACATTGAGCAGCATGCCCCATTTTGCTTAAGTTCTTGTTAAATCGGTGATGAAAAGCACTCATGTGACTCACATGAGGATGGAAAATCTCATGTTCAATTTCCAAAACTAGTTCAAACTCTACATAAAATCTCACAAATTGAAGTCCTCACTTTAACGAAAATTAACAATATATAATAATTACAATAATATAAAAAGTTCGATAATAAATAGTTATGACTAAAAATTCATGAGATAAGTTGTTAAAAGTCAAAAAGTTGAAGGGCGGTCCAATCTTGGGTTGAGGTTATCCCAGGACCACGATCAAGGTTGGCCAAGGATTGAGATTCGTGTTCAGCCTAGGCCTGAGGACTTGGTTAGCTCAAGCCTAAGTCCATGTCCGAGTCTTCACGGGACTAAGGTCGAGGTAGGCTCAATCTTGGTATTCGGGTTCAACCTGGTCTAAAAGGTTGGGTTTGGGTTTGGGTTCGGGCTAAGGTCCTCCTGGGTTGGGATTGGGATCGGCTTGAGATTGAGGTCAAAGTTTCCACAAACCTCATCCTTGATCTCAACCTAGTGCTAACCTCAGGCCCTAAGTGACCTTTAAAATTATACAATACAATGTTACAAAAGCACATAATATTATATTAGGTTATAAACACCAAGGATGAAAATATCCACAATATCGTCGACATTTCGATGACATTATTCATATTTTAAAGTCTCGATATGGATAACAAAGAGGAGATATTTCTTCCTGGAAGTATCCATCAAATGTCCACAATATCTAAAAATATCCACAAATACCATGAATATCTAGGATGGTTTTTTAATATTTCCATAAAATGTCAAAAACTTGGGGAATTTTTTTCTTCAAAAATTTCAATTTCGTCACAAATTTCATTTTTTTTAAATATAAATAAAATATGACAATATGCTATCCAAGATGAAGATCATGGTTGGAAGATAATAGGTGAAAGCTAAGCAATTGTTGCATATGAGAAGACGTAGTGTGACTAAAATATTCAAACTGAGGAGAATTCACCTTGAGTTTTGAGTTCATGAGCTTAAGAATCAAGTAAAGTTCATACGGTTATAATCCTTCTTATAGTTTTCAAATAGTGTATAGTTTAGAAGTACAAAATTGATACGGTTTTTTTTTCAGTATATTGATATATCCTCCACCACAAAATTTATATCGAGATATGTCATTGTACACCAATCAAGACTACTCATCCAATTGAACAAATTAATAATATCCAATTTATGGGTTAATAGTTGGTAGAGACCAAAAAACATACACGTGAGATATTAACAATTACGTTTAAAACCATTCAAAAGCAATATCTTATAAATGTATTGTTTATATTTGATCAGAATCGACACCTACGTAATATTTTTGAACCTGCTAGAAACTCATTTTGGATTAAGTATACTCTGAAACTTATTTGTACTCTTTTATGTTTAACATTTAATTTTTATGTGTCCTATTATATTGTAGTATGTTATTTGCAATGATAATGAGTACATAATATTATATTGAAATTACTATCAATGTTTAATTGTTATGTTTTACTGTTACATAATACAATATAACTCTCATATTTGATTAAAAAATATATTATTCTTTTTAACAAAATTAGTTCAAATTAAGTAATATTAATTGTTTTGATATTTTATAAAGTTTCAGAAAAAATTATAAGTTTTTTTTTTTAATATCAAAATTTTCTTGGGATATCCATCGACATCAATATTTCCGTTGATATTATCCATAAATTAAAATCTTTACAACTAAATTAACATCGACATTTTCATCCTTATATCGATGCATGATACTGAGATTATGGAAGAGTCCACATGAAGTTAAGTCTAACCGTTTTTCAATTTTAATGGAGACGTTCACTCTTTGAAATTGTATATGCTCTCCATGTCATCAGGTAAATGAATTTTGAAATGAGACTGCTTTGTTGTTCTTTTGGATTAAGAACACAATTTTGTTTGCACGGTTAAAATCGTGCCCAGCTAATGCAATTGATATATACGTTGATTTGTAAAGAGATAAAGACCAAAAGCCTTTATTGCAACTTTGCATAAATTTCCAAAACAAGCAAACGAGACAACTTGAAAAACATTTCCCAAAACAAGAAGGGGAAAAAATAGAAAAAGGCCATTAATTATTAAACTAATACCATATTTTCAGCAAAAAAAGAAATCATGACAACGTTTTCTTCCAAACGGAAATAATAAGAAATATTGAGCAAATGAAAAAAGGTAGTTTGTTTCTGCCATTTTTTTTTTTTGGGATAAGCTTGCCCTCTTCTATACCAAGGTCTCATTTGGCGTTTAAACTCAAACTGTACTTTTTCATATCAGTTTTTGTCTTTTTCTGAAAAATTTTTTGTCTTTTTTGAAAAATCAACAAAAATTTTCAACTCAAACTCATTTACCAAATGGATTGCAAGAGTCCAAGACATTCATCTTTTTAACCCCTATATATATCACTTGTTGGGTAAAACGAAAAAGGAATGACAGAGAGAACAAAAAGACCAGTGATGGATCATATTGGGATGAAATTCGACAATATCTTATGTCTATGGTTTTGACGAAGAAAAGATAAGGGAAAATCCCAAAAAATACTAACAGGTAAATATAAAGTTAAGACGGAAAAACAAAAAGAGGAAAAGCAGCTGTAAACAGGGCAAACCATAGTTGTCTTCCAATGTAATTACAAAGTGGTAGCAAGCAGTTCTTTAAGCAGCAGGTTTGAATCGATCAAAAGAGTGAACTATGTGATGCTTTCATTTGCCGGGACATTATCTGTATCTATTTTATTTCAAAATGACCTTAAATAGATTGCATGATATGTTAATAATTATTTTTTCCTTAAAAAAAAAAAGGGTTGAATTGCACTACTGCCATGTGAAATATCGCACATTTACAGGTTTGACTTGTTAACTTTTAGCATACGTTTAGGGTGTTCCATTGAGTTGAAAGTTTTGAGTTAGAATTGAGTTGTGTAATTGACTTTGTGTTTGGCTGATTAAAGTTAAAACATATAAAAACTTAAAATTTTTTTTGAAAAAAAAATAAATAAATAGGGATCTTGTTTCGTTTCAAAATTCTATACAATTAAAAAGAAATCATTTTATTTGGACTTATATATGCAAAATTATGACATTTTAAAGTTTGCAATTTTTAAGTTGTAGTTACAATTGTGAATAATGAAATTGAGTTAATTTTTCAGAAGATGACAACAACTTAATTGAATTTTCCCAACTCCAATCAATGAATTAAACATAGGCTTAATTTTGACAATTTACGCTTTGGATTTAAAAGGTGATCTACATATCCTCTGTTTAATTTTTGGTATCTCAAATGACATCTAACTAATAATATTATGTCATATCATCTTACAAAGTTTAAAATTTTTTATAACTGATTTTTTTTTTTATATCTTAAGATCAAACCTTTTTTAATAATGTGTCAAAATATAATTAGTTAGACATTATTTGTAATATCAAAATTGGACACGAGATATCAATCCGATTTAAAATATTTAGCAAACCGCTCTTAACTAATAGCATGTTAATTTTTAGGAATTTGAAGGTAAATAGCCCATTGCTAGGTCCAATTTTAAGTAAATGACCTAATCTTATTATATTTAGTTAAAAAGCCTTTTTTTCTTATTAATATTATTAAAATGACACAAATGCCTTTTTAACTCACTTAACCCTAACTCTTCCCATGACTTTCTTCCGCAAAAGCACAATACCAGAGCCACTGTCTTCATCTTCCTTGCAACAGCCACAACCACTATTCTTCCTCGCTACTACATGCAACCACCACCATTCACCATCGCGTTGTCCACCGTTTCCGGTTGTCATAGCCACGCTCATCATCTCTGTCAACCTTAACCTTTCTCTCTCGTCGCCATCAAAACACTCCTATCTCCCGTACCATTTCCGTGAATCTTAGTCATTCTTCCTCTTCACCGACAAACTCCTACTTTATCCCAAAATGCTCTGCCAACACCTTCTAAAGATGCTTCCATTGGAACAAAAACGCCATTTCTTGCAATTGAATTCCTGGTTTTTTGCATATGGATCCACAATATCTCTGATCATTGTAGGTTAATCAACATTTGCTGTTGTTTTTGTTAGAAACTGTGAAAATTAAGTGGGGAGTCAATTAGTAATTGACTATAAGTCAATTAGTGATTAAGTACTGTTTATTGTTATTAGGACGAAATTCGAGAAAATAAAGTTTAGAGTTAATCAGTGATTAACTAAGGCTAATTATTGACTGACCATCAACAAAACATAAGAACAAAAATAAATAAATAAATAACAAAGGAACGGTCAATCAGTGACTGATTATGAGTTAATTAATAATTGACTACCGTTCATGTTAGAAACATGAAAACAACTAAAAAAATATGAAAAAACAGATCAAATACATGTTTTGTTTAAAATTAAAGAGCGAAAACCCAAAGAATTGTAAAAACCACCACACCGAGAAATTGAAACAACCAAAACACAATAAATAATCAAATAATTCTTTATAAAACCTAATTAAAACTCAAAAGTATACAAAAAGAAACAATCTTTTCAGATTTCATATGAGATAGAAAGAATCAAATTTCACGTAAAATTCAAACCTAATACTGAGAAGAAGAAATACTTGAAGAGCATAAATAAAGAATGAATAAAAAGAGGGTGAAAATGAAAAATCAATGTCTTAAATTGACCAATTAGACCATCTAACTAAATTAAATAAGTAGAGACCACAATTTAAGGTTAGGTGGCCAAACGGTCACCCACCCTAATTTTTCTAATTTGGACTGAAGATTGATGTGATTTGCAAATAAGTCATTAAATAACAATAAGAACTTTTTAAAATTTTAACTCAAATTTATTGGGTTTAGGGTTTTGCAAATAAGTAATTAAGAAACAATAAGAATGGTCATTTTTTGAAATTTTAACTCAAATTTATTGGGTTTAGGGTCTGTAATTAAAATTTTTCAAATACAAAATTTAGATTAACTATTTTGAACATAAATTTAAATTAACATCGATTAAAAAGTAATTTTCATATGTTTAATTGGTATCTCATGTACCTTTGGAAAAATTAATATCTTATATACAAGTCACATGACAATCTGTGTCAAAAAACAACATCGTCATCAATTATAAGGGGTGGTTAAAATTTTTTATTTCGAGGTGCAAATCCTTTAAATTAAAAGAAAAGAGGGCAATTAGCAACTATGGAATAAGTTTAGGGACAATGGTGCAAAAAAAAAAAAAAAGTAAAATCTTCGTCATAAAAAACCTTTGTTTGTTCTTCAAAGCGAATCTCACGGGTTTCTCCATTCACCACGAAGTGGAAGAGACGCCTCTGAATTTTCCAGCATTTCCTAATTCCTTCACCAAGGTTCAGAATCTGAATCTCACTAGCTAATTGTTTATTGATATTGATTTTTTTTTTTTGTATTTTCATTTTCTTTAACTTTCAAAAAAAAAAAAAAAAAAAAAAGAGAACTTGGATTTTCTTTTGGTTCGGTACTTTCTTCGCTATCGGTACTCTGGTTGTTTCAGTGGGTATTATCTAACCATTCGTTTCCTTTCACGTGCTCAGTTATGTGCACTTCGTTGGAATTTTTAGCTTTTTTTTTGCCCTTAATTTTTTTTTTTTTTTTTTTCATCTAAGAACCGGGTATGATTTTTCTATAGTTCAGAATTGGGTTAATTGGGTAGGTGAAATTTATTTTTGTTAAGGACAGTGACTTATGGGTTATTTTAATTTCACCCTTATGTTCAATTTTGCATTTTTTCCTTATTCCGATTGAATTTGTCAAGCTATTGACTTCACATTAAAAAAAAAAAAAAAAAAATCTTTAATTGACTTAGTTAGTCTAATGTTCAAAGTTCCATTATTTTTTCACGCTTTGCAGCTTATGAAGCTGAAAATTTTCTGGGTTTGTTTCATTATTCGGAATTGAGTGCTTTCTCCATTGAATATGTACATTTATGTGCATTGGAATGGTCAGTTGGTTGAGTTTATTAAAGTCAAAGTTCAGTTTTGGATATGGGCTAAGAACATTGATAAGCCCGGCATTTAACGGATTAACCCGCTGGCCTCCATAGACAAGGTCATCGATTGGAACCGTGGTACTGTTTGATTTATGCAAATGTGATCATTTTGTCCTGTCAAGTTTTGGGTTTGCGTCCGAAGCAGTGAATCCAAAACTCAATGGAAGAAACCCGGCCACCGCCTTTTGATCAGTCTGAATCGACCTGGTCTCATAACAGTGGAAGGTTTCATGCAGATGGGGATGGAAGTCGCGGTGGTGCTCGAATTCAGGGCCTAAAGAAGAGAGGCCATGGAAGTCGTTCTTGGATAAAGATTGATCAGAATGGAGACTCAAAGGTTTTAGAGCTTGACAAGGCTACTATAATGAGACATTGTTCTTTGCCCTCGAGAGACCTCCGGCTTTTGGATCCTTTGTTCATTTACCCTTCAACTATATTAGGACGCGAGAAGGCTATCGTGGTCAGTCTTGAACAGATCAGATGTATAATCACAGCTGAGGAGGTCCTTTTGATGAATTCATTGGACGGGTGTGTTGTTCAATACAAGTCAGAGTTGTCCAGACGACTTCAGTCGAACAAAGATCATTCTGGTAAAGAAATTTGTTTGAATAATTTGACGTTACTCTTGTACAATTCCATTTTAATGGCTTTTTAAGGATATATTGTACAAAAGAGTTTTGTACTGAAATTAAGACCTGCATTAAGCTAGTTTTTACTCTCTAAACTCCGAATTACAATTTTGGCTCAGATGATCTGCCTTTTGAATTTAGAGCCTTGGAGCTGGCTTTGGAACTAACTTGCTCGTCTCTAGATGCTCAGGTATGCCTTATGTATATGCATCACTTCACCGGTAACTAGCTTTGATACATACGTTGCATGGATTTATTTTATTAACAAAAGCGGAAACAACAAAATTCATTATATTGATGAGATACATCGATGTGATAGGTAAAAGAACTAGAAATGGAGATATACCCCGTTCTAGATGAACTGGCATCATCTATCAACACTACTAACCTAGAACGCGTTCGGAGACTCAAAGGCCATCTCCTTGCCTTGACTCAGAGGGTTCAGAAGGTAAATATGGAAAAAAATATAAAGTCAGTTTCTATGTATGCATTTTTGTTTTTTGTCTCCACAAATTGAGATTTTAGTCCACTTTCAGGTTCACGATGAAATGGAACATCTCATGGATGATGATGATGACATGGCTGAGATGCATCTGACTGAGAAAAAGCAAAAGTTGGAGGGGAATCCCTTAAGCAACCTGTGTTTTCAAACAAATACGTTATTTGACATCAAAGTGGTGTCAAAATCTGCTCCTGTTTCACCAGTGGCATCGATTAGTGGAGAGCCTAAATTGCAAAGGGCTTTTAGCAACATCCTGAGTTCAAGCAGACATGGGAGCTTCATGAGTTCATCCAATGGTGGAGAAAACATTGTACAACTTGAAATGTTGCTCGAGGCATACGTTGTTGTCATTGGCCACACTCTTAGCAAGTTGTCATCGGTATAAGCTCTCTGACTCTCTACAAAGTACTATGCGTGTTGCAATAGGATAATAGAATAAGAGAAACCTCGAAAATCATTCTATTACCAGCCGAGTGTTTCTGAAAGTTTTTTTGGTTCGTTGCGATGCAGCTGAAGGAATACATTGATGATACCGAAGATTTGATAAACATAAAACTGGTACATATGGTGTTCTTTGACTGTTTCCAAATGTTGTAATGCCTTATCTCTGAATCTGTTTGAAATGCTAACATGTGTTGCCGAACAGGGCAATGTTCAGAACCAGCTGATACAATTTGAGTTGCTGATAACCGCAGCTACTTTTGTGGCCACAATATTTGCTTCTGTGACTGCTGTATTTGGAATGAATTTCGAAGCAAGCGTCTTCAACTATTCATATGCATTCAATTGGGTTCTACTGGTGACTGGTATTTTCTGTGGGCTCTTATACTTCTCTTTCCTCATTTATTTTAGGCACAAAAAAGTTTTTCCCTTGTAAATTGTATAGCTCCATATCACTTCAATGTAAATGAAGACTACCATTATTCCAATGAATTTAGTTTGCTTTCCTCCTTTTCCTTTATCTGCACTTCTCAATTTTTCATTCGTAAATGAAATGAGGGGCCCAAAAAAAGAGAGAGAGAAAGAGAGAGAGAGAGAGAGAGAGAGAGAGAGAACATTCTGGAGTGTAAAATTAAGCTATACAGTTTATAGGCGAAACATTAACTACTGCATTATCACTTATTCACATAAATTGGCAAAATTTGCTCTTCCATTCACAAATCAAGAAGCTAGTGTGGTACTTGGACAACTATCAACAGTGCAGGCTAAGATGTCCCTATAGTCTCGGGATATTCTAAAAGAGTCGTAAACCTTTCCATCCCTGCTCTTCTTGTACTCGAACAACAGATTCGAATGGTCAAACGCCGTAACTTTGACAAACCCATAGTCGTGATCTTTGACAAGACTCCACTTTGTTTGGAGGTTGGTAAATGCTGATAGACTTGCTCCCCCACCACCGGCGACAATGTGAATTGTCCCATTCAAGGAGCCTTTGTAATAATGCTTCTCTTTGCTGGTGCATGTGTTCTAAAACAAGAGTTGATGATTAGCAAAAATGTCGATGTCATGAAAGCAAAGTCATTATTTTATAACTTATAACGTGGGCTACGTTACAGAAATTCGCTAACATCCAGAAGGCAATTGGACTACCGGAATTATGCATGTTGTCTCCAACATCGGATTGTTTTATAAATGAACAAGGCAGAATTTTATACCTGGTACACAGGACAAGTCCTCTCATAGTTGTGCACATGGCCGTAAATGGCAATATCAACCTTGTACTTCTGCCATAGTTTCTGAAGGCTCTCCCGTCCCATTGGTTCTGCAAACGATCCTTCTTCTGCATAGCAGATGCAAGAAGAATATCCCAGAACCCGATGCGCAAGGAAGATGAGCCATGGCTGTTTTTGCCTATCTACTGATGCCAAGCAGTCCTCAATGAACTTGTATTGTTCTGTTCCCTCTCTCCAGTCATGCTCTGTGTCAGCTATGCAGAAGCGAAACATGCCGTAGTCAGTGGAGTACCTGGCAAATAAACTCGATTTTCAGAAATTTGTTTCCTGGTACGTCAAAATTAAAAGTAACAGTATCGTTAGTATGCCAAGATAATCTCTGCCAATCAAAATAGCCCAATACCAAAACTTGTCTCGATTTTGAGTAGGCACATAGAACATGGTCTCGGCCAAAATGCCACATTCTCCCCCGGAGTCCATGTTTTCGTAGAAGGAATTCGTTCCTGGCCAGTCACGTTCATGGTTTCCACTGGAAGGCGAAATAACGTGTCACATTATGTGAATACTGTCACATGCTTAAACATGTTCATTGTAAAGATGACAAACCTTGCGATCATGTAAGGCACTGTCGACGCTATTGGCTCAACCTGTGCTGTAAATTGGTCCCACTGCGAGAGGTAGCCGTTCGCGTAACATATATCTCCGATGTGGAAGACGATATCAATGTTTTCCAAGTCTTGGATGAGTTGTTTGGTGGTGTTAAGGGAGCCACGTTGGAAATTGTTATATTCATTGGAACCATCAGCTTCATCCTGCAAAACGAACAGGTAAAACAACGAAACCGTAAAACAATGAAACCTTGTTCTTCGCAGAGCTTCTAAAATGCATTTTAGAATTTTTCAGCTGACTACAGATCAGGATACGGTATATAGATGGAAACTAAACAGCGGAATAATATCGTGTTCGCATAAAATATGCTGTTAAGCAAGTAACTATCGCTTTTATGGAAAATCCGACAATAAATTAGATGCTACTGTTGTGTCCACATATAGCATGACAAAAGAAAATATATTCCAAGGAGGGCTCACACCTTTCCCATGTCCCCGAAAATGACTACTTGTTGCAATGAATTTTGACCGGGATAAGGAGATGCTCTAAACTGATAATTACGACTCCAAATATATGTTTCATTGAACAATCTATGCCCCAGCTTGTATGTGTACCTGCATGAAAATAAGTTGCATGTCAAACTCCCAACATTTTTTTATCATCTATTCACTGATTTGTGTTCCAAATTCCTCTGAAACAAGTTCATGTCTTTTCGAGGAGAATTACTTGTAGATTTAAGAAAAAACTATCCTGATTCAAGAATGAGGTAACTTCATACACTCTATTTGGCCACAGGTCCTTCAGAAAACTAGTGTGTATGAAACCGGGATCACGCCATCCCACGGTTCTTGCTGGCGCACCTGTGTGGATGTAAATTGATTAGATATATTGTTATATGAAAATAGAGTAATAATCCCAAGGTAAAAGAGGTTGTGAGACAGTTACAAACCACACATGCTATTACGATCGAAAGTCAAGGTCCCAGCTGGGGAACGCGTACGATCTCCTCCTTTCGGACCCCATTCAACAAAAGGTTCTGCTTCATTGGTTCCATATCCACTTGTCCATGTCACAGTTCTCTGAACACATACATGAAGTAAATATAGAGGAGAACAAGTTAAATCTGAACTCACGCACAAGCGAGGACCTTTTGAAAGAAACTGGCATAGGTACAGTTCAGGACAAGATTTTCTTGAAGAAAATATATTATAGCACCATCTCTTTCTACTCATTTGCTTTCGAGTACTGCAACGAAAGAGAAATTGTACTAACTTCATCCCATGATTTCCCTTGTGCTATTCGCGGGAACACTGGTGCATTTGGGTTGCGGAAAGCAACATGGTTTGACACCGCCACCACCTTCGGCTATTACATAACGAAAACAAATCAGAAAGGAAAAAAAAAAAAAACGCAGGCAGGTTACTACATGAGTATTGAAAGAGCAAGGCCAGGAGTGCTTTTTAGCGTACATTCAATAAGCCGCCAGAAAATAGAGCAAAGGAGAAGTCCGATCTCTGATTGATCAGCTGAAACTTCAAGAACCCTTTTCCTGTGTCTTTGTACTCAGGACTGGAGAAATTCGCATACTGATACTGAAGAAGAAGTAATACATTTACTTGTTATCTCTTCATGCCGTAATGCGTTTCAAGGAAAGGAAGTTTTAAGAAGCAATGCACAGAAGACTGTGGCAAATGAGTGGTGAATGAACCTTAATAGGTGCAGAACACAAAACTGGCACCAAAACTCTAGGGTTTTCTTTGGAGCAAGAGGAAGCACTGAAAAATACAAAGTCTATTGTCAAGGAAAAAAATCAGAAGAAAATAATTCAGTCATCTAAAATCAATTCCATAGGAAAGATGAATATGCTACTATGCTCCAAAAGCTATTCTATTCGACTCTGCACAAAGCTGGCTGCACGAAGAGACACAAGGTGGTTCTCGACATTAGTAATCGCCTATGTGTGGCCCATTGTGTTTCTTGCGTCTCTGGCTATGTGCGGAATCCAATATCCTAAAACCAAATTCTTAAAGAAGATTCAGAAATAAAAGGACATATAACTAACTACCTGAAATTAGCAGGAGAAAATACTCCAATCCAATCATCAACTGAAGGGTTTGAAGAACTGAATTCTAATGTCACCCATTCTATGGTTTCCCCCTACAAAACAGTAGATTAAACTATTCAGACCCGAAATCAAAACACGAAATCCGGACATGAAGATATGTATCAAACAAAAATGAGAAAAGACAATATAAAGGGAAATAAGGACAGTGAAGCTTGCCTTCAATCCAAGAACAGTAGGAGAGGCTGTAACATAAGCAAGGTCATGTAGTGCAAAAACAGCGTTGTGAATGGAAATTCTAGAGAGAGGCTGATCTCCATGAGACCTTGTCTCTCTCAGAATTGCAAGAACCAACAGAATCACCAGCTTCAGCTTTATTTCTCTCATCTCAGCCACACCCATAATCTGATACTACAATTTCTGCACATCACAAGGCTTATCATCGCTACCAACGTAAATAAAATTAAAAATTAAAAAAAAAAAAAACCCGGCTTACTTAAACAAAAGTATAAAAAGATGTCCAATCTGCTATCAATCAAAGTAACCCAATATGGAAAACCTAAAGATAGATACCATTTCTTCACTATTGGGGCCAGAAAATATTACCACATAAATTTTGCAAAACAAAATCCAGCAAAAAGAAAAAGAAAAAATAATAAATAATGAAAAGAGAAAAAGAAATTGAAGATCAAAACTTAAGAAATGCTTCCCAAATGGTAGAGATGGCTATGGAGTTATTGATTTTTGTACCTTATCTGCGTACTAAAGGAGAGTACATAACTAGAGCGTCTCAGCAACATCAAACGACATAAACTGAAAAGTTGAAGGAAATGTTTGAGGGGGACAAAAAAAAAAAAAAAAGCTGAAGAAAGAAGAGGTGTTGTGTTACATCTCACGTGTCCCAATCATTGCATAGTCCTAAGGAATCCCAAATGGAAGATTCCATAGTATCTCATAAATATAAGAAGTGTAATTTCTCATATTTTTGTATTGCTTTTCTTTAGAGGACTAGCGGTTGAAAGCACTTTTTAATTTCTTTTAAGTTTTTTAAACTAAATTAAAGTTACATGATTACAGATATAATTTATGATGACTACATACATGATTCAACCATAACATATAAAGTTTAGACTTCTTATCCCTGATTTAAAAAACAAAAAATCCTTATACTAGCCAAAAATTTATATGATTACAGATATAATTAATAATAATTACATAAATGATTTCATTATAAAACGTGGAGTTCAGATTTCTTATCCCCAATTAAAAAAAAAATCATGATACTAGACAAAGAAAATTCACTTGACAATTGGTTTTGATATTGGCACCCTACTAAATGTGTCCTTGATCAGAAATTCTTTATCAGTACTAGAAAAGGAAAGTATCGTGCGTAGAAAAATTAGACATAGTCGTTGTCTTTATTACTATTATTTTGGGAGCAAAATGGCCAAAAAAAAAACAAAACGTCATTTATCTTTTGAAAGTTTGATGTCGTTCATGATAACATTATGATGCTGGTGGTTTGAAGCATGTTGCCGTTTTATCGAAACAACATATATCTGAAATGATATGTTTCTTGTCATCCGAATAAACGACACGTGCTCACTTAAATTTTTAGTGCCGTTTCGTATTATTTACGACCAATCGTGTTATAAAGATGAATTGAAAAATCATTTGTATTCTCGTTAAACATATAGGACAATCTTCAGCAACCCCAAAAAAAAAGGATCATGTCTAAAATTTTGCTGGCGTATAGGAAGGAAAACGACATGTAGTCATTATTTAAGAATTCGCTGTCGTTTAACTTGCAAAACGGACAAGAAACTAAAACCATTGAATTTAATCCGTACAAGAGACTTTTGTACTTTCATTTACAAGTTAAGAAGCTAGAGTTGTGCTTGAACAGCTATCAACAGCGCAGGCCAAGATGTCCCTGTAATCTCTTGATATTCTGAAAGAATCATAAATCTTTCCATCGCTGCTCTTCTTGTACTCGAACAACAGATTCGAATGGTCGAACGCCGTAAGTTTCACGAATCCATAGTCATAGTCCTTAACCAGACTCCATTTCGTTTTCACCGAACCGAATTCTGCAAGACTTGCTCCACCACCACCCGCAACCACATGTATCGTACCATTCAAACTTCCCTTGTAACTATGCTTCTCGTCACTAGTGCAGATATTCTGTACAAAGAAAAAAGTGATTCAGTTAAAAAATGAGTGGGACTTTTTCTCTAGACAAATGTAATATACAGGAACACAAATATATGGGTGCAAATTCAGTGAAAATGACTTTTTAAATGGGAAAAAGCTGAAATGAGTTTAAGCACGCCATATCAGTTTAAAAGGTTGTTATGTTACCTCGTACACGGGACATGTTCTTTCGTAGTTGTGCACATGGCCATAGAGGGCAATATCCACTTTATACTTCTGCCAGAGTTTCTGAAGACTCTCCCTACCCATGGGCTCCGCAAATGACCCCTCATCCACGTAAAAGCTTCCAGAAGAATATCCCAGAACACGATGTGCAAGGAAAATCAGCCACGGTTGCTTCTGTCTATCAACTGATGCTAGGCAATGTTCAATAAACTTGAATTGCTCGGTTCCCTCTCTCCAGTCATGCTCTGTGTCAGCCACACAGAATCGGAACATGCCATAGTCTGTGGAGTACCTGGAAAAGAAAAATGGTCAAAAAATTTTGTATCAACTATGGATAGACCCTTTTTTTTTTGGCGAAAATAATTGGAAAAGAAGCACGTGCCAACTGTAAAAGGCAAAAAATAAAAACAACATAAAACGAGTGCTTTAATCTACAAATGGTTGTGTTGGCATTGTTTCATACCAGAATTTCTCTCTGTTCTCAGCAGGCACATAAAACATAGTTTGAGCCAAGACCCCACATTCTCCACCGGAATCCAAGTTTCCATAGAAGGATCCTGAGTTGGGCCAATCACGCTCATGGTTACCACTAAAAGGAAAAATCAGAAGATAAGAAATTAGACAGAATATGAAGCAAAACACATTTCGATGCTTAAACAAAGAGAATAACCATATAATGTAGTGACAAACCTTGCAACCATGAATGGCACGGTTGATGCTATTGGCTCCACCTGTGCAGTGAACTGGTCCCACTGTGAAAGGTATCCATTTGCATAAGATAAGTCTCCGATGAGGAAGACAATATCCATGTTCTTCAAGTCTTGAATGAGCTGCGCAGTTGTGTTGAGAGAACCGCGCTGGAAATTGTTATATTCATTGGATCCATCTGCTTCATCCTTCAAGCATAATAAATTACTATAAAGGAAGTTCTTGAGAACGTGTGTCTAGTTGGTTGGATTAAATAACTATCAGAAAATCAAAAAACATAAAATAAACAGGAACCTAGAAGTAATTAATGATCTGGACCACGAATCCTCATCTACTTCAAAAGTTTATATGCACAGATAACTTTGCAACCAAGTGAGAGTTTCTAATGGCAATGTCTCATAATTCGAATAGCAATCATAGGTTTGTGTTTAAGAAGACACGATCAAGTTAAAACTATACACATGTGGCCTTTCCAGATGCAGGCATCAGCGAAGGTAAATCACTGCAATGGCCAAGATTCCTTTTAGCGAAAGCAAGAGCAGGAGGGGGGGCGGGGGGGGTTCAAACCTTTCCCATGTCCCCAAAAATGACAACTCGTTGAAGAGAATTTTGACCAGGATAAGGAGATGATTTGAACTGATACTGTTGACTCCAAATGTAAGAACCGTTGTACAATTTATGCCCCAGCTTGTAAACATACCTATGAAATCATGAAAAGCAAAATGAATATCAAGTTCCATTTTTTTGCTAATGTTTTTGAAAATCCAATTTTAAGAGTAACTGAAATACTATTAGAGAACTTATAGAACCTAGAATGCCTCATAGAGAACATATGCAGTAGAAAATACAACATACTTTATGTTAGGCCACAATTCCTTCAGAAAAGATGTGTGTATGAATCCAGGGTCTCGCCATCCCACTGTGCTTGCTGGTGCACCTGCATATATAAACACACACAAAGGACCATAAGAAGAGTTTTCGCCACAGAACAATAGCATAAGTTTTCAGAGAGATATTGACCACAAAAGAGCAATATCAAACAGAACGTATGTTATAGACGGTTAGTATAAGGACTTTGAAGGCTCCGTAATGCTTATACAAGTTACCAATTAAAAACAAATAAGTGCTTGACATTTGCATAGCAATCAATTTCTGTAAACATCGGTAACTTTGGTCCTTCCTATGGGCATGCATATTCAGTTAACTCAAGAAGAAGTATCTGGTGAAAGAAAAGTTACACACCACACATGCTGTTACGGTCAAAAGTCAATGTCCCAGCCGGGGATATCACTTGATCTCCTCCTCTTTTACCCCATTCAACAAAAGGCTCTGCTTCATCGATCCCATATCCGCTTGTCCACGTCACCGTCATCTACATATGAAGTAAAATTAATACTATCTCCTCCAGAACTCTTTACTTACATTCCTCCCCTCCAATGAAAATATTATAAAAGGATGAAACAAAACCCCGTAACAGAACAAAACTGAAAGGTAACTAGTAAAGCAAGGGATGGCAGATGGATTGCATAATGCATAACATCTATAAAAGTAGAGAACCAAATTTTTGCCATTTATGATACGCAAGCTTGGCAAAAAAACATGTTCATGGAGAAAACAAACTCACCTCGTTCCATACTTTCCCTTGTGCTAGGCGTGGATAAAGTGGAGCCTTCGGATTTGCAAAGACCACAGAATTCGATACAGCCACAAGCTTTGGCTGTTTTACAAATCAAATAAATTAGTTTTAGCAGGGGAAAAAAAAAAAAAAAAAAAAACTGAAAAGGTAAATAATCTGTCCCTCAGAACAAAGATAACACATCATAACAAGCAAGCGACATACATTCGATAAGCCGCCAGAGAAAAGCGCGAAAGAGAAATCAGATCTCTGATTAATCAACTGCAGATTCAACACGCCTTTCCCAGTATGTTTGTACGTGGGATTAGTGTAATTTGCATACTGGTACTGCAAAATAGTCCCCCAAAAAAAAAAAAGGGTCAATACGCAGTTTTTGCAACCCCAGATCAAAAATAACAGAAATGCACATAGAACTCATAGCAAAGCAATGTTATTTACAAACACACATATATACAAATACAAATATATAATTTGTAACCTTAATAGGTGCAGAACACAGCAATGGTGCATGAACAGACGAAGTTTCTGCAGGGCAGCTCGAGGCACTGCAAATTGAAAAATAGGCAAGCTCTTATTATCATAAACAATGACAAAAACTAACAAATCGAAAAAAGATATTAAAAAAATTAAAATTTTTTTACTTGAATTTGGCAGGAGAAAACACTCCAATCCAATCATCAGCCGACGGGTTCGGAGAACTGAATTGGACAGCAACCCATTCAGTATTTTGACCCTGAAACCAAAAATCTGTCAAACTTATACACACATCATGAACGAAATAAGTTTCTTAGAACCTTTTTTTTTATTTTTAAAATTTTTTTTTTACCTTCAGACCGAGGACAGTTGGGGAGGCTTTGACATGAGCGTTATCATGAAGAGCAAAGACAGTCTTGTGAATGGCGATTCTGGCGAGAGGCTGATGCTCGTCTCCATGGCAACTCACCTCTTTAACGATCGGCAGTATTGCGAAAATCAATAAGATTTCCAACAACTTCATTTTCGAAATCAGAGTTCTTTTTTTTTTTTTTCCCTTCCTTCCTTCTCTTCTTCTTCTTCTTCTTCTTCTTAAAGTTGCCATTTTCAGAAAAATAAATAAATAAATAAATAAATAAAAGAAAAAGAAAAAGAGTACAACTTGATGGAATTAGGATAAATGGAAATGGAATAGAATAAGGGTAACTCTATTCACACTTCTTATTTCATCTTTTAACATATATTTTTTAAAAATTATTTAGCATATTAATTTTAAAATTAAATGACTACATGTTTCTCTTTTTAATTTTTTCAGGTGTAAATAAATTTTATACTTTTTTCTTTCTAGTCTAAATCTTCATATATTTTTTCCTTATTTTTTTTAAATGTTCTATTTTGTTGTATTTTTTAAATTCATTTCTACGAGATTTTTTTTAAGAGAAGATTTTTTTATTTTGTTTGTTATTATTCCTATTTTTTAATAGTTTTTGTAGTTTCATGTTAGAACTATTTTTTTTTGTTTTATAAGAAATAACAAGCAAACGAAAAAATACGTATATATGATGTGGATATATGATCAAATATATCGATTTGATTGGTTATTCATTTTATAAGTAATTGAGAGAAATGATTAAGAATTTATGTAAACTCTAAATTATGAGTTTTTTTTTTTTCAATTATCTAATAAAAATATTAACCAAACACATAACATTTACAATCATAGTTGTGAAATACTCATTTTCATTCGTTTAATATCCTCAAGTTTTTATCGAGAAGTAAATCACAAAATAAGTTCATAAATTTTTATGACAACATATAAACTAATAAAGAATTTTAATTAGATAATTAAACAAAAAAAAGAAAAAAGAAATATTGTGAGAAAAAAATTTAAAAAATAAAAATAAAATAAAATATATTTAAAAAAATTGTGTAATGGTTTAGATTACTAAGGGGGTGGATGGTTTGTCATCCATTTTCATCTCATTTCAAACTTTTTTTTGTCTTTTCCTAAAAAGTTTTTGTCTTTTTCCCAAAAAGTTTTTTGTCTTTTCTGAAAATTCAAAAAAATTTACTATTACAACTAAAATATTTCAACTCAAACTAACACACCAAACACCCCCTAAGCGAAGAAAGAAGAAAAACAAATAATCTAACTATAAGGGTTTTTAAAAAAAAATTAAGAGATGAAATAAATAATTTTTTAATTATAAAATTAATATGATAAATAATTTTAAAAAATAAGTGAAAAAAATAAGATAAGAGGTGTCTCGAACCCAAATCTACATAAAAAGCTAAAGGATATAAAAGTAACGCTGTTTAAAATTATTTGTTATTTTTGTCAAGGAAAATCTATGCTAGTGCACCTGCCTGACATTATTAACAACTACTAATGATTGGATCGGACGGTAAGAAGAATGTTGCTTGTCGAGATCAACGGTTATCAATAAAGTGGAGATGAGTTGTGTTGTATCAAATCGCAGCCTTTGCAACAACTTCTTCTACTTTATAGTTTTCAAAACTACTTTGTTATTTTCAGCCAAGATGAAATGATCTTTTTTAAGTTACATATAATTTATATATATATATATTTAAATATATTTTAAAATTTTAAACTTTTTAACTTTAAATATTTCGGTCCGTTTCATAAATGAGTTTGAGTTGAAAATTTTTATTAATTTTTTAGAAAAGATAAAAACTTTTTTAGGGGATGTTTGGTGTTTGAGTTGAGTTAAAATTTTTAAGTTTGAATAGTAATTTTTGTTGATTTTTAGAAAAGACAAAAAAAATTTTCAGAAAAAGATAAAAATTTGAGTTTAAACCTAAACACCAAACACCCTCTTAAAAAAAGATAAAAACTTTTTCCAAAAAATAAAAATAAAAATTAAGATAAAAAAGTACATTTTAGTTTGAGATAAGATAACTCACCAAATCATGTCTTCATTTTTAACCAATTATATAATTTTAAAATTCAACTTAAATGAAAATATTTTGAAAACTTTGACCCAAACGAACCAAACAAATGATCTCTTGACTAGAAAAAAAAAAAAAAAAATCAATTATGTCCATATTGGCTTTTGTGCAACTCTACAATATCTCCCGGGCGATTTGATTCCAATGGGCTCAAAATAAACTCTATCTGTCATTGCTTCAGAGACGCACCCTACCAAAGATTTTCCCTTTGTATATATAAAAGTTGAAACTTTCAAGCAAAACAAGGGAATCTTGAAAAAAAAATATTGAAAAAATTACCATCCTTTTTTGGTCCGGATTTGAAGGCAAGTCAATCCAAGCAAGTT